>JAWWEE010000074.1:6575297-6675591 GCA_035221455.1 Xenops minutus | reverse complement strand
GTTTGAGGAATTCCCTCCCCCCCCCCCCCCCCCCCCCCATAACAACATGGTAAACACTTTTCCATTATATCAATTCCCTCCTGGTCAGGTGAAAAGTCTCTTGGGAACATGTGCCCCAGATAAAAACAACTAAAATGCCTGGAGACCGTCAGAGCAGGAGGGTGCTTGTCAACTCCTTCTGACAGTGGGGCAACATGGCCTTTGAGTTGCCCATGCAGCTGTGATAATATAATTCTGGAGTCACAATACACTGAACAACAAAAACCCCATTGGCACTCTATTTTTAACTTCTTGGGATGAGTCATTTGGCAGTGAAATAATTTAACAACACCCTGCACTGATAACCTGTTTTCATCCACTAATTTCAAAACACTTTACTTGGTAAAGCTACATCACCCCCGTGAACTAAAAGCTACTATACTGAATTTTTTAGAGGAAAAAGTTAAAGAAGGTCCAGGATGAAAAAGTGATCCTACCAAGGCTACTGAAGGCTACTGAAATGATCAGTGATAGAATTGGAAACAGGAATAGAAATACTGACAGTCCAATTTTCATACATTAATCTTGGAAGACTACTTCTCTCTCTGCAACTGTGTTGCAGAGCAGATCACAATGATTGACTGCAGCAGTCAGGTCTCCTAATAGAAACAATTGTATTAAAATTAATTAACTTAAAATTTAAAGAATTCATTTATATTAATGAAAATTAATTCTGCCTGCACATCAATTCCATCTTTGCATTTTCCTAATTAGAGCCTGCAAGCTCTTTTGTTTATCGATCATACATCTAGAGAACTACAGACAGAATGTCATCATCACTGTCTGGCACCAGAGCAGTTGTCCAGGTCCACACTGGCCTCTGTCGTAGCTGTCTGACTGTGAGTGTCTGCCACCCCTGCACCGTGGTGCTATGGCAGGCTGTGGAGTCCCACATGACTACATCAAACATTCCCACCTGGTGAGAACACAGGACAGGGGTTACACAGCTCTTTGTCCATCACTCTGTAAAATTCCTCTTCTCCCCTTGAAGCAGACGCGTATAGAAAAAATGGCTTTTCCTTTCCAGCACTTCTGTGCTCCAGACTTTTATTAAACTGGAGAATAACAGCTCTAGCAAGACCTTAATATCTGCTTAAGGTTAGGAATATATTTCTCCTATTCCCTTTATCACACAGCATGGTGACCCATGCAGGGAAACAGGAGTGAACCAGGTGATGCAGAAAAACTAAGTCTACCACCTGCACTCAGGAAAACTGAGCTGTTAAGGCAAACAGGAAGACCTATTGCTCTTATTCCTCCACAATTCCCACTTGAAGACATGGATAGACCTGACACAATGTTTTTAATAGTCACAGATATTCAGACCCTTGGATCCAACCCTCTGGGCTTGAGGGACTGCCCTTATTGCTGCTGAGCAGGAATTACATTACCACAATATGGTTTCAAAGAAAACACTTTTCAGCTGAAGTTGCTGCATGTGTGAAACTCAAGTAATAAATCTGGCAAAATAGCAGCGGGGCTCATGATGACGTATCTGTGTTTGCACAGAACCTTGCACCAGTCCTGCCTGGGGCCTTTGAGCAGTACTTGGCATTAATATCAATGTTCCCTACAGACCACAAGTTCATTAAACTCTGTCAGGAAGCAAAGTGAATTCAGTAGACAATGGAAACACCACAAGACCAATTAAGTGAGACTTTATGCATCATTCATGTATAGGAATTCTTAGAGACTTCCACTAGATTTCAATAAAATAGCCCTGTGTCAACAAGCTAAGCAAACCATTTATCAAAAGGAAATAAAAAAATGGAGACAACTTTCAGTACTTTTACAAGATAGAGTATTTAAAAGTATTGTAATTTATGCAATATTTCAAATGCTGATCAAGGTTACAAAATCCACTGTACATCAAAGAAGTTCTTAATATGTACCACATAAAGTCAGAAAACATTTATAAGGAATTAGTTATATCTGTCTTCACTAAGAAACTTTTAATTCTCTTCTCTTTCAATATTGCTCTGTAAGTACTGCTCTCTAAATTCTTCATTCTTTAAAATCCCTGAGGCTGTAGTTTATATTTCTCCAAACAGCATATTGGAGCACACCAACACCAGCTTTTATGTCTTCTACAGGCTTATCTTCCATCCAATCCAGAGTATCAATACTCTCCATTGTCATGCTCCATTTTCTTCCTCTGACTTAATTTGTACTCTTCTGATGCAATGTTCACTTTTCCCAGCATCTCCTTAAGAAAGAAATGCCTTCAAAAGCAGTCAGAATAATTTAGTCACTTCTCCCTGATTCTGAGTCATTTACCTCTATTCTGAATCACTATGAAACACTGCATTAAGTGCTATACTTAGAGTATGTTGCAAATAAAATAGGATTTTAAAATACATTTCAAAAGACAACTCATGTCATATATCAATATGAGCCATGGATCAGGAGACTGCAAATACAGCTATCTATAACTACAAGTAAAATCTTCGTCTTTCATGTAAATTAAATAGGAGAGCAAGTTAGCTATTCTAAGCAATGGCAGACACCTAAGTTTAAACTACATTTTCAGAAGATTTTGAGGTGTCTCATCCTCTAATTTAAGAGGAAAAAGGTCTCACTCATTAGATAATAGCTTGGCTCATGGATTCCCAAACTGTGATGCCTGGCAGTGCACCCTCAGTCAGTAGTTTTTGGGCCACTACTGGGCCACAACTTACTCCAGAAAACAGATTCCCCAAAAGGTAACACGATTTCCACATTGTCAAAAACAAGAACACAAGTAAACCAGAGAAAAATACCAACAACAAATGAAAATGCAAAGTTTTACCAGAACTGTCTTCTTATGCAATTCTTCATGAGAAGGTTCGGAATACTTTTTAAAGAGTATATAGTCTGTGAAAAAGAAGGGGTGAAAGCAGAACTTTCAAGCTGCTGGTGTACCTTGATTTTCATTCCTTTAGCTGCACTAACAATGCCAAACTTTACAAGAACCAGCTGAGAGCTTGATTCACTATATTTTGCAAGTTTCCAGCACATTATGAGACAGCTAGAATACTTACAGTGCTTTCTTAAGGCTACTATTCTCTGCAGGTAACTGCTTTAGCTGGTGCTTTCATACAGTATTACCCTTAATGGATGTAGAATATGACCATGGTATAACTTTTCTTTTACAATGTAGTGCACATTATAAAGAGTCTTCATATAACCCCTCTTGATTCAATGTTTGCAAGTAGTACCAGTCCAACTTTCTGCAATCATTAATGGAAATATAAGGCTGGAATTTCCTTCTTCGGCAACAATACACAGCAGGAAACTATGCAGTATGACTGAAAGTGATTAATAAGATTTCCTTGAAATAGGGCACTGGCAAAATTCCCCTAGTACTTTCAAACGCCAGTCAAGTGAAATCAAACTGAACAAAACAACAAAGTGAACCTCAGTTTCTATATTGAGGATCAGAACAATGCTCTAGCTGAGTGGGTACCCTATTTCCAGGTGTCACTAACACTTTTAACCTCAGAGAGATGCATATGTGCTCCACAGACAACTAGGAGAAACCCAGAACAGGGAGGACTCTTTGATAACAGCACATTTCGGTATAAAAAGCTATGCCTTAGAGAACAGGAAGGATTAGATAAGCAGAAAACCTGGCCCCTATGGGCTCCTTTAAAACTCTCGAATTGAGTGAATACTTCAAATAATTTAGTAACATTATTTACTTCAATAAAAAGTAGATCCTGCAGGCTCACCAAAGGAGTATTTCAATATATTTAGGTTCTTAGGCAATTTCCATCATTTCAGTTCTGATTTTATGATGAAAGTTAAGGACTAATCTCAGCTCAGAAAGGTGTCCATATTCATGTGCTTTCTGGGAAGGGAGGTTATGTGTATTTATCATTGTATATTGAGGTTAACAGTACTTTCATTTAAGTCTATGAGGTGTCCCCTTATTTGCCTTTGGTAAACTAGGATAAAATTTCATCCTTCATAATGATGACTTGCTTGATCAAGAAATAATCCAGCAACTGATAGTGATGCCAAAAAAGAGATTTAGTTAGAGATGACACAGGCTAGTCGTAACTGTTTTGCAGAAGGGAAGAATAAAACGCCAGCAGTTAAAACTGAGAGTACTACAACTGAATGAGAAAAAGAAAATCTCTTATCTAAAATGCGCTGGGGGAAAGAAATAATCTCAAACTAAATTCTGCAGAGAGAGATGCAAAATATCATTCTCACATGCACCTAATCACAACCTGTTCTCTACTGCCAGCTCAGTGAGTGCCCTGAGGCCAACAACTGCTGCCTTGGTAGGAGAAACCCACACTACTAGAGTAAAAGCTTCCCTCTTGATTCAAAATACATCTTGTAAAACACCTTACACCTGGACAAACCTATTAAACAAGTACTAAATAAGGAGTATTTAAAATGGATGTCCCAAGCACATAGCAAAATGCTGAGAACAAATTTAAATAATAATCTACATTAATAAGGCTGAAGATTCTTTATGAAGAAATCGTGTTCATAATATATAAGAAATAGAAAATTAGAGCTATTATTTCTATAATGCTGCATGCAAAACATACACATAAATGTATGTACAAGCACACACATAGACACATACATGATCCTGAATTCTTTCAAACCCTGAGGCACTTTAATTTTACCTCCATACTTTAGTTATGGTTCTTTCTGAAAAGCAAAGACTTAAAATGGTTGTCTCCTACCCAATTATCCTTTCTTATGCTCTAGTTGATACAGGTCCTTCTGTTGCATGGTGGCTATGATAAATAGCCCACCACGGAAATATTACACTTTATATAGCTACTTGCATTATAACATCTTTCAATATTTACCTACAATTTTCAGTAAAGGAAGATCTTTGGGACAGATCAAACAGCCTGGCTTTCCTTTTAATTAAATAAGAGACAGCGCAATTAACTTTTTGTAGTGCTTCAAAAGAAATCAAAGCCTAGAATTCTTGATATTTTGAACATTTTTTAAAAATGCAGAAAATGCAAGTACAGATCTACACATCTGCTTATCTACACATAAAATAAATGACATTTTATTCTATGTTTACATGACCATTTAAAATGTTTTCTGCAGTGGATTGTTTCCCCTGGGTTGTGGACAGCAGGGGAATCCTGCACAAAGAATGCAGACTGTGACAGCTCAATAGTGATGCAGAATTCAAAGCCCCACCACTGACAATATTATGGTTGTCTCTTCAGCATTTCATAAATGGAAGAGGATTAGAGAAAACAAAATGTATTTTCATGGGTACTTCTAAAACTAACATTGACAGAAAAATTCTCAGCTGAATGTCTTTGAGCTGTCATAATTATATGAATAAAAATTAATTAAGAGATACCTCCTCTAAATAGATCTACTTGCATGAGTCAGGTGCACAGAATTTGTCCATATATATGACACAACCACTAATATAAAGGATTGAGGAGGTAATAACTGCAGTAACAATTTCTACTTTAAATATGTATTATTATAGATACATAATTAATATGCTTATATAACTAGAAATGGAAAGAAGTGCAAAAGATATGGGTGAAAAAGGGGTCACAGAGCAGTTTGGTATTTAATAAATGCACTGGGATACAACTTAGATCATGTATATTGGTAACACATCTTGAAAAATTAAGCTTCCTGGTGACACTTTCATCTGGCTCCGAAGGAGCTGAGAGTTCTCTGGCTCAACTACATTTGGAGGAAATCAAAAGCATTGCCATGCATATGGAATCTCAATAATGCATACGAAAACAGATATCCTCACTCCACCATATTTGTCTTCTTGGAGATAGTAGCTCACCAAGATAACAGTATTTGTTATTGAATAAATTCTGTCTTTAACTGGAATTATTCCACACCTGATATTAGCTTTGTGCTTGCATTTATCTCGTTAGTAGTTACTTGCTTCTCTTTCCCCTTAGTACCTCTAACTTTGGCCCATGTCTTACGTATGGTCCACGTTGTCTTCCCAACAACAGCCCTTTGGGGACCATGACTTGCTTACTGTAATTTTATTCATGCCAGCACAATACAGCTTAAATTGTTTCTGGCCTTCAGGTGGTATTTCATTAATGTGTCTTAATATAAAATAAAAAAAAATCTGTGTGGGATGGGAATATTCTGGATGCTTTGCAGAAATCAACAGAAAGGCAGATCCTCCCTGAACTGCGCATGACTCCAAATTCCAGTTTGGCAGCCGTGTCTCCATGAGTACATTCTGTGGGTATATGTGAATCATGGAGGATTAATGCCACATGTAGCAGCCTTTTCTCAGAGGCAAATGTTCCTCCTTGGTGAAGTCATGTGGTGCTGCGTGGGCAAAATGTTCTGCTACAGGAAAAAGGTCTGGGGCCGTGAATTCTGCTGGTGAGTGGTTATCAACTTGCTGGCTCTGGGCATCATGGAAGTCCGGAATTTTAAAGAGAAGAAGGAATGACACACAGACTTCTGCACGCTCATATGAAGGCTAAAGTTAATCTACCTCATTTTGGCTGGAAACCTTGGACACAGGTTACAACTTGATTGTATGGATGACATCACACCAAAACTGTATGTATCAAGAAGAAAAAACACCAACAAAAGGCTGTAATTTACTAAAAAACCCAATAAAAATTGCTGAATCAGAGAGTTCCAAAGAGTTTATGATGGGAAAAAAAAACCATTAAGAAGGCTAGTGCATTTCTGTTATAAGAATGGGGGGAGACAAGCAGATTGATGGAGAAGAAACAAAGAAAATGATGGAAATTAAGGAAAGCTAAACATTACAGCTATAAATCTCCAGTAATATTCTGTGTGGGGATTATTGATTTGCCAAGCTCTAAAACTGTTTCCCTATTCAGACCTTCACAGGAAACAAACCCAATACTTATGCTAATATAATTGTCCAACAAAAAATCCACACATACATACAATTCCAGCTGGAAGCCATTAGTCTGTCTGGAGTCCTTCAAGCAAACTACATTATTTTAGGTGGAGATTTACCAAGCTGTTGAGTCTTTACTACATGAGTTTTCTCTCCAATGTCTATGAGACAGGAAAGCTTCACACTTCATTTGTGGTGAGATATGCTATTCCCTTGGGAATTACTACAGCCACCCAGGATTTACAGCCTACTCCCAAGCTGCAATATTCCTGTCACTAAGCACTGTGAAATCTGAATTTCTTTGCTTGAGGAAAACTTGGGGGACAACTGTTAAAAACTACAGGAATCCTGAGAAATGTAGCCAAAATGAATAACTTCCTATTGCTCAGAACCTCAAACTTCACCTTCTAGACAGGCGATTTTTTCCACATTCAATCAACATTTGCCTATGCAGAGTTCATGAATTCTCATTATCTTATTCCCTCAAAAGTTTGTGTTTCTGAAAAGGGAGTATCAAATCTCTTCCGATACAAAAAAAAAGGGTCAGGGAACTTTACAGCTGTAACCTGGACAGAGTTACAGCCCAAGACAGAAAATTTGCCATGGAAATGGAAACCACGCCATGTGCTGATCAGCCAGCTGGCAGGTCAGCTAGACCATGCAACTGTTGGGCTCATACTCCATCTGTTCTGCCTTCAGAGGCATTAATTTGAGTTTCTTTATTCCTATACAGCCACTAATTTTCATATTTGGACTTAATGCTTTTGAAATCACTGCCTGTTCTGTCACATTTGGCTGAAGTCACATTCTGGATCCCACATATTGGCAGAGATGGACAGAGAGGTGAAGGCATGGACAAATAGCATCGTTATACATATCCTTCCAAATGAAGCCTCAAGGTGTTTTTTTACAAAAAAAATGTTAGAATAAAAATGCATTCTATTGGAATGTATACTTTTAGGAATGAACTAATCTTGCAAATAATTTTATTCTACTTTTTTGTCATATTGCAAGCAATCTGAGTGACACTGATACACTTTTTCTCATGTCTCAACAGCCACTATTACTTTCTATATTTCCTGCTGCATTCCCAAATAAAGAGTAATTTCAGATTTATTTTTTATTTGTTTCGAAATTACACTGGAACTACTTTTGCAAACCCATCTGGTTGTGTACTATCTTAGATCTAGTTTCAATGTAAGCAACTGGAACATTTCTACTCTATGATTGTGCTGGTTTAAAGGTAAACCGTCAGGAGAAATGAAGCCAGCTCAAGAGAGATTACAAGTCAGAGTTACAATTTACTGAAAAGATTATAATAAATACAACGATACAGAGAAAAAATTGGGTTTAACCTACAGAACCCAGAATGGTGTTCATCAGCCCCTGTGCTGAGTGCCACATGGTCCCCCTGAGTACAAAGTAAAAGCAAAGGAAAACTTACTGGTGAGGGTGATAGTTGCAGTCTGGTTGAGAGTGGCAGTCATAGTCCTGTTGAGGTTCTGGTCCTCCTCTAGATGCAACAAGTGGTACCAGAAGTCCCCAAACCCTAAGATCATGTACACTCAGATTCAGGTGGGAATGTCCAGTACATTCCTAGCATAAGGAGTTCCACAATGGGTGATTTAACTCTGTGAAACATGGGATATTTTTAGAATCTTTGATGGTCTAGGTTGTTGCAGCTGCCTATTGTGCCAGTCCTTGATGGCCCATCAGCAGACATGACCCCTCAGGCTTCGTGTGAAAGTGCTGATGCCTCCCCAGAGGGGAGTTATCACAGCTGAGTCGCTGGTGTGAAGACAGAAACACTCCCCTGTCTCACAGGGTTCTTTAACACCCAGCTTGTAGCCTGAGGGATCAAACGTGCCCTGAGCAGCTGCTGAAAACAATCCATTATTAACAATTCATCAGAAATGACAGAGAGGGTGTAGAATACACAGTTTTGGTTACACTCACACAGTGATAAACTAGTCCCAGCTGCTGTAACTAGGGCAATGATTTACAGCAAGAAGGGACATAATATTCTGGCAAATATTGTTGTCCTTTGATGAGCTATACAAAACAGTTTATACTACCATTCTTTGCAAAATGCAAAAATTCTGGTTTCCAGAGAACTATATAAATAGCACACACTTTTAACTTAGCTCCTAACCATTTAGTCTATTTTCCCTACATTCTCTTGAACAAAAAGATCTCAGATTTTGTGGTTCATATATGTGAAGTTTATCTCATGATAAATACAGAAAACAAAATTATTTTTCATACTAGAAACTCAAATAGAGAAGGTTATTCTAGTTATAATTCTTTCAGGTAGAAAAGAAATATTCTATGAAAGCCAAGCAGTTTTCTTTCATTTCAATGGAAGATGAAAGAATGTCTGTATACATTCTGTAAAAACATTTATCTCTTAGTCATTCATAAACGTGTATAATTATTATCTGAGATGAGGTATACAGAACTCAATATGAAAGTAGAGTTATGGGATACAAAAGACTACAGAAATTACAACTCACATAAGATCTTTCAACAGAGCATTATCTGGAACAATCTCTTAAGAAACTGAATGCTGCTGAACTATTGTGGAACTGCAGGATTGTGTGGAAGGCAAATAACATCAGCTGTTAGTGAGTATTGCAGGAAAACAGAAATGAAAACTCACTAAAAAATTGAATATAACTAAAAGGATAGGTAGGGCTCTGATCCCTAATCACAGATGTCATGTGCTATTTTAGATGTCATGGCCTATCCTTCTTGGCTTCCCTCTGCCACTCCAGAAAGATGCAGGTCTTTGGTTCTCTGCAAATGGTAAATGCCAATGCTATGCAAGTGCCTTGGACAGCTAAGGGCATGAAAATGGCACTAAGCATTTACATTCAAATAACTGAATGCTATTCTTAATGCTAGGGGAAAAAAAACCCACATAATCATATCTGAAGCCATTTGCAGACACAATAAATAATTGTGAGGTAATGACTGCTTATGTGTAACATCATTTTGGCCTAACTTCAAGCTTTGACTTAAGGTCAAAGTATAAAAATGTCCAACATAAACACTATCTTTCAGTGGCACCAACTTCCAGCTCTTAGAAATAAGAAAGGCTTTATACAATTAGCAATTATCACAGCAGTTCAGACTTCAGTCTGGTTCCTACTAGAACAGTCTCACATAAATTTCTATTTATGTCTGCTTGTAGGCCCTCTCCTATAATTCCTAGGAAAAAAAAGTAATTGATTTTTCGGCAATTCAAATATACTGTAGGTCCATTAAACAAATCATATATTTTAATAATGACTCTGATGACTAACGATATCCCTGCTTATAAGCAGCAATAAAATTCCTCAACATTATCCTTGCCCTGATACAGTAGGGATGTTAAGAAAAATGCAAGTTTAATGCTTGAGGATGGTTTCAGGTTCATTGGTCAAAGGGGCTGAAGTGACTAATGATTGTTTCACAGCATTTCAAATAGAATACCTTTATCAAAACCAGAGCATTGCTTCCAACACAGTACTTCAGAGAACATGCCCAAGTCACTGCCAGACTATTCCTGAAGGAACTTCCAATATTCTATTGTTAATTCAAGCAAATCCATTCTTTGTGTAACAATGACTTCTCCTGTGCCATAATGTTAAGCCAAAAACATCTACCAAGGTTCACGCAGTGCTGAACAGACATTTTTCTGTTTACAGGTATCAAATAAAAACATTAAATACCACACATTTTTCTAATATTAGTAATAAAATTGAAATAACTCATTGAAATGCAGTGAACTACTCATAATAGTGCCACACAAAAAGTTGCAAAATATCATTATAAAAGGCAGCCGGTAAGCAGAACTAGAAGTCTGCTAATCAAGAGATGTCTATAATGCCTTTGATGTATCGAACCTAAAAGCGGGACACTAAGAAGTATTTTCTTTGAACTACACAGGCAAAGGCTTGTAATATGTACACAAGGGAAAATACTTCCAAGGCACAGGTGTCAACAGAGAAATAAATCCACTAACTGCATTTCTTTCTTCTAGAGCAGACATTGCCCCAGCAGACACAGAGAGGATGTCTCACCCAAACGTGCCATCAAAAGGTATTTGAGGAGGAAACCACATGAAGACAATGCAGTTACTAACAGACCAGACAGAAGGAGATGCAGGAGTGGTAAATGTGCAATTTAAGACTTATTGAATTGCTCCTATAGTTCGAGCATACTTCAAGCAAAACTGAGCACATAAAAGCCTTTGCTTGTAGACATCTGTAAGCAGAATGAAGATATCTTCCACATTGATATGGCTGGCATTCTGAACTCTAGAGAGGAGCAAGGAGGGATGAAAGCATGGAATAACAGCAAACCAGAGCAGTACTGAAAGAAAGTTCAGAGAGATACGAAAAATGTCCTGATTTTGACTACCTTTGCACCCACAAATTCCAGAATCTTTCCCTTTTATTGCTCACAGTATTTCTCAGGCATCATGTCTTGAATAATTTGGATATCAGATGAAAAAAAAAAAAATCAAGCTTGTAGCTAAATTCGGGAAAATATATGCCATCTAGAGCAAATTGCTAAGAAATAGAATGTTGCTGAACTATCACAGATCTTCAAGAGTTCATGGAAGATAAATGACATGAGCTTTTAGCAAGTATTGTAAGTTCCTAGGAAAGAAACCAACAGTCACAAAAGAAATCAATAGAACTAAAAGGACAACAGTGTTTCAAGTAGTAGGGTTTTGTGTCTCCAAATATCACTTGCCTGGTAGGTACTTTAAAAGTAATACTAACATTTTAGGAAGCCTATTGTGAAATGCATGGTTACACTACAGTCTCTTCCTGTTAATAACAGGAATCCCAGTTCCCAGAATTACAAATTTGGTTTTGTTTTGGGTTTTAAGTGTTTGGTGGGGTTTTTTGTTTGGTTGGGGTTTTTTATTAGTGTTTTCTGTCATGATTTGGAGAAGGTTACAATTGGAATATATAAACTGATTGCTATAGGTATGACAGACCATATCTTGTTTGCTTTAAAAAAGTAATCCCAATGGTGGAGCCATTTCCAATGTGTAGGGGAAGAGGTACTCTGCAAATGTTGGAATGGTCCCAATGGGAAGGACCAACCTGCAGAAATGGAACAGCTCAAGAGCTGCAGAAACCTTCTAGTAGCTGAAAAAAATTATTTCCTATAAACTTCCAAGAATTGTCTTGCCACAGCAATGATGAATGCTGTTCCTATTCAGCTGAGGAATAGCTTCTCCACCCAGTTCTAGAAAAGCAGTTGAAGTCTCAGAATAAATGCAATATGAAAATACATTACTCATTAGGTCGACCATTAAATGGGGCTTTGTAGTGCACACCATAATTCAATTGCTGGTGAAATCTCATTTTCTTATGTTTTCTTTATCTTATAGAAACTTACTAGGATCAAAGTTTTTACTCTGTCTCTTGCCAAATGAGCTAAGTTGGAACAAGGGACTGATTTTTTTCCCCTTCAGAGATACAGACTGCAATCTCAGAGATGCCCACCAAACCCCTGAGTGTCTGCTAGCACATGATGTTTGGTTTCAGCCTTTCAGCAATATAATCTTGCTCCTTGAAAGAATAAGCTGAAGTGTGGTAGATAAAGTGAGATTTCAAGCTATGAAATACCAGAGACTTCCAGAAAGTTGACTCATCTCTTACAGATGGGAGTATTTGAGTGCACACCACGTGAAATCCCCACTGCTTTTAAGAACACATCTAACACATAATATTGGAGACTTAGTGATGCATTCCTGTTGTGCAAGAGAATGAAACCTTGTTATTCCTAAAACTAATTTACATCATTTATACCTAACATTTAAAATCTTACTATGATATGGACTGCTGCTATCTTATTAGGGTTGTTAGAAATTGGTTTGGGTTTTGCTGTGTCTTGGGTTTTTTTTGCAATAAGATACACAGTAAAAATGAAACAATACAGAAATGTGATTGAAAATAGGGAGAACGGTACTCATAAAACAGAGAGAGAGGAGATAGTAGGAGAGAGGGAATAATGAAACCACTTTGTTCAAATTCTCCTCTGAATTGTGTTGCCAGCACCACTGCAGGCAATAAGCAATGCAGTCTCTCACCATCCAGTCAGGCTTGCTGAGCTGCACGTTGAACTTCCCTCCTGAATATAACAATGAGAGAAGAGGATCCCCTTGCAAGTGCACTTTTCCTCCTTTTCAGAGTCCCACTGAAGAAAACCCTGATTTTCAAAAAGTCACACTCTTTTGGAATGAGCATTGCATTCACTCCCATTGATTGATCCTAGCTATTACAATGCTCTCAATGTATAACCCTGTACTTCAGGATCCTTATAAACCCTGGGAAGGAACTGGCCTTACTCCTATCTTATTTTTTTTTGTTTCACTGTTTCTGCTTTTCATCAACATGATCTCCTGCTTTACACTTAGTTCTTCATTTCCTTGGAAACAGAGACAATTATAATGACCAGAGCTACTAGATATTATTACAATATGAATAAATACAAGATAACCTAAAAACAGGAGTTAGATTTAGTGGCTAAGAGAGAATGGAGAGTTAATTGAATTTGAAAAATTAGATGAAAATTTAGTCAATGATTTCCTGGTAAGGACAGTATCTTCATCTAGTCTGGCCACCTCTAGATGTCATCATCTCTGAAACAGAATTTAGCATGATAAACCCTGTCCTGCATGGTAAAGAAAAATTCTCCTATGATGTGTATCTCAGTTTATACCTGGGTGTATCTGTGCTACTGAAAGATTAGTATTGCTATTTGATATCACAGCTCACCATGGTAGGTGGAAGCCACAAAACAATGGAAAAAAGACAGGGTGCTACACCAGTGGGCTTCTGTGGGAGAGAGAGCTGACTGGTGTTTTCCAAAGCATGACCTTAGTTTGTGAAAGAGGACAGCTTCCTGGGGTTAAGACAGGTATTTCAATCCAATTGCTAGTCTCACTGTGAGTAATACTTTGATTTTCTTCTGCTACTTCTAAGGAAATAGTGTTTTCCCTGCAAGGTCCCATAAATTGCAGCAGTTAAAATGGCTCTTTTTTACTGCTAAGAAAATGTGCAGGATCAGGGGGTCTATGCCAAGGGTATGGTAGAAAATTATGACGGAGGTGGGAGGAATGCACTGTAGCATCAACTTCAGTACACTCCGTTTTAGTCCCAAAGAGACATGGTAGGCGCCATGAGTAAAGCTATAAATATATATATATCTTTTTCAGAGGAAGACAATTATTTGCTAAGAACAAAAGACATTGCTTATGTAAAAGGGATAGAAAAAGTCCTAAATGGGTGGAGGGAAAAAAGGCAAAATCTCAGCATGCAGGCTGGAAGACTCTATCTGTAAAGGAGATGAGAAATGAATTAACACTGCTAAAATTAAAGTCCTGACCCAACAGCTCTGGATTCTACCAGTGACTCTGCTGAAGATTCTGTGCCTGACTTTGAGGAAGTGTCTCCTCTTCAGTGAGTGTACAACAAATTCTGCTCTTTGCAGGCCACATTCTGCCTCCTCTGTGTGTAAAATAGGAATAAGAAAACTCCATTTGTCAATTTGTACTGCCAGATCTTCATGGCAGTGTCTGATAAGAACCTGACACAACAGGGTTTTGATCTCTGATGCTTTCTGTAATCTAAATAATACTAAAACTCAACTCTGGGTCATTTAAATACCAATGCATGTCAGATAAAAGCCTCTGTAGGTTACCTCAAAGTTTCTGATGTTCAGAATAGGGTCAATGGAATTCTGCATTCAAGGTTAATAGGAGAAATTGTGCCTACTTGCGTTATGCACTAGCAAACAACAATAAACACTGCCAATACCTAATTTTAGTATCTCACATACAAGGTTGTTTTTAACAGAAAAAGCTAACAGCCCTTAGGAATGACAAGAACTTGACTGAGTTCAAGCACTGAGGACTGTATTTTTTCCAAGTATACTTTTCAGATAATGTGCAACATAAATCCTGGTTTGTGACTTGAAAATACTTCCATGCTGGTCTAGCTCTGCTCCCACTTAAGTCATCCATAAAGTTCTGTTATCTTTACTGGCAACAGGACCTGTTTTTGAAAATCTCACCTGTGTTCAACAATAAGACACAAAATCTACTTTAATGTTAAGGTTCACATACAGGCAGTAAGCTGGGCAATATCAGATTTAAGCCTCAAGGTCCACAAGCTGCAATTCAGTCCCTTGTGCATATGTGTTGTGCAGGAGTCTAATTACATATCCTACACACTTTCAGCTGCCTCAGACATTGCACCAAGTTGTTGGTGCTCGCACGTAATGAGTTCTCTTCAATATTTCGTTTGATCCTCACCCTTGTGTGCATATTTGCAGCACACAACCCCAACCTGCTCTAAAGGCAGAGTTATCAATTTTCTCACAGCACTTTCTATGGAGTTCATCACTGCAATATATGAGTGCTTCAAATATTCATCACTTTCTTTCTGTAGCACCTCTATGTGGTGAAGGGAAGACATTATCCCATTGCACAGACAGGGAGCTGAGTCAGAGGATGATTAAGGTCAAACATTTTGCTAATTTAGGGTGTTTAATTTCAGATGCCTCAGATCAGATTTTATTCAGAGTAATTATCATAACTTTATATAGTTAAGTATAGCTCCTATCTAGTTCAATTGTAGCTAGAAATGTCTAGCACTTCTGAAAGTCAGAAAAGAAAAAAAAAAGTTTAGAATCCAGAGTCTTACTGAGCAACTACATCCAGCTGAGTACTGGGGGGAAAAAATGGACAAATGGGTATTCTTAAACATGTGAAAATTCTGTCTAAGGGGATCACTCAGAATTACACAGAAATTACAGAATAAGCATATGAGGGGCCCCATGACAGCATTTAACCTCCTCTGCCATCACACCATCTTTCTTGGTCCTTACAAGCCCTCTGATACCTTCAACAACTGAGCCCAAAGTCCCAGATAGTAACATCAGTATTACACTTCCAAAATCACTCTTCATATCAAAGACTACTCTTCTGAAAGTCCTTAAATAAGACATTTGGACTTCTTTCCAGCTTCTTAGCCTTCTTCTTTGGATAGGAGAGGTTGGGTTACGGTGGGTAGCTATGTTCACTTATGTGCACGTCTGCACATATTGCTTGATAATATGTGGATGCAATGAAAATAAAATTAATATATTGGGTAGTTTGAGATTATTAGAGGAAAAGGGCTATCTTACTTAATTGGAAAATGCCTCTTAAAATCAGCATTTATTGCAGTCAGCCAAGTGCCAGAATCCCTGTCTTTTGGAAAATGCAGGACTGTCCATCTAGCTCTATACCACCAACTCGGATAGAGCCAAAAGGAAGGGGAAAGACACCCAAGAGTACTTTGGGACAGAAGCTATCTGTGGGTTTAGATGCAGAATTTCCAGAAAGAATGAGAAACAGAGAGTGATGATTTTACTCCTGATTTTTCCTCTTCCTGACATATGTATTTTTAACACACTACTATATCTGTTTTCAAGAGAAGGCTCCCTCTCCTCCAGACTCCACACTTTCTCTTGGTCCTTTTGGTCTCATTAGTTGTAGCTCACTGAAAAGGCAGTTGCTTTGCCATGCTATGAAAAGCAGAAAGAGAGAAATTTCAGGGATTTTTCTGAAGACCTCATCATATTTCTTTTTCTCAGGCCAGCGATCCATGGCCACAGAACTATCTGTCTAGCAGGACAGCTAAAAGCAGCACTGTTCACACATTCCTCATGCCATTCCTATTTGCCCACTAAGGAATGACATATACTCTGCCCCTCAAGGGAAGCAAACACGTTTGCAGGTTATAAAATACTCCTGTCACTGCTGGTGACAGGACACACTGAATTTTCTGGGAGAAAGGCTAGTTCTGTGGAGAAAACACTGAATACTTGGGAGGCAAGGGTTAAGAGCCAGGTCTGAGACAGAGCTGGATCATCTCTTTGTGCCTCTATCCTCTCCCTGTGAAAGGAGAAGCATGAATTTATGGTACATGTGCAGCCTGTGAGAGTTAGGAAGACTAAGCAGGTGACCAAAATGGTCTGCTCAGGCTTCATAAGCTGTGACAGCATCCCAGCTGCAGGGGTTAAATTCATCAGCAGTTGTGAGGCACTCGGATATAGGAGGAGGTTATATCAGTGCATCCGACCGGCACGTCTGGGGCTCATTTTATCCTGTCACTGCAAAGCACTCTCCCATGCCACTTGGATATTTTTTTTGACACAAACCAGCAGATATCATGAAATTATTCTTCCTTCAGGAACAAAAAACAAACCACTTCAAATTTAAAATCATCTGCAGAGGAAGGCAACTATTCTATACTTTAGAGACGAGACATTTTTTGAGAGTGGTGTACCAGTCTGATTTTTATTTCCCAGGTTAGTTATTACTTAGGCCAGTAGAAATTCACTGGAAGCTGGAAAATGGTGCCTCTCCAAGGGGAGAAATAGTGTCCAACACCTTTCTGGAAGCATTTTGGTTTACGACAGTGATTTCTTGCTCTCAGATTCAGAGTTCAATGGATGCTGCAAGGCATAAGGATTCATTTGATGATTTTTGTGGTGGGCTGTATGTTTGTGTGTCTGTGTGTATACACGAGCATATCTGATTAAAGTGTGCACATGTTCTCTTGGTGGATTATTTATATCCATGGCTACTTGCTGGTTTAGGAGGAGATTTTTCAAATGGCTATCAAATCTCTAGAAGTGCCACAAAGACCCAAAGATCCAAGTGTGTCTGATCTTATTTAAAAGAACTGAAAACTGAGTAATCAAATGAATGGATGAATAAATCATTAAAATTTTAATGCTTAAGCAAGTAGGACATGTCTACAAACTGCCTGAAGCCAGTGCTGACCCAAGCTGTTTGTTCCCACAGCACTGAACATCACTGCAATACATGGGCTTGGAGCCTGAAACACAGGAGCAAAATAACCCTGGGCAAGTCACTCCATTCTTGTATTAAGCTTCCCTTTCTGCCAAGTGTGTGTAATACAGTTTACTTACATCACTGAGATGTCAGAAAGAATATTTTTAAAAGCAAGTCAAAGGCAGAAGGCATGAAGAATAGGTTAGGCATTATTATCATATGTAAAGAGCCATTCTAGCAACACACACCTTTCTGTAAAGAGGCTATATTTAAATAACATAACCCTATAATTAAATTCATTATCATCAATAATATAAATAGCTATTTTAGAGCATTTCCTGTCCTGAGGTCTTTCAGAGTCTGTTACATTCCAAGTAAAAAAAGAAAACAAACTATATTCTATAATTAAAATGGCACTTCAGCTTCATTATTATCTTTTGGATGCAAAGGAAAAGACAAAACTCAGCAGGATTATCTAATGCCCGAAAGTCTGAGAAAATGCTGCCTTTTCCTTCTTAATACTGACCAAAAGACCACCCTCAGGTTCTTGAATTAAATGCATCATTTGACTACACAGCAACTCAAATATGTTTGTTTCAAGTGTGCTACCTTTTTAGATGTTTTCAAAGGACAACAGAGGGAAAAATAAATGACCAGTAATGACAGAAAGCTTTTTAAAAAACATCCTTTTTAATAAGCAAGGAAAGTGAGCCTTCAAAGCCCATGCATAAGCACCTACATAATTGGCTGAGTTTTCAAGAGTGTTGAGCTTTCAGTAGTTCCCAGTGAGACCAACAATAGCATTTGGATGCTCCACAATTTATCACAACTCAACAATTTTCCCCCTGGGCATTATTTACCAACTATGTGGTATAAAGAAAGTGAAGAAATTCAAGACTGTCATTTTTGGTTGGACTTGGACAACTAACTCTATCAGGCTCCCCTCAAACAATCCCCAAATATTGTTTTGGGTGTTTTAGCCTTGGATTTTACAGCAACAAAAACTCCCCAGACTTAATTTAAATGAACGCTGCACACTAGCACTCAAATGCAAATACCATATCATGCTGGTAAAGGTTACATAAAGTAATGATTAATTAGTCTTTTTCCCTGTTCAGGTTTTACTTGTCTGTCAACAAAAGACAGGAGATGATTGCCTGGCTAAAATATGCATTATTTTCAGCTCTGTAATATCATTGAAAAGCAAGCAGGAGTTCAATTTGCCAGCAATAATTTATTGTGTAGAATTAAAATTCTGCAAGCAACCTCCCCTCATCTGTTACTTTCAACATCTCCCACAACTATTTGATTTTCTTCCTGGGTTTTCATGTTAACTGGTCATCTCCTGCCAAATCCCAGTGAGCTAAATAAGTCTCTGCAGCTTGTTGAGTAGTTTTAGCTGTGTTTTACACATGCAGACTGCATTTCACAACAAACAGGATTGAATCGTTCAGTGGCATTATCAAGACAAAACTCAGGAGGGTATTTGTCCCAAATGCTCTAAAGTTATTATGAGCTATCCCAGCTTTGGAAAAGCTGAATATGTGGCCAAAGTTTGAAGCATTGCCCAAGTGACAAAAAGAGTAAGTGTCTAGCAGGCACTGAAACCTGCTGCTAAAAATGGACGGGAGCCTTCTGTGCCACCCTCAGCCATCTGCCTCTGCTGCGGTGTCAGAGCGGCAGGACAAATCCTGCAGCCAGGCAGCCCGAAGCAACAGTCTCCTGTGCCCTGACCCCTTTGCAACCCCCCTTCCTGCAGGGAGCAGGGAATCTGAGAAACGAGCAACAGCAGCAGTTAATTCTGCAAAAATCTTTCTTCCCCTAAATCCATAATTTCTGCAGGCAAGAGTCACAGGTGGATTTATTTATTGACTTACTGACTTATTTATTTTTAAAGAAAATTCCTAGTCTTCCCTTGTTCACTGGAATTTCACAAATTGGGCATCTATGATTTTATTGGCCTGTTTGCTTAAGCTAATAATCTGTCTTAACACACAATTTTTTGTGTATCCTCTCCTCCCTCCCAGGATATGACAGCAAAAGGATAATGTGATCATAGTCCACGTTTGCAAAGACAAGCAGCACAAATGGGCAAGTGAATGCCACACCTTTTTACAGACAGACTTAGCTCTTCACTTCTGCATACTGCCAACACAACCAGTCTTGAAGAATCTCTTAACTGAAGTTGATCTGTTCTTGAGTTAGTTTTATTATCCATGTTGATGAATAATATAAAAAATACTGTTCAATAGGGGTTTTTTTGCATATGGCCATGGACTAATCTTCCTGGTAATTGAAGGCTTATATGATAGAAAGAAACTCTATGGAAATTGCCAAGACAACGAAAAGTAATGAAGTGTAAGCATCTGAGTATCACCTAAATTCAGTCTCCTTAGAGCAACTGTCATCTCTTGTTTTATCACTAGTTTCAGCAATAAAAATAAATAAAAGTTATGCATTACACCTGACAAGAAGCCAACCACATATAAAAGTACAAACAGTATTTGGTGAATAGTTTGCAACAAGTGAATTCCTTTTTTTCTCATTAAAGCAGTTGCTCTTTGAGTGACACAAACCATTTCCTCAAGAAATGGACCAAGGAAAGACAGAACATAGGCTCAGGGGATATTGGAGGCTGTGTTTCTTGTAGCCCATAGGCATTTTGACAAAAAGTACACAAGCCTGGATAGAACAGAATGAAACATAATCTGGAAGATGGTTTGAAAAATGTGTGTCACTGTCTTCCTACAGAGCAACTCCCCAGAGAAAGAGCACAATTGTGTAGATTCATTATGCTCTTTACTTAACTTCTTCCCCAAACTTCTGCTACATCTACTCTTCTCTGCAGGATTATACACAACTTATGTATTACAGTAGACTCTGCTCTAGCCTCTTATGTGAAGAAAGAATTGATTCTTGCTCCAACTTTTTCATAGAGGTCAAAGAAAAATGACAAAAAAAGCTATTTGGGAAACAAAAGCAAAGAAAAATAAGCTGTAGTTGCAGTGAGAGCACTAGAAGCAGCACAAGCATGGACCATCCCAATAGGATTCATTTAGGATTATATTTTTAGCCTCAAGTACATACTTTATTTCTCCTGTGTATTTTACATGGCCTGTTGAGCTCAATTACTTCCTATCTTTGTGTACATAAAACAGCATTTCCAGAATGCTTTATTATAGAAGTAACAACCAGCCAAGCCCTCCTTTCTCTCCTAGAGCAAGACAGGGAAGATACTTTATATAATAATTGGGGGCTGAAATTAACTCCAGTTATATCAAAAGGGGGGAAAATTTCAGTTTTCCAGTATTTTAAAACTTCAAGAATAAACCCAGGTGTTTATCACATATTTGGACAGCAGAAACAATTTTTAGAACAAGCAGAGTTTTTTTGTTTGGTAATTGCCCAACCCATCGAATCTTGATTTTAGTCTTTTTTGGTTTTACATTTTAATGTAGACACATACAAATTCCTAGGTATAACTAAGTTTATAGTTCAAACATGTTCAACGTGGAACCACAGAATCATATAATCATTTGGGTTGGAGAGGACCTTAACAATCATCTGGTTCCAACTCCCCTGACCTGGGAAGGGATAGTGTCCACTAGACCAGGTTGCTCAAAGCCCCATCCAGCCTGGACTTGAACACTTCCAGGGATAAGGCACCCACAGCTTCTCTGGAAAAACTGTTTCAGTGCCTCACCACCCTCACAGCAAAGAATTTCTTCCTTACTTCTAATCTAAACTGATTCTCCTTCAGCTTAAAGCCATTCCCCCTTGCTCTGTCACTACATCCTCTTGTAAAAAGTCTCACTCTAGCTCCCTTGTAGCCCCCTTTAGGCACTAGAAGGTGCTATAAGGCCTCTCCAGAATCTTCTCTTCATTGTGAACAACCCCAACTCCCCCAGCCTGCCTCCACAGGAGAGATGCTCCAGCCCTCCAACTCCATGGCCTTCACTCTCTTTCTCATGTTGGGGTATCCAAAGTTGGACACAGTACTTCAGGTGGGGCTCGCAAGAGCAGAGTAAAGGAGCAGAATCAACTCGACCTGCTGGCCATGTTTCTTTTGATGCAGCCCAGGACAAATTTGGCTTTCTGGGCAGCCAGTGCACATTGCCAGGTCATGTTGAGCTTCTCATCAAACAACACATCCAAGTTACTCTCTTCAAGGCTGCTCTCAATCCTTTTTTCACCCAGTCTGTGTCTGTGCTTGGCATTGCCCCAATCCATGTGCAGGACCTTGCACTTGGCCTTTATGAACTTCATGAGGTTTGCCCAGGCCAACCTCACAAGCCTCTAAATCCTGTCTTTGTTGGGATGCACCACTCTTGAGCTTGAAGGAAGTGACCCTTGGATATTAACAAGCTTTATTGTTCCCCGTTTCCCTCCAGGACTTTATCCCATGGCACTCTACCAAGCAGATTTCTGAAGAGGCCAAGGCCAGCTCTCCTGAAGTCCGGGGTAGTGAGCTTGCTGTGTGCCCTCCTTGCTACCCTAAGGATTTTGAACTCCACCATTTCATGGCCAAGGCAGCCTAGGCTGCCATTGAGCTTTACATTCCCCACCAGCCCCTTCTTGTTGGTGAGAACAAGGCCCAACACACCACCCTTCTTCATTGGCATCCCTATCATTTGAAGAAGGATGTTGTAATCAAGACATTCCACATCCTCCTGGATTGCTTATGCCTTTCTGTGTTGTCTCTCCAATAGATACTGGTGTTGTTGAAGCACCCTGTGAGGACTAGGGCTTGTGACTGTGAGGCTGCTTCTATCTGTCTATACAGTGCCTCAGCCACTCATTCTTCCTGCTTGGGTGGCTTGTAGGAGGCCACCACTATAAAGTCACCTGTCCCTTCCCTCCTTTTAATCCTTACCCACAAGCTTTCAGCCAACTACTTATCCATCCCCAGGCAGAGCTCCATGAAGATTTCAAAGGTCTCCACAATATATTTTGATTTGGATGATTTAGTGGGAATACCCTTGCATGAATGAACTGCATTTTACAGAGAAACAACTATGAGTCATAGTTTCAAACAGCTGTGATTTACAGCAGAAAGATCACTGAAGACTTAAAACCTGGGCTTAGCCTGTGACAGTGGCTGTGTGCTATTGATCACTGTACTCTTTACAGAACTCACACAAGGATGCTGAAGAGCAAAAAAAAAAATTGCTCCCTTTTGGTATGACAGACAGAATGACAATTTATTTACTGTTAATACTGATTTACCACCCAGATGCTAAGAGCATTATAACTGACTAGAAAAGTTCTAAAATTTATAGGAACTTACAGGAATTTATGGGAACCTATAGGAATTTATGGAAAGTACACTATCTAGCATGGAACCTACTTGGTGCATTCTAGTCACCTCCCATCTCAAGGTCAGGAGAAGACCAGTGTGGACTGTATTTCCTCACAAGCAATAGGATGGGAGACAATGGGTGATGAAATAAATCTTCTGAAACAAATGATGAGGAAGCCTTATTCCAGTGTGTATACATGGCTGAATTTATACTGTGGTCCTAATCCTGAAGCCCATTCTCAGACAGAGCTCCATCAAGCTCCAGTAGAGTTCACATCATTGAGGACGTTAAGAGAAATCTGATTTCTGAAAAAAGAATTTCTCCCCACTGTGACAGAACAGTACAGAGAAGAACTGCTTATAATATCAGTTTTGTCTATGATAAAAGCCACGTGAAAACAGTACGGGCCACCTGAAATAAACCTGTTTGTTACAAGTTTGATGCTCTTGTAGATTTAAAGCCTCTATTTTCTACATAAGGTTTTCTGGACAGTGAAGGATAGTAGAGGGGCTGGTTCAAGGCTTGATGAAGTCAGTAGATTTATTCTTAATTTAGCCACTTATGCCAGACATCTCTCCATCTTCTTTCAGATGCACACACTTCCCGGAATTCCTTAAAGTTCTCTGTTTTACCCAGGGATACTCAGTGATCATGCAGCCCAGTATCAGCACTGAATTCTTTGACATATTTGAGCAAAAGAGGCCTAAGAGATAACAACACAGACTCCTAATCTCCCAGCAGGGCATTGGAAAGCCCAGTTTGGAAACAAGGCACAAACCCAAGGTAAGACAATATCTGATTATTTACTATCAAAGACGTTATGGGTAGGAAGGTAACATTTCTCAAGTGGATGAGTAGTAACTGAGGTCAGCTAGTCCTGACAAGAGATGCCAGTTTGAACAAGCAAGCACTGAACAGTCTTCAGCAAGGGAAAGCAGAACATCTAATCAATATACATTTTATTAAGGGACAAACCTTATATGCTTAGCAGTTTCAGGGGCTATTTCAATCAATTTCTCCATGTATTTTGCTGTCCCACACATTCACAACTGGTCTTTGTTTTATCTGGCTGGTTTAGCGTGGACTGCTGGCATAAAACTTTTTAATTGCAGCATGACTTGCAATGGCAAAGTCAAATATCAATATAATCCATGTGAAAACATGTGTTGTACCTCATGAGGAAAACACCACGGTAAATAAATCAATTTAATGCAACTGAGACCTCCAATGATTAAGTTCACAAAGATTAATCTCAAATACTTGTTAAATTCAATGGAGCAGCATTCTCAGCAACATTTGTAAATTAACTTTTAAATCACAGACATTGGGATGTGAAAATTAGAAAAAAGAAGGCTGTTAGTACTATTAGATTCAACTAAACTGTGAAGTGCCAGGGATTCTTAAGGAGAGGAAGCAAAGTTTAGATATGAATTTGCAGCTATAAGGACTCGTCAATGTTTATTATACTCAGTGCAATGGCATCTACAGAATCTCAAATTTAGGTTATAAAGAAGTTTCATTTTGCTTCCCCACCTTGAGCAATTCCTCCTTTTTCTCTAGCACCACAGTATCTCAGAACAATAACCATGGAGTTTTCCCTTAGTAAGTCCTTCAAGCTATATAATCTGCTTTGCCATAGATGGTTCCGTGTCTCTTCTCTCTTTCATTTTAATATGGGCTAAGCAGCAATGTGTCTTCCCTGTCCAATCTTGAGTTTCCCTCTATCAGTAGACAAAAATTGTTGTATATGCATTTGAAAATAACTTGTCTGCTCCCAGCCATGAAAACAAAAAGATAGAAGTATAAGGCTGTCAGTACACTTAAGGACAGTTACAAGTTAATGTACCATTTGTTAATTCCTACAACCACATCAAGATTAAGTATCAGACCCTTTTAAACCTGACACAAAAAGAGTTGAGAGGTTGGTCATAGTGTGTGATTAAGCTAAATTAATGACCCGAAATGCATTCCACATAATATGCTACTGTATATATTCACCCCCAGTCAATTATATGTTTATTACAGTATCTCTGACAACCTAAATTAACAATAAATTAATGTCTAAATTGCAAGTTCACTTTTGACAATATCATACTACAACTAAGCCTTAAATATCTGCATGTAACTATTCTTCTACAGACATAAGGAAGGTAATGGAGTCAAAAACAGCAGACTAATTGCTTCAGATGAAGGCTTATTATCTCTCCAATTTCAAGCTCAGCAGCAGTTAAGCAATAATAGAAACTACTTTAGTCTAGCCATTGTGAATCTTTATGTAAAATTCACTTTTATTTTACCTCTCTTATATTTTTTCAACAATAAAAGCAACAAACCTTTGTCTTCAGACTGACAAAGGACAGAAGCTGAAGGGTTAATAAAAAAACCCCCAACCAACAGTTCAGCCTTCAGATTTGCTTGATTTTACTATTTCACTCAAACTCATCCTCTCTCTCTTTCTAATGGATTTTTGCATGATCTTTTCATGTGTAAGCTCAGCTTAATTCTTCATAAGTATCTGCTTCAGTCTGTCTCATCCTCCTTCACTACAGGACACATTCAGAGCTTGGCTCTCCACTCAGACTTGTGTATTCTCATCTGTAAAAGTGGTTTCAATGAGGGCACGAGGCTTTCCCACACAGGGACGGTGGTAGTGATTGATGGTATGACCACCAAAGAGCTGGGAGGGACCCACCAACTTTGAGGGAGCAGCAGAGATGCTCCTGCTCCCTTGGTGACTCACTGGGGTCCCATCACTAACTGTCTCCATCCCAGTACCTGCCAATTCCAACAAAACTAGACTATTCTCTCCCCATGATCATCTGCATTTCATCTCTTTTAAGGTGGTTACCTGAAACGGGGAAATTCCTTCCAACAGCACTCCTCACTCACCAGGGGAGCAGGAGGAGCATCCCATCTTTTCACCAGCCACTCCTGCCAATGCACAGGCACAGCCACGATGCTGGCACTGCAGTCCTATTTAACAGGACAAGATCCCAAAGCACAGTCCCTGTTATGCCTGTATGAAAAGATGTGGTTCAGCAGACTAGGACAAACCCCACTCTGAGAAATTATGGTCTGCCTGCACCTTCCAGCTCTAGTTCCTATCACAAAACAGTATCTCAGAGTAGTGATAGCCATACATTGCTTGCCAGTGACCACACAACATGCAGACAGCACACAAAGAAAACAGCTTTAGTCCAGCAGCAGTAAGGGCACAGGCAATTGGGGCACCACCAATTTCCTTGATCTGTGGACGATTTTCACCAATGGTGGTGGGAAGTAGCTATGCCTCCCCACTTACATCACACTTAAGAGCTCTTTTCACAACTTCCACAACTTTTTTTTCAAGGCTTTCTCTCTAAAAGTACCAGACTCAGGGCTTCAGCCTTGGCTCATCACCTCATCCAGAGTTTCAGGAATATGTTCTCCATCAACCTACCCAGCACCAAACTTCAGCTTCTGGCTTCCATTTCTGAAAGTTTTTGGTTTAACCCTTGACTATGCATATACCTGGCTCATCATCCCCCCATTTACTTTTTCATTTCACCTCTATGGCTCCTAATAATACTGAAGTATTTCTACTGAAAAAAATATTAATTACTGCTTCTCGGAAAAGGACTCTGCATTATGCCACAGAGAGCTGAAATATGCATCTCTATCTTACCTTGAAATATAAAATTGCCTCAAGTTCTCAAAATCTTAGATACAATCCCAAAAGTCCATGCATTATCTCTCTCATTTGCGAGTTTTCTTATAGCCATCTCAAGTCCTGACAGGATGTGCCTGTATCTTGATATTTTTTTGCTCAAATTCTAATTCATATCTAAACATTCAGAATGAGTTTTAACTTTCAGGTTTTATCCTGTGACCCTTTCCCTACATTTTCTAAACATCAAAGAATGCATCTCTCTGATATCTCAGGTACTTGTGCAGCCTGAGTTACTATGGTATCTCAGAATTCCATATTTTATCTGCTTATCCTCAGGAGACTCCCAGATGATTTTTGTCCCCAATTTAAGGTGACAATGGACTATCTCAGCAGAAGAGAGGTTTCTGACTGCCACTGAGGACCAAACACCCTTGGTCAAAGCCACAATGGAAATCTGCACACAGGAATCACTACGTTCCATGCTCCACCCATTGAATTGTCATGCAAAGCTACCCAGGAATCCCACTCAAACTTTGTTATTAAATCAGAAATTGATACTAATTTGCCTTTCCATTCTGGATCACCTCCACTTATTTCACACATAGGTCCCTCTCCAAATTTAAGTTTAACAAAGGTTTCAACCTTGCTGAATGCTCCTGTCTCACTTTTGCAGATAGTTCCTCGCATCTGCAGCAGCCTTTTGGAGGAGTACACACAGCTTTCCTATTCCATTGCTGCTGGCACTCTCCTTTTTCTGAATCTATTTTACTTAAATCCCACTTAAGAATCTGAGAAGACAGAAGGATGAAAGGAAAAAAAAAAGGCCAAAGATCAAAAGATGTGAATGCAAAACAGAGAATAAACTACATAAAACATTAGATATTACTGCTCTCTACATCATTTTAAAAGTGCTGCCTTCTCTCACATCATCCATAGTGACCACAATTCACCACAACTTAATGCATGACAGTGATCACAAAGAAGCAGCATTAAAGGCAATAAGAACTGAAAGCAGGTAAAACCACTGTCCATGAAATGCCTGCAGCAATGCATAGCACTGCTAATGGACCACAACCACAATGACACATCGAATTCCCTCAGAGTTATAAAAAAATTAGAAATCTAAGAAGACTTTTTTCTTGTGGCGTTCAAACTCTCATGACCCCTAGATAACTGGTGAACGTCAGAGACAAATTATTCTTTCTTTATGCAACAGCAAAAGAAAGCTTTAAGGAGAAAGACTGCAACACAAGGTACCACTGCCAGGAATGGAGGGAGCAGCCACCAACACTGTACCAAGGACAAGTGGCAGAGCACATCCCACTTGGTCCAGGTATAGACAGTGTGTAAAATTTACACAATCTCAAGCATGAAAATATATATCCCATGGAAATATATGAACCTTTAAAAGCTCTGTCCTTCCAGAAGCACTTCCATTTCAGCACTAAATACCAAAAGGGCTTTTCTACAGTCTCGTCTTTTTGAGACTCCAGTTTTACGGCAAACATGCTCCTTTCCACCTTTGCCTCCCTCTCCCCACTGCTTAGCTGCCTGCATTCCTCACAGCAAATTAACAGCTTGAAAAAGACTGCCAGTTTGATGCAATTTCATGTTCTTGAATACGGTGTTCTCGGGAGCACTATTACGGAAATTTAATCTCTTGAGAAATAGATCAGATACCATTAACAGAATGAAACATAAATGTTCTCTATGAGTTCCTGGAGAAAGCCTGTGTTGGGTCTCCAATAAGATATGTAATTTAAAGAGTAGTTATCAAGAAAAAACAGTATTGTTTCATATGAAGAATTTAAAAAAAAAAAATGCACTTAAACAATGAATACTAAACACTTCCACTAAAACTAAAGAAATCCATTGGTTTTTATGTAAGTCAGAGTCAGGTTTCTCCTTTTTTCCTTCTCTTTGGAAGACACCTTTCAAAAGTGGACACTGCCCCTGATTTCTGCACAGCTGTAATAATCTGAGCCAGAACACTGCAGCGAGAATGAGGGATTCCCACAAGCAGGGACTCACCTTTGGGACACGACAGTTTTCAACTCCAGCCAAGAATGCAGGAGCTCTGTCACAAGTCACTGAGATAACACGCTAAATTAGCTCATCTCCTGGGAAACTCACTCCCACCTGTTCAGCAGCTCCAGGCCAAGCTCCTTTCAGCCCACTGTTGGATCTGGGTGCCGCAGAGGTATGTCATGGTACTCTTCAATTCCTCTGCGTGGATTTTATGCCACTGGGGTGCTGCAGCGGGGAGTCTGACTGTGCCAGCTACTGGCACTGCGAATCAGGGCTTTCTTGTAACAAATTCACAGCTCAATCTGCTTACAAACATTAAGTTACAATGCATAACTTCAAACCTTGCTAAAAAAGATAGGGGGTTCATCAGTGGCTATTTGTGATCTAGCAGACAGCAGGGATGGGTATTGACAAATAAAAGGACAAAGTTTCTTCCCTATTTGGAGAGATAAAATTCACAACTTATAATAAGTTCCTGAACTGCTGTACACTATTGCTTGTTTACAATGTGATCTTACACTCTTTGGACACAATTTGTACTGCTCACATGCTGTAAAGGGGTTTTGATGTCACAGAGAATCAGAACTGTTGCATTCTTTCAGGCAAAGATACTTGGCATCCAGGGACAATGATTTTCTGGACAGCAATCAGGTGAGCAGAGCAGATCTGGAATGATTTTAAGTCACATTTCACAGGAAAAAAAAAAAAGAATATATATCTTCAGATACAAAAACAGCTCACATGAAACTATATTTATTTGACTGCATCCACCCATCCCTACTGAAGCCATGTAGGTCACATCTAGTAGTTTTGTTCAGTTCAAAACTGTGTTACTGACCAAATCTCTCAGTCTGACCCATCTACCATGCTCTCACTGACATTTTATAGTACCCTCAGAGTGCACAAACTGGCTTCATTTTGGATGAAGCTAAGTCAGAGATGCTGAACAACCAGTAAAGGACATTCACACCAGCCTGGAACTAGTTTGGAATAGCTCTCCCATCCAAAATGTGTGTTTGGGACCTCAATACCATCCCTCTGACTCTCACAGAGTGGGTCCACGCTACTTCCCAATGTAAGCACACCCATATTTTTTAGTTTAATCTACTCTGGGAATGAAGAAACAGCACAGGACTCAGCTCACAATGGTTGATAATATTTATGACCTTGATGGAAGACAGCAGGCGAACAGGGATTGAAAGCCCTGCTACAAGAATCCCAGAATTACCTGAATTATAACACCACAGGGGGAAAGCCTGCATAATTCAGCTAAAGTTCACACTTCTTTTCTTATTTGGATAAATTTACGCAAATAGAGGCACATTCCAGCATAGTATGTTAGATACTCCAACTGTACTCACGCTTCAAGATACTACAGGCTATTTCTGTGAAGTAAAGAGTGGCAGAGGAACATTAGGAGCATGAAATATTAATCTTTCTATCATTTTATTCCTGAGTCTGGCCCAGGTTTACCAAGTAAAATGTGTTCTCTCTCCACCTGAAGACACCACACCTATTATTTGGAATTTCATCTGTTCTGTAAAATTCAGAATTGATTATCTTAATGACAGCTAATAGGCAGAACTGTTCTATTGATCTGATTCCACTCCTCCACAGAGCCCACTTCAGTAAGGCAGCTCTCAAGCTATTTTGCCTCTTCACTTAAGTTTTGTTCTTTAACATGGAGCTCCAAGCAAACAGTCATTAACAGCCTTGTCTAGGACATGAGCACATTTCAGAGTAGCATCTTGCTCCCTGTAAACCCATGACAGTTCTTCTCTATACAGCAAAAGAAACAAGAACAATCCTTTATTCTGAGAGCTCAAATACCCAATTAACCAATCAACCATTTAAATATTTTATAAAAGGTGTTCTTTGAGATTCTGTAATTCTGTTATCCATGATATGCTGACTCACTTTTTAAAATACTTAAAAGTCTCATTTTAGCATTATGCCTGTTATCACATTTTCATTAAAAAATCAGCCTCTCTATCTTTATATATGACTGCAGAGCTATTTGCATTCCCAAAGGCCATTAAAAGTAACAAGAATTGGGCTAAATTAAGATAACAAATTTACTGGCTTATGTTAAAACACATAGATCTTCAGCCTGTGCAAATAGCTAAAGCACATTGTCACAGTACTTGACGTGTTGTTGCTCTTTTCTCTCACTTTTTAATGGATAAGTGGGTTTAATGGTATATCCAAACATCCATCTAACAAACTCCAAGACAGAGAACAAGAATCTCTTTTTTGCTTGAGCCAGATCCCAAGCCTATTATTAGTGCCTGCAGGCTTTGCTACAGACTTCTGAGCACTGGGTCTAGCAGAGAGCCAGCTGTAATCATCATACACTGCATGGTATCCAACTCCAACCACTGAACAAGGAACCACAGCAGTGTCAGAAGCACTTCAGTCTACAGAGGCGACCACATCCAGCTTGCAGCTTGATCAAGCAATCACAGCCTGACAGGAAGAGACAGTATTACTTATCACCTACAGAATGTTTTCTGTACATGATGCCCACAAGACTTAAAGTTCAGACTCATGAAACAGATAAGCAAGGAGATAAATGACTGGAATTCTGAATAGTTTAGCTGGCAGGGAGGTGAGCAGCATTGCTTATCACAAATAAATTGCATAGAAGCATTTTTAATTACCTAAGAAAGAAAGGGATTGCCTGGCTTCAGCAGCTAAGGCAGTGCACTGCTTATCTCCACATTACAATCATTTTCTAATTATTATCATTTTTGTAAATCTCAAGACAGAACAAGACTTCATTTGCATATAGGCACGAGCCTCAAGTAGATTTTTAAATTTATGTCTACAAAGCTTCTGCAGATGTTTTCAAACTTTCCCCACCCTCTTTCTGCAGTATCTTTCCATGCTCAGCTTCTGTTTGGGTTAGCATGGTAGGACACAGCACAGACTTAAGCCAACTGTGTCACTTACTTGCCTCTGGATTCTGGGAATGTCAAAGCAGGGAACAGAGAAAAGGGACAGTCACAATCTCTTATGACAGTAGCAGCTGCTTCTGAAAAAGACTCAGTCCTCTACAGTCAGACTAGCACTTGGCCTTCAATCTTTCTCCCAGTTACAATTTTCATTTTCTTGATCAGTTTTAAGCAAGAAATGAATCTCAGTAATTTTTGATATGCATAAGCCTGGAAATATAATTTCAGCTAGAAATAGAGTTTGGATAGAACCTTTTTTTCAGATATGGACTGTTTTAGATAAAATAAGGGTTTAGATCTGCATTTGGTGTTGGAAAATAAAAGTGCACTCAAATCAATGGACACAGATTGGATTTGACCCCCTGCTGTAAAGTCATTTTACTAATAATGTATTGTGAAAACAAAAAAAGAAATTATGGGACTGAGCAAAGTTGCTCACAGACTCAAACATTAATATCTATCAATATCATTGATACTTATATATATGCTTGATATTTCTATTTCATGCTCACACTAGGGCAAAGCTGAGAGAGGATGTACTTTCAGAATATTTAAGCATACCATATAGGTATAATTGAAATTCAATCAGTTATAGAATATACTCAGTCGAGATTCTGCATAATACTAAACACTTATTCTGGGTATTTTATACTTGATGTGGGAACAGTGAAGTAGCAAAGACATGGCATGGCAACAGCAAAATGGCATTAGGCAGGTGACACTACTTGAAACAAAAACACTACTCCTTTTTAAAAGGCAACACACACTTCTTTGGCTTACAAAACCTGACACTTTTACACAGCTTTAAGAAGGAGGAGGGGACAGACAGAACCACAGCTCTCTTTGTTCAGAAAAGGCACTTATCCACTCCTGCCTCCCAGAAAACACAGCTAGACTAATTTTAATTTGTAGCAGTGACAAAGATGCATATTCAAAAAATATCAGACAGAGAAGGAAAGAAGCCCAACAGATGCAGGGTTAGATGAAGGCACAGTTTCTTTACCCTGAGAATTAAAGTTATTTCCTTCTTGTTTTCACTGAACCATTGAGTCTGTTCTGGCCATTAGCAAAATGTCACCCTGAAAATGCAGATTATATGATGCTATTTCTGGTGCCTTCCCATGCTCTTCCCTTCCTCGAGTCCCTAAAAAAAAGTACCAATGAAAAAAAAAAAAAAGAAAGAAAAACAACATGTGAGGCTCTCAGCCTATCAAGCCAGGAAGAACTATTTTAAGAATTAATTTGTGCCCTGAGAGATCTGTTTAAATTATCCTCCTGTGCTGTCCTAACCAAAGATTAAAGTGGTGAAGTTCCAACGTCTTAAGGAGATGAGGAAAATTGAAGAACTGGAGCGTCCGGGCTCCCCCAGGCACGGGCCTGAGCACAGAGAGGAGAAGGTGGTGCTGAGGAGAACGGAGATGCTGATATGCCTGTGTGCCCGGAGCCCAGGAACCCTCACCAGCCTCAGCTGGAGCTCAGAGATTGCAGTCAGACTTTCCCTCATGCCACCACTTTCTAACTATGCCTATCCCTTACGGCTGAGGATACATCTCCTTTTTTTTCTGCCACCCTCTGCTTTTTTACAGGGAAAGTTTTGACTTCATTCTGTCCTGGTAAGTGCAAGCAGACAGGAATATCCTCTCTAACACAGGTTTGAGAGAGAAAATTCTTTAACTTTCTACCTCTACAGAAACACATAAAGCACCTACCAAGAGAAATAAATTAATTGAGTTTAGTTGTAGTGTGAGTATGGCAATTTTCCCCAAAGCCAATGGGAGTTAAACCTACTTGCATCTGCTTTTTGCCCCCCATGCCATCCCTGCTTGCTCATGCACAGCCTGAGCACACGCTGTACCCTGAAGTGTCCCTCTAAGACAATGTCAGACAAAAAAATTCCCTGAAAGTGCATGGCAAAGTCAGAAGCTGAACCCCAGTTTTATATCCATCTGGAGGGGGGCTTTTAAATACCCTTACCTCTTTCACCAGCAAGAAGGGGTCTCCATCCCAACATCCTCCCCCGCAACCCAGCACGCATGCAAGGAACAAGTTACAGAACAAACCCCTACAGCCTTCAGCAAGAGGTACAGGTTGTTAAAAATAGCAGAATTGCAGCTTACACACACACTGAGAAAGCAGACCTTGAACCCAGCTACACAGCACTTTCCTCCTGCCACTGACTGGTGACTCAGTTGACAATTTTAGGAATGCACACCAAAAAGATGAAAAAAAACCCCAAAAACATAATAATCATACAAGAAACACAGAGCTATATAATGCAAATTTGTATTTGTTTGAAATTGAGGAAAATAAGCATTACCTGGTCCTGTTGTTGGGCTTGTTTCCCTGATGCATTTTGCTCCTTGGCTGTAGTCATGCTCACCTATTTGTGCCCACTGCAGTGGCAAACAGAATTTTACTCTGTGTGTGTGTGTGTGTAAGCTTGTCTGTGTGTTCAGACATACACGCACACACACACACACACACACAAAGACTACAGGGATACGGATGAGTAACTAGTCCATCACTTAATCACCAGCTGAGAAATTTCCCACCCCCACAAAAAGAAATAAATAAAAAAGCAATGCAAAAAAGCACTAGTCTGGCTGTCTTCCCCCTTGAGCCTCTAAAATAAAAGCAGAAGCAGGAGCAGAGAGAAGGATGCTGTGGGGGCTTCTTCAATTAGCAACAGCCTCTGCAATCGTCACAGAAACAATGATAACTGCTTGGCAACCAGCAACTGGCAGCTCGGAGCCGGAGGCAGCGATGTGGTCCTCGCTCCCCACCTCCACCGCCCGCGCCCTGCGCATGCACCGGCTGCCTCGGCACACACTGTGCATCTCGCCGGGGATGTGCACAGCCCCGCGCTCAGCATCCTCCCCTCCCGCAGCCGGGGCAGGGGCCGCAGCCGCCCCGCCGCCCGCAGCCGCATCCCGCGGTGCCCGCGGCGCCGCTGCCGGGAGAGCCGCGCGGGTGCGGAGTTTCTGGCAGACGCGCTCTTGTCCTCTCCCGACTTGCGGAGGTTTCAGTGCCCTGGAAAGTGCCTGGCTATGAAGCGGGGCTGTGTCAAGGGCAGCCTCTGCCCCGCTGCCAGCGCAGGTTTGGAGGATGCAGCAGGTTCCCACCGACGGGATGCACTAATGCTCTCCAGGGACCTGCTCACCTCTCTGCCAAAGGGTGGCACATTCACCCACGGTCACACGCCCCCAAGCCTTCCCCGGCCCTCTCCATGTCCCTGACACAACGGGGGCCACTTTGCATGCCTGATATGGTGACTGCCATGTAGGTCACGCTGCAGGGTGACACACCAGCACGCATTCCCTGCTCCACTCCAGGCTGCCATAGCTCTCTCCTTGCAGATTCTCTGCCACAACAGAAATCTCTCCAACACGGCAGAACTATCAACCTAGCCATCCTATCCCCCTTTCCCAACTTGCTGTCAGCATACTGTGACATGGGGTGTGCCTGAGCATGAGGCATAAAAAGTACTGCTCTCCAGTAACCCTCAGGGGACTTCACATGGTTGGACAAAACTTAAGAGCAGCATGGAGATCGTTCAGTATTTGCTTGGGACTGATGCAAGCCCTCACTCACCTCAACATCAGGTGACACGAAACTGCCATGTTTCTGCATTTCCCATGCTCACCTCCTACCCAGCACTCCTATGACTGAGGTGGGATCAATACCAGCCTGGATCGAGCCCAGACCTCGCCTCAGTGCTGTAGCACTGTGTAAAGCTAAATGTTTTCTCACTCACATGAGACTGTGATCTTTGCTGAGTCTGCATATAACTAGCTAAGGAAAAGGGATATCAGAGTGTTTATCTGACAAGGAAGTGATTATGCCCCATTTGATCCTGAATTTTACAGCATGGATTTATTATACAAGGTCACATTCACCGATGCTGCTAGAGGCAAGGTCCCCTTACACCTGAGATAATTTTGATCCTTGGTTCAGGGACAGATCAACGGCAGGCCAAGTTTTCCTAGTGATATCTGCTAGCCACCACTTGGACCCCCTAAGTACTTCTGCACTTTCACCATTACATACCTCAGCAGTACACAGAAACCACAACAGAAAAGATCTGCAACATGGAACTGTGCTGGTAGGAAGCTGGACAACCTTGCCTCATCCCAGGTGCCATGATCCAGGCAACAGCTCATTTTAAAAAGGAAGTGAATAGCATCTTCTCTAACAAGAAACAATAATCTGCATTTGAATATATATATTTATATTAAATATATTTATATTTATAGACCATGTCAATTTCTTGCTGGGTTATGTTCAGACACAGTCCTAGTTTACACTGCAATTCCGTATCTTTATTCCCAATAGTTTTGGTCACAGTATTTTGAGTATGTTTATAGTGAGGTTATTGCTCATACATTTTTCCCCAGCCATCAGAACAGAATTGTTTTCAAGGTCTTATATAAGTGAATCAGTTTTATTTTTCCAATTGACTTGGTCTACTTTTCTACCTGTTGCGAGTGGTAATGAAAGCTTGCTTTACTTCACACTTCTACTCTTTTTCTTTCCAAGAGGAATTCAAATGAAACAAAACTGGTTTTGGAGTTTGGTTTTTTTATTTTTTACTTCCTTACAGTACATCCTGGAAATTTCTGCAAAACAGATGCCTTTTAAAATATGGGCATTCACTGTGTCCTTGACTCCTCAGTACTGACACTGGCAATCCCTGAACTTAATTGCACTGATAGTAAAACTGAACATATCTGTAGCTGTCTATTTACCCTTGCATGACCTCCCCATACCTGTTCAATTCTTTCACAGTTAACTATTTAAGACACACAGTTTTCACTGGTGTTCTGGAAATGGCCACTTTTCCTTACAATGTAGATTTTTTTTCCACTAAGCTTGTTGCTGGACACATAAGAAGTTAATTGTGCTAATTAGTCCAGTAGTTATCTATGCAAATTCATATGGCTGAGCCTCATTACATGGGTGCATTAGGATGCTGACTGTTCTGACTGCATCTCCCAGTGCTTGGCACAGCTACCCCACTGTTACTGAAATGCCTTGATCTCTCTGCCCAGTAGTACCTCCTTGTCACCCCTGACCTGTGCAGGTGTCTCATCTCCTCAGATGGCCACAAGTTGCTGCTCACTGCCAGGTGGCTGTGAAAGCAGGGGATAGTGACATCCTCCAGCCCTCTGTCACCATCATTCTTTAATGAAAGCAGTTCTGAGGTTGCCAAACACCTCTTGGAGAGACACCGGAGGAGGAAACAGTGGCTATTGTCATTCAGAAATGCTCATTACTCACAGGCAGAGGATAATCTGCTCACATATTAGCAGAGCTGAGGCCATCCATCCTGACCTCCGTGCTATGTTAGGGTACCAACGTTACTGCTTGGCTGAGTCATCGCTGATGAAAGATTAATACATCCCTATCAAAGGACATGAATCTGTATCTGCCAAACCCAGCAGCTGCCCAGGCAGAAGGATTTATACAGACAGTCCCATTTAGGGCATTGCAGGAGGCACTGGCAGACAATGACCCTGGGAGTATGACCTTCCCATCCATCCCACCCCACAGAATCCCAGCTGATTACAAGGATAGAGGGAGCAGGTTGTTCCTCCCTGACAGGCTCAAAAATGCGTCAGGATTTTTACCCTCTACTACCCATCCTTGCAATAGGTTTGTCTCCACTCACTGCCTATTCTATGTCAAGGGTCTGTCTCCAGGCTCACTCTATGCCACACAAGCTGCATCTCCATCATGAGCATCCTCCATTAATCCATGTAGTCCACTGTGCCATCATTGGGAGAGCTCAGGGGCACCATTATGAGCGCAGAGAGCTCTCCTTGTTTACCATGATGCATGTTCAAAATGCCAGCTACAACCATCTGAATGGCATCCCTGCACATGACAGCAACTAGCTCCCCCAGCACCACAGCAGGACAGACAGCCTTTTCCTTCCCACGAGGAGAGGAACCAGCAATAGGTGAAAGGAAATGTTCCCAGCTTCTCAACTCATCTTCACCCAGAGTACTTGTTTCAACGAAATCATGCAGTGCTGAGGTGATACAGATAATTTTTAATTACCTTGTAACAAAATAGTCACACATGTCCTAGAGCCTTTCTTGTTCAGAAGAAAGGGCTTCATTACCTGGAGACTGGCAGGAACAGGATTCTGGTTTGGGATCATTCTCAAAACTCTCCTTGAAGTTCAGAAAGTCACCTGAAAGCTCCATCATGCTCAAAGATTTTTGAAAACCTTGAATATTGCAAATAGAAATTAATCTTCCCATGGCTTTGGAAGAAAAGGTGGACTAAAACCTTAAAATGTCATCTCCACAAAGACCTACGAACTCAGGAGCTAAAACACAGTAACCATTGCTTATGATGATGAGTTACAGCAACACATGTCAAGGAAAGAAGCAGTTTGCTACTGGTCCAAACATTTTTAAGCAGACCAGTTTACCAGGACCATCCTTGATTCTGCCCCTCCATGAGGTTAGAGATCTCTGCTGCCCATGGTTGCAGAGCAGCTCCTTCCTGGGAAGCAGCAACAGACTCAGGAATCAGTGCAGAGCTTTGCCATCCTCTGCATGTTACAGAGACCAGATCCAACAGCAGCCTGTGCTCAGAGTGAGTCCTCCAGCTGCACACATCTGTTCAGGAAGTACAGACTAAGAGCAGTGATAAGCCTGTAACAGCAGTAGGTACAGTTATTGGATGCAGAATCCTTCTGCTCCATTGAAACCTGGGGTTCTGGCTGCACCACACTGGGCTGTTAATTCCTCTTTCATTGCCACATCCAGGAAGTGGAAGCCAGTGGGCAGAGTGGGTAGAAATTAGTTCTACTTGATTAACTACACCTTTGCACAGCCTGCTAATGTTCTCTCTTCTCCAGATAGGGACCAGATCCCATGGAGAGCTACGTATCTGAAATTTTTTGTGGGTCTAAGCCATTAGTATCTGGGGTGAAGTAATGTGTTCCCTCTGGAAGAACACACCACATGATCTGCTTTTGTACAGCCAGCCCTTCTGAGCTTCACACTCGCTGACAATTCCCACTGGTTTGGCTGATTTGCTCTCAGTTCAGGAAGGACACAATGCCCAGGAAGGCACATAATCTGGCAAGCTATGACAATGGAAAAATCAAAAGTAGGTTACAAAGGAAAAGTCCTAAGGGCTAGAATTCTTTTTGAAAGTTATACAGGTAGTAGATGTTAGAAAGGTAACTCAGGAGGAGAGACAGACTGCCAGTGCAGACATCCACTATAAGGAAGTTAGGATGAGACTGTAAATATGTTGTAGCCATGGATTTTAGGATTCAGTCATTTGAAAAATGAATCAAAACTGGCCCACAGGATGCCAGGGAAACTGCTCAGTACTGTGCTGCTTTCCAAGGCAGGGAGGAAGCAGGGTGGGGACACAAGGCTGGCAGCTCCTATAGCAACTGTGTGAGAAGGTCTACCTGACTCATGCTCTTCTAAGAAGAGCAGCATACTCCCAAAAAAGGTAAATCCATTTAATCTTCAGGACTGATAAAATACATTTGCAACTGCCCTATTGCCCCACCATTCCAGCTTTCCTAGAGAAAATTCAAAAAGGAACGAGAAGGAAGGGTATGTACAAACCAGGCTCTCCATGGCAACGTCACAGTCCTGAAGATGTGCCAAGGCACACTAGTGACAAATTACTGCTCCCCAGTCCCAACATCTCATTCACTCAAAAAGCAATGGCACAGCTCCTCTTCATTCTGGACCTGTATGGCCCAGATGCAGTGAGTCAGAGGGTTCTGTGTCATCCACTGCAGATCCTTCTGGAGGTCAAGCACTCCTCATACAGGGGATGCCAGAGCAGAACAAAGACCTGTAAAACCATGAGGGCTGTATGGCTAAAAACTATTTTTAGAGTTTATACTTTCAGATGCTTCAAAAGTAGCCAGACATTCTGGCTGTTCATTCTGGAGATTTCTTCTCTGTGCTCATCTGAACAAGCTTTGGAGAGGGAGAATTTAATTTTGTTTTATTCTGAAAGCACAGTTTGTGCCCTGCCCCTCTCCAAGAATGTGACAACAGTAATATCACATTATTGCACAGCAACGTCCCCAGTTGGAGTTTGGAATTGGAAACACTTAGTAGATCAGCTGACATCAGCCTTACTCCTACAAAGGCTGCGGAGCATCTCTATTGCCTACACACCATCCCCAGCACTGCTTCTCATAATAGTTCCTATTAGAAGACCATAAAAGCACTGTAATCTTGTTCCAAATTAATCCCTATCTTTGGCAAGACTTCTCAGTTTGTCAAAGAGCATCCCAAAACTAATTTATTTATAAAGGAAGAAAATCTTTGAACTTTAAGGATATGTATTAATTAGCTTTATCTTGCTCCAGCCCTGCTACTGTCACCCCTCTCTGGTTGTCTCCAACATGTTTGTCCAACCAAGGTTTAGTCCTGGGAGAGTCTCTAAGTCCAGAGACTCCAATGAGGACCTTTCTGTCTTGGGGATCCACTCAGATGGATGATTTTCCAGATTTCAAAAGAAGTTCTGTGAAAAGGCTAGAGGCAATAACATATTATGAATATATTTACAGATAAAAATATATCACACTTCCACTACCCATGACCAAGATCATTAAGAAAGCAATTTGGTGTGCTATTTTTATTTAACAGATCAAATCCAGTTTGTTTAGTCAATGTCATTAATTAGTTATTTGCATGAATATCTGTTCCTACAGGGGATACACTTCAAAATGTTCCCACAAGCTTGAGAACTCCTGCTATTTGAGACAGCCAGGTATGTGTCAGCAGGGGACACAGAGACAATGGGCAATGCAAGAGTGACTCCACTGTGTAATAGTCCCATGGTGTTGCTACTATTTGTCCATTATCAAAGCCTCACTAAGTTGCCTTTTTTAATTTTTTTTTTTTTATATTGAACACGAGAATGTAGATGAAAGTGATTATAATAGTTTTATCTGAAGCACTGTATTCTGCTGTTTCCCATTTCTTGCTGCCTCCCCGAGTTCTAGGACTCCACAGTTCGTGGTAAACAAATAAGACAACACAGGGATGCAAGCTGTGAAGAAGTCTGCTCTTTCATGCACAGCTAGAGCTGTTTTGCATAGCACTTTCCTGCCTAAATTGGAGCGTGACTCTGGAGAACACAGCAGGTATTTGTGCCCTTCTCACTTCTGGATTACGTACCCACTTTGGTTTGCTTACCCTAAAAATGAAGCGTGTGTACTGACAGTCAGGCTTTTCTATTGAAGTGGATGGTATTTTTCAAAAACATTACTTTTGATCCACTGTGGGGTTATTTTTTGAGTTGGTGTATGTATTTTAATACATCATTTCAGTCTTAAAGGCAGATGATGAGCAGTGCCATAGTTGCTTGGCGCTGTTATCCCTGCAAGGAATACAGACCATGTCTCTGGCCTGTTCCTGCTGGTGTGACCTTGGCAGCTGTAATGCAACAGATGCCTCTTTCTCGCTTGTTTATCTGTGTGAGAGACTTCTGAGGCCCCAACTTCAGTGCCAGAATTGTCTCCAAATTGTTTTTTCAAAGTTTGCCTTGTCACAATCTGCCTTAGTATTTGTGCTCCCCGCAATCTTAGGGATCAATATTCACTGACATTTTCCCCACACATCCCCTGGTTATTTCTGGACAGCTGCTGAATTTCTTCCTTATTGACTCAGTATGTGCTGCTTTTAACTATTGTTTAAGGAGAGGAAGGACTTATTTCTTTGTTCCCTACCTGTTTGTTTTTTTTCTCTTTATTTAAGGGTAAGTTTTAAAGAGTAGCCAAAACATATATTTTGTAACTCAAATATCCAGGTCAGAAGTTGTAAAAGACATCACCAGTGATGAGGCAACATAACAAAATAACCCCCCCAAATCATTTTCAAACAGAGAATCCCCATCTTCACAACAGCTGCAGACATATTAGGCTATTTAGGTGCCTACTGCTTGGAAGAGAGAGAGCATCATCTTCATTTTTAGCTGCAACAGTGAATTATAGCATGAATAAATGATCTGCATATAAGATGATGACTGGTTTAAATGTAAATGTTGTGAAAGACTTCTTATGTAAGCACATACATTGCCTGAGAGATCCCTGTACATAAAAGCCACAGCTGGAGCAAGTGGCTTTTTAAGCATTTGTTTTATGAAGTACACTTTTCATTGCAATGGTTGTTATTTTTCATTTACTTTTATATCAGCTTTAACACCAAAAAGAAAAAAAAAGGAAAAAAAAATACTTAAACTTGTAACACGAGCCATACACTTTCAATAGTGAGGTTATGCAAAATACTGACACTGTTAAATAAATACATATAACATACATTCATCCTAAAGATGTTGCATTCACTTGAAAGTTATACCATGACAACAGATGAGGTCTCACAGGGGATGCAGGCATAAGGACCAAGTATCTTCAGTTTCTGAATGCAATTCTGACACGTGTATGCATCAGATCCTGTAGGCTGGGCAGGTCTGAACTCAACTTTATGCAGTTGGAAAGGATCTCCTCAGGACTTCTTACCTGAAGAGGGTGTGAACACAGGACCCTGATGAGTGGTGACTCATTGGATACCATGTTAGTTTCATGATAATTTCCCTCAAATGTTCCCAAACAAAACCAAGAGGGGCAAAGACATCAGCTCTGCCACCTGCACTAGCGTTTTCACTGGTGTTTACTGCTCCCCAACATCCTCCCTGCAGCTGGGTGGCTTGTGTTCACTGCCCTCAGTTACTCATGGGGGCTGTGATGACTGCAAGGGTTTGTATACTGGTGTGTTTTTTATCAAGTGTTTCTAGATCTCTCGGGATGAAATCTGTTATGGGAAGCATATGCTGCTGCATTCCTACCAGCTTTGTGGTGATAAGTTTTTCCACCAACCCAAAATAGCCTTCTCAAGAGTCTGAACAATGAAAACACTGCCAACACTTGTCTTCTCCAAACAAGGCACAAAGGGACCCAAGGTCCCTTCTGTCTGCCTCACATCTTTATTTTTAGAGAAGGCAAACCCACAGTATTTTCAGATTCTTGTGCTCGTCTGAGGGTGTAAGGAAGAGGCAGAAAACAACACTTGGGCGTAACTCCACTGAGCAGACGAAACAAGTGGTGCACAGATTCACGTCATTTCACTCACTTTGCCCCTCTGTGCCTCAGTGCCCACACCCTGCATTACCTTTCTGGACCGCAGGTCTTGAACAGTACATGTACTAACCCAGAGGACAGACAGAGCTTGTTACTGGTATGTTGAATGCCCTCTAGTGGAAATGCTATTTATGGAAAATGGGCCAACTGGAAAAACCTACTCAGAACCCCTATTACAGAGCTAAAGGATTACTAAAAAGGATAAAGGAGGGCTGAAAAGAATTCAGTTATTACTATTACAACCTCAATAGTTGCTTTCCTTGTGATGAAGTAAACAGAAACAAGAACAGTATCTTCCTCTAATTTTTAAAAACTGACCAGCAGTGCCACTTGTAGCACCTTAGTTTCATTTTCAATGGCACATTTAAAAATGTGCTAGAACTATGTCTTTGCTTTAACTGCCTCAGTGAGCTACTCTTCAGTTCTGAGAATACTGCACCAAACCAGATTCCCAACTCACTTGAAACCAGTTGACACCGTAAGGAAAGCATAAACTTTACTGCATGATGTACAAATACATACATACAATACATAACTACAAGCCTAAATAGCATAAATAATTCAAGTAATGTAGTGGTGAAGGCCTGTTGCCATGTATCTATTTGATCTGCTTGTAACAGAAGAAAATTGACGCAGAAGGGATGCATAAGATCTATATATCCTATACATCTTCTAGAGAATAGTAGGGCTCTGAGCAGAGCACAAAACCACTAAAAGGGGGTCTGACATCCTTTACTTAGCAATGATAATGTTCACTAATTCCAAAGACATAGCATCTATTCAGCAATGCTTAATTGGGCACTCAGGTGGGGCTGGAGCAAGGGTAGATGGCACATCCCATGATGTGCTGCAGGCAGAGGAGGTGTGAAAGCCCACACAGCTCTTCTTGAAATGCCAAAGAGTGCCTCAACCTTGCCCCAACCTGTCCCTACTGGAAGCAAGAACAAGTCTTTAAAAGGCTGTGACTGTCATCAGCAAAAGAGCAGAAGCACAGAGGTGAGATGTCCAAAATATACAGGGAGCATAAAAAGTCTCTTGCCAGGGTTCAGGACAACTCTGTGTGTTTTCCCATCTCAGATGTTTGTTCCTTTAAGATCTAAGAGCCAGGATGAATTACATGTAATGGCTCTGGATGTCTAAGTGTTGCTGAGGTCCCAGGAGTGGTGAGAAGCATTTCATTGAGAGACCAAGGACTTCTGCTTAGTACATTGTGACTCAGTATGACTTTGAGATTCCCCACTACAGTGGACAGAGCTTCACTGTCTTTTATGAATATGAATAAAATACATTACAGCCTCCCCACAGGTACTCTGACGTACTTAATAATGACTTTGCACACAACCCAAAACAGCAAATGCATCCTTTCTAGAACACTCACTGGGGAGCTTGCCTCCAACACAGTTTTCTTCATATTATTGTTTGATATGGTATCTATGACCTTTCTGTTTTACCATATTCCAAAGACAGCAAAGAAGAAATAATGACACAAACATTTCAAAGTAGCCTACAGCTGCAAGCATGTCTCTGAATTCTTGCACAGGAAAAAAAAAAAAAAGATCTGTGATTTCCTTTAGTTTAGAAAATAGCACAAAGAAGGGAATTTGAGATATTTGGAGACTAATAGAAAGTTCCATAACATTGCTACACAAAGCTATGCAAGAATGTGGACTTTTCCACCTGAATATAAAACCCTTAGGAAATCACTCAAGTATGAAATGTAAGCTTGAGTGTGAGAGAGTGCACCAGACTGAACCACATGGTTGTCACAAATAACTGATGCATGTCTCAGTTATATACCTCCAAAATCGCATGTAATTACACAGATGTAACATGCCCATCATTTGCACACATATAAAAATCAGATACAAATGGTGCACACAATTGCCTACATATGCTGTAATACAACACCAGTGTCCACAGAGAGAGAAAAGCTGAGCCCACTCCTCTTCCAGTTATCAGTCCAGCCTGTTGTTTTCCCAGCCTACGGCCTAGTTACAAGTAGACATGCAGAAGGACTTAAACCCCATCAGCTAAGGTCAGCAGTAGGAGGTAACAGCAGATCAATACCATGTGATCGGATCAGGCTTTAGTGTAAACAAAGTGTTCTGCAAAACCCTGGGTCATTGCTCAGCTCTACCTGTGAAATACCTGCAATGTGTTATGTTTGGAAAGCTTACAAAGTTTCACCTTCATTGATGAACTTAAACTGGAAAAAAGTCACATCACCCATCACTGCATGCTCTGTTGAGCAAATCCAAATTTTTAAAATAAGAAGGAGCAGATTTCATCACTCCTGAGAATATTATCAGACTTTTATCGCAAACAATACCCAAAGACAGTCTTTTGGATGTATTTTCCAGGGATAATAAGGCAGCTTAGGGCTTATATTTATTCATGGAATCAGCAGTCTTTTCATTTCTATTGCTCATCTCTGTAGATCAAGACTTCTGCTGGTGTGGGAAGTGACTGCAGAAGGGGATGTTTAGAGCCTTAAGCTGCAAGAGCCTGATATAGTGGAAATAGAAGTTGGCCAGCAGGAAAAAAAAATAAAAAATTATTCCATCTACCTTATGGAGCAATCTAGAGCACAGAGTAGTTAGTTAACTTCTCACCTTGTGCTGTAGTTTGGTGACACCAGAACAAGCAACAGCTACTCTGAAAGGATTAATATGAGGCAAAAACATAATATATTGATGGGTAATGTATACACATTCATGTTTGCCAGTAATCTGAGCTCAGCATGAAACTATTGTTCAAAGCTGTAACAGTTATGATTCTTCAGTAGTACCTTGCCAGATCATTTCACCCCTTCCAGTAGTCGAAGAAAAGTTAAAGTATATGAGGAAATTCTAACAAATAGATCAGGCTTTTAATTAGGTCCAGAAATGAAGTCAAGAGACAAGCGTTCCCAAACATAAATCTATTTTCAACATTTTTTCTCCCTTCATAGATGCCAGAGACAGGCTGCATGTGATTAAAAGCCACAAAAAACAGCAGTTACAGTCTAGAAAGGATGATTTCATTTGGTGTTTTCTTTAAACTGATTTCACTTCAGATAGTATTAGCAGCAGAATGACATAGACCTGATTCAGCATTAGCCTGAGACTGTTGGTTTATCTATGTGGTAGTAGTAGAAGGCAAATAAATACTCCCTTATATTCTATCCAGCACTACATTTTAATGCTTTCTTATCAACTGGTCCATAAGGATGGCTTGAATCATAATAAAAGAAACTCTTTTGTATCTCATTACTAAATACACTCTCAGTATCACTTTCTTTGGTACAGATACATACCTTAACAATGCAGACGACTCAAGCAACTCCCTTGGAGAACATTTTTTAAAGATTTAATTTTTCCCCCAATAACAACATGGCATGTTAACAGTAGTTAACACAAACACAGATAGTACAATTAACCCTTATGATACATGTAGACATTTGCTGAAAGACTAAAGCCCACACTGAGTTGTGAAGCAGGGTATCAGAATGCCTTTTCCTTTTGGCTTTCCTTCCATGAGGAAAAGGGGTAGTTAATTTACTTGGGATGAATTCCTTTTTGGGAGACAGAAACTCAAGTATATTCATCAGATTTTGCACTATAAATGAGGTTTAAATTTCTATAATCAAAGATACTTGATTACTTTAAAAGAGTGATAGAGCTTACATCCTGGCAAAAGCCTGTGCATCTTCTCCCAAGCATTAAAGCTCCTTGATGTCACTCTGGCTCTGTGAAGTGGCTGTAAGTGGCTGTAAGTGCAATGCACATCAATTTTAAAGCCTCCTTACATAGTCAGAGAAGTGCAGTGCAGACATGGCATAAATGAACATCCATTTTTTTGTGTGCTGAAGTCAAACCAAAAAGCATCTATTCATAGAATAGTCGTGTAGTATAGTTGCAATCGATACAGCCAAAATATAAGAAAGTCATTGTAATGAAACTAAATGAAAAAATAAATGTTTTTTGTTTGTTTTTTTCATACATTATTTGTATTACAACAGTACCCAGGAGCTGCACAGCTGGGGGTTCCCTGTGCTTTGGGCTAGAGATGTTTCCAACAGAACAACAGACCCTGCAGAAAATAACTTTTAGTTCCAAGAGTATTCTGCCTGTCACCTGCCCAGCACGCTGCTGCCTATTCCTAAAAAGACCATTTTTACTATTAGTGACTTTCTCTGTCCACAGAGGATAGATATTTCTTTTTCCGGTACTCACTTCTGAGGCACTTCGTTAAAAGACTTTTTCTGGGTGTACAGCATTGCATCTCTCCCCATCCTTTCATAGACTGTTTCAAAGTATCCTTCCTAGACACAAAAAGCTTTGATGCTACATCTCCATTTGGGTATTTGAGCAAGGATTTAAAAGGTACAGTTCCCTGCACAGGTCCTCTGCTACCAATTGAGATTTGATGCAATCTTGAGTGAACTCAACGTTCTGTTTCCACTTGCAGTGCTGGGCTTGGACACGGAGGCCACAGCCTTGCTGGGGGCTGAGACCTGGGCTTCACCCCACAGCTCAGAGTTACTGAAATATGCAGCTTTGTGCCAAGTATCAAGAGGTAACTCAAAGTACGGGGCTTTTTTTCCTTTCATACGATGCACATCTAAAGAGTCATTCATGGATAAGACTCCTGATCCATACTTAGTGGGATGTGGAAGCATATTTATAGCCCAGAATCCATTATAATTAATACTTCACTATTTACACTCATCTGTCATAAATCTAATACTGTTGGTCTGGCTGCCCCACCTAATGTACTCTAGGAATGCTCTTCAAGCCATTATCAATTATATTTGCAAATAAACTAATGCTTTGGGTTAAACAAAATGAAAACATTCTTCCTCTGAGAAATTTAGTACTTTGTATCTGCATCTATTCCAAGTGAATCTTGTGTTTTATTCAATTAAGTACCACAGAAGACTACAACGATCCAGAAAACATTAAATGAAAACATCGATTCTGCAATAATAACGCTGGATGAGCCATGAACTGCTACCAATAACATAATCATGACACATCAAACTCGATTACAACTTCAAAATACTCCTTTAATTTCACAGTAATTATTTAATGTTATTTTCAACTCGACTCTTTTATCACTCACATTTGGACTAAGCTGTGTCTAAATAAAAAACTGGTATTTTGTGACCTCAGTCTAAACACGTGGCATGTAAACTATCAGGTAGCACGGATCTTATAAAATAGTGTGTGTTCTATTCTCTTCCCTTTTGACAATACAGTTTGCAACACTAGATTATGCAGGCACATCAAGCCAGATGCTTTGTACCAAATGCAGATATTTGTTTTTATTTGTATTTTGCAACCCAGCAGGTTCCTGATGATGGTCTGGACTGGCCAGGATAAGCCTTACTGAACTCAGAAGAGTTTTCAAAGGGAATGTCTGTGAAACCTTTCCTTTCTGTATTAAAAAAAACAACCAACACAAACCCAATGAAAGCCCAAATCCAGAGGTTTGCAAGTGAGACACAGGGATAAAGAATTTCCAACCTAATCCATTGTGCCATTATGGACATTTGACGTAACACAAACTTTTTGCAATATAGTGTCATATAATGGCTGTAACTTTATCAGACATTTCATCCCAGCCTCAGTACAATGGTTTAAAAGACAATACCAACTCTCATTAGATCCACAGCACAGCTCTTAAAATGCCACTTTCCCCTTACAGATCAGGAGTCTTTCCAGCAACCTTCTTTACAATTATGTTTATTACCAGCATCAATTTCCATTTCGCCAGTCACCTCAGAGGAACAGCAGATGCCTTTCAACATTTACAAGGCAAACCAACAATAATTGCTTTATCCGCTATGGAAACTCCATCAGCACTGGGGTGAAGTGAGGCAGCTCTTCCCAAATCACAGCCAACCTTCATGAAAAGCTAGTCAGACACTAGGGAATAGCACCAGACTGTTTTTCCAGGATTCCCTTCAGCTACCGGTCCTTTACTCAGGGTGGAAATACATTTGCAAAGAAGGAAAGTATTTGCGATAAAGGATAGTGCAGACAGGCATGTTTGGAGAGGTTGCTAGGTGTGACTAAATCTTCAGGAAAGGCTGATGTATGGAGATTCCTTTAAACTCCTCACTCAGTGAGGCAAATGAGAAGCCCAAATTCAATTAAAAAGAAGAAAACAATCAATTTCTGGCCTTCCTGAAGAGAGGGAAAAGCTTGACTTCATTAACACAAAAAGTGAAAAACCCAGTAGAGACATAAAGATGCCCAAAATATATATTCCCTTTTAAAATGTCAGCAGTCTTTTTCTTTATTTTAGATGCTGATATATTTTTCTTTTTTTTTTTTCCTATGGATTATTACTTCTTGCACATTCAGATCTGACTGTACAGCACCTCATTCACCCAAACGTTTAGCAAACTTGACAATACTTAGCTCTAATAACTTCAAACCCTGAGAAAGCACAGGAACATCATCATTTCACGCATCAGGTCTGTTTAAGAACAGATACAAAGTACTGCTCACAAGCCGTAACAGAAACAATATTGTCCCAGCAATAAAACCATGGAATGGAAAAATCACAGTAATATTACCCATTTTCAAGTTTCATGAAAAAAAAAAAAAAGGAGAAAGTGAACAGGATTTTTGGTCATGCTGCTTTCACTGGAGAAACTCTAAAGGAAAAATAACAGTTTAATGCAAATTATGCATTTTCTCCTCAGCTTGAAGAAGATTGCCTGGTCAAAAATGAATTTTAACTAGTTTTAAATATGCTAAATGTAAAGGTTTTATCTGTTTTTGAAATCAGTTGTGCTATTGTTATCTGTAATAAAGTGATATTAAATGGCATGAGTGTATCAATCTGTCAAATATTGTAATAAAATTGGAGCCTGCAAGTACAGCCACCCCATAGGTGAGGCCATTTCCAAGTGAAAGATATCTTTGCAGCAGCAGGCAAGATCAAAACCACAAAAACATTACACTGGATCAAACTAATGATCATTTTAGCGCAGCTTATTGTATGACAGCCAGAACCAGCCAGATTAAAGTGCAAAAAGACTTCCACAATCCTGCTTAAAGGCACAAATTTTTTGTTGTTAACAGTTATTAGTATTCTTTCCAAGAGCTCTTTCTATGTATTTCTCATCTTTATGCTGATAATTGTGAGTGCTTTTTCTTCATGTAAAAACAGGAACACAGAAAACACCTGACTAGAAAGTATAAGTGGATGAATTAAGTGTTTTGAAAGCATAATTAATTCCAAACAGTATAAAACCCAGAAAGGATGCTGTGTTTCCAGATTGCCTTTTATCTTCATCCCCAATAGTTAAAAATTTACTTAAGTCATGGAATTTGACTATCCCTTCTAAAATGTGCTTCTGCTAATGAGAAAAACAATAATATTCTCAGCTTTGATGTAAGTTTCCATATTGTTCCCAAACCTGGAATAATTTTTTTTTTTCCTCAGCTCCTATTGTGGCCACAAGGTTTTTGTGTGAAAATAAAGTTATTGTATTCACTTGAACTCAAACAGTAGAAATGTCAGGCTTGCCAATTGTTCAGAAACTTTTGGTTTCACTTCTGTGGGTCATGGTGGGCAGCAGGACTTCCAAGTGATACAGGGAAGTATTTGCAGAAGTGAGGAAGAAGAAAAACTATTTAACAGGAGTCTGGGTGGGAAATCTCATTGCTCTGTTTTCTGCTACCCTGGTTTCTTCCTCCCTGTGTCTTCTTGTGTATCTGTTCAACAATGACCATGGACATTTGTCCATCCACATGTAAAAAGAAGGGAAAAAAAGGTCCCAATATTTTGTTTAGTCCTATCCTCTTTCTTCATCCTCTTGTACCGTGAGAGAAAAGGGCTCCAGACTTCCACGTACCTTGGCCCTATGCCCCACTCACATCCCTTTCCTCTCTCACACTAAGGTTATTTTGTGCATCCCCAATCAATAACACACTTCTTATTGCCTAACTGCTGAATGCCTGCTTAGAGTTTTTTGTTCAACAACCTACTACCTTCTCCTGCAGAACACCATTCATTTCCTCAGCATGTCTCAAACATTCACCTAGATGCCCCATCCCAGGTCCTTCCTACTCCCCAGCTGTGCCACAGGTCCACTCACTGCAGTAATTATTTAATGTTATTTTCAACAGCCTTCCTCATCATCCCAGGGACAGGCAGAAGTAGGAAACATTTCCCCTACTTGCAGTGCTTTCACCTCCTCACCCATTGTTTTTCATTCTGGTTATGCATGGGGTAAAATTGAGGATGTCGTTTCCTGACCGGACATCCTTCACTGGACTAGATCTGTCCCACAGGCTGAGACCTGAAGAGCACTGTGTCACAGATTGATGTTCTCCTTATGGTCTGCTTTCCTAAACTAATTTTTTTTAAAGTTTTTTTCCAATATTTACGAATTTCCCTATGTGTAGGATTTACTCAAGCCTCAGAACATACCTATCAGCCATCTCCGAGCCCAGCCCTGCATGCAGCATTCCCAGTGAAGCCACAGTGCTTACTTATATAATTATATTTATATAATTACATTGTAATTACCCTCTGTATTATCCTTCGTCCCATTTTTTATGCATTTCAACCTCTTGTTTGCATTTTGTTAATTCCCTTTTTTCCTGTATCCTGCTAAGCTCCTGGCCTCAGTGATGTATTGTGGTGATGTAGCTCCAGAGGTGCACTGTCATCCAAGCAATTACTGTTGTCCATTATCAACTAATTTCCATTGTCTATAGAAAAACTCAAGGTCACACTATTGCACTGCAGCTTTGGGCTGATCACCCAAAAGAATATGCTACTAATAATTACTATTTAAATGCTAGACCAGATGAATAGCAAACACATTAACAGTGGTTCAGCTATGAAGATTATGCTGGAGGAGGAGATTATCACAGTGCTGGATCCCTGAAGGTGCTGAGTACTTACAATTCCTATTTGCATTCCTGCTGGGTCAGTGCAAGAGTGCTGTCTGGCATGGTAGGATGCAGCACAGGGAACTGCAGCACAAGTAAGCATGAAAGGACTGCTCCTTTTACACCACTGGACAGATCCCACAGTGTCATGGTCTGGCTACAGCTCCACCTGCTTTGAATAAAAACATCCCACCTACAAGAGACCTGTTACAGCTTTTTCAGTCTGCAGAAGATATAACACCCTGAGAAAGGAACGTGCATAGCCAAAAGCCATGAGGGAAAAAAAAAAGGCTGTCCCTTTGGTCGATGTCCCCTGCCTCAGGACACCCAGGGTCAGTGTAATCCCGACCTCTATCACTTTGAAACATAAGGAGACAAGGAAAACATCACACACAGGAAGGGATGAACATCTGCCCATTGCTGTTGCTTCTGGGAGCTCCCATCTGCAAACAAGAGCAGGAATCTTCCCTGGGGAAGGAGCCCAGCGCAGAGAGAAACATTGAAACTATCATACTGCATTCTTCATCTTCTATCAAATATTTTCTGACATCACAGGATGTGCTTGAAACCACCTAGTTTGCCATCATTAATACTTTATGAGGCCAATCATCATCCCTGACAGAGCTGAGCTCCTTCAAAAATGGAACTGTGCCTGAGGGACAGCCTCTGCCTACAGTGGACATGAGATTTTAACCAGCCTAAAGACTTACACAGCCTTGAATGGCTTGAGATGGTTGTGTCCCTCACTGAACCTGAACTGTGGCACAAGGAAGGACAAGATTTCCCCCTTCTTGCACTACAGTATTTTAAGCCTACAGCTCAAAACAAATAAAATATTGCACAAGGATGTGTAAGAGCCCACCCAATGCTAGTAGACATTGCACAACACATGTTTGCTCTTCAGGTCACTGTTATCTCTCTGCAGTGTTACTGACACTATTTGCTCTTCCTGAGCTAATTTTTAATCATTTCCAGGAGATAACATGCATTTATTAAGCAGATCAATATTTTGTATGCTATGCTTTCAGAAAAGTCAGATAAATTATAGACTTTGCTTGACATTTGTCTTCTGGCACAATAATGTGTTTCAGAAACTCCAGTGAATTTATGATCCAAGAACTCCCTTTTCCTGAGTCCAAGCAAAATATCTTCTATCAGTAATGTTCTTACCAAAGTGTTGTTTTAGCACTGGATTTTTACCATGAGCATTGCTTATATATAGCAACTACATTAGCCACTCTGCCCAATCCTCTTGAACCACCCCATCCTTGGAGATGGATCAAAAAATATCCGCCAAAACTTTCAATTCCACTTGCTGCTTCCATCTCAGTTCTCAGATGTAACTCATCTGGATCCCATGCCTTGTCAATATTTAACAGTTCTAATTGCCTAACTATCTGCTCTGGCATAATCATAAAACCTTTTAGCATTTCGTTTTGCCCCCAGGAAAACGTATTCTTGTCTCTGATATGACCTTCAGCTTTTTCTCTAAGTACTAATGGCAAAGAACTCATGGAGGCTTTTTGCAATGACAGTCTCATCTGTCACTCCCTACTCATGTCTCTTAATGGCCTGATGCACCTCTGCATTCCTACATTATTTCTGTGATATTTAAGGACATTGCTGCTGTTTATCCACGAGCCAGTGGCTGTCTAGCTGGCCCAGCTTAATTTTTAGATGCCTTTTTCTATTCCCTCTGCAGTTTTTAAAAGAAAGTAATAATTAAACATTTCATCACTCTCTTTATACACATGCACACATACATTCATTTGAGAATAGGTTTTAGATGTGTTCTAGTTTAGATGGGTAATTTTATTTATTCAAACCTCCAGCACATTGAGATGCTCAAAAGGGGAAGAAATCATTTGAAATAAAAACTTGTGAGTCTTTAAATCAAAATCTTTGAGTTTCTGATATGTCTGATCCTTGAATTCTTCTCTGCAGAAGGGACTGAAGGGCTGAAACACTGGAAGGAACCTGTTCTCAGCATAGGCTCTTAGGGCCAGATTCTCTTGCCTGTTAAGCTTCCTCCGGTGCTAGTCTTGTCAGAACAATGTAAGGGAAGTTAAAATAAATATATTACCCTCTATACCACCTTTCCCAGAAAATTCAGCTTTTCCCTAGTGTTTTTCCCTCACATACTACCCAGACTTTTCTAAGCACCAGTCTAAACTATCCATCGCCTACAGTCAGCTCAAATTCCCTATTGCTGTTGACATTTCCCCCATATTTAAATGCATTTTCTCATGTGTCTTCCCTTTTGCCATGTTGTTACCTATGTTTTTTCTGCTGAAACCTACATCTATAGGCTGCTCTGTCCCTTAGGTTAATCATCCAGTCCAGGATATTTTAATCCAGTCTCACTAACCAGTCCTCAGTTCATCTTCACTACTAGTTTTTGTATATTCCAACATCTCTTTGGTAGTAAGGCACACAGACCAGCTGCAGTCAAACAGAGAGGAAAGATTCCTGTGTCCCACATGTATCTGAGAAGTTCCTTGAACAGGCATTCAGCTTTTGGGGAGAAATAGCATACAGAATCACTGAAAAGCTTGTGTTGGAAAGGACCTTAAAGATCCTCCAGTTCCAACCCCTCTGACACGGGCAAGGACACCATGAGCCCCATCCCACCTGGCCTTGAGCACTTTCAGGGATGGGGCATTCACAGCTTCTCTGGGCATCCAGTGTCTCACCACACTTAAAGATTTCTTCCTCAAATCTAATCTAAACCTCCCCTCCTTCAGCCTAAAGCTATTCCCCCTTGTCCTAACACTATATGCCCTTGTAAAAAGGTCCCTCTCCACCAGCTCTCTCGTAGGCCCTCTTTAGGTACTGGTACATGGCAAACATAAGTTTACTTTTCTCATAAAATGCTCTCAACTAGGCCAGGTTAATTTAAGCATATTCTCTTCCTCCACCCCACCCAAATGCATTAATTTGTGTTATACAGAAATGAAATTAACTCCATTATCTGTGAGTGTTTATAATCTCTATGTCCCTTTGTAGTCTTTTTCTTTCCTGCCTATTACTCACAGTGCCTCCCTATATACCACCACACACAAATTCATTAACAGACTGTTTACTGTCTCTTCAGGATCATTAAATGAAGCTGCTAGATGAGACCTGACCTAACACAGACAGCTGCAATAAGCATTTCCTTGTAACCAGAGACTTTGCCATTTATCAAAAACTTTGTACTGATTTTCAGTCCACACAAAGTTGTTTATATTGAGGCAATTTCTAGAAGTTTTCAAACTTAGACTTGGCCTATTATTTTACCCTGATAGAAATTAGTAAAAAAGGCCCATAACACAAACAAGAGGTTGTGTGTAGGGTACCAGCCACACTCAGCCCTGAGCTGCTGAAGGATGCAAATCAGTTGGAGAGAGTCCAGAAGAGGCTCACAGATTTCCAAAAATGCATCATATCTGAGGAAAAACTTGAAGGAATAGTTTAATTTAGAGGCAAAGGCTGAGGAGATGTAACATCTCCCAGGAATGGTGTGGGTATAATTAAACTTGCCTTCAGACAAAAGGGTGAACTAGATGACCTTTAGAGACCCTTTCCATTCTTATTTTCTCTGATGCTTTGATTGCATAGGTTGCCTGCTCAAAATTCTCTTGCAGACAGCAACCATCATAGCAAGAAGCCCTGAAGCCCTGAGCCTTGCATTTTATACCCCAAATGCATCCACTGCTGTTCTGGGATTGCATATCCCCTAAGATCCCATGCCTGAGGCAGTGGATGCTCAGTCCCCTGCCAAATCTCCATTTCAAGGGTAGGAAATTCAGCAAGGGCTGTAATGATGGTGAACTCTGGGACTGCTGCACCTCAGGACACCATGGCCATGGTGGAAGCCCCGCAGTGAGCATTAGAGAGCATCTCAGCTCCGGATGCTCCCCTGGGACACCCACACCAGGCTATGGAGACACCCAGCAGCCAGTAAATCACTTCTGGGAAGGTAGGACTTGGTGGCCCACTAAGCACGAGCAAGTTGCTTTCAGTGTTGCTGCCTGTTACACGATTCCATCTGCCCTTCATTGAAGCAGGATATTTCTCAAGCCTTGCTGAAATTATCAGCATTTTTTGCACTTCTACACATCCTCTTGGCCTTTCTAATGAAGAGGTACTCAGCACAATTTACTACCAGAGATCACTTGCCTCAAAGCACTTGTCTCTAGTCTTTATGTCTGCTAATACTTAGAGAAAAATATTTCCCCTCTCTTTTATTTTTCTTAACAAACAAGACCATGAAGTATCCCCCACTCATCCCTTCTTTAGTATCACATGGGACACTGGGCTCCACAAACCCTTTCTAGCCACTCCCAGCAAACTGATGAAGGAACACCTATCCCAGTCTCCTAAACAGCTGCTTTTTATGCTCTCCTTCATTTGTGAATTTGTACAATCTCTTTACAGAAATAAATACTTTAACTGTAATAAGGCTGACATGTTTTCTTTCACAGTCATGCCCATAAACCTCAGATTAAATTTGCTGCTTAATTAATTTGCACTCAAAGTGCCCGTCTCTCTTTCCTTCCCTTTGAGCAATGCTTCTGCTGTGGTTTGTGTTCCCTGCTTCACTCACCACATCCTCCTCTGCTTCCCTGAGGTTATTAATTGCTCCTTTTTTCCCATGCATAGCCTTCTGTATGGGCTGCATACAGTTGGACAAAACTGCTCATATTTAGAAACAATTGTCAGCATGGGCATTTGGAAGGGGGGATGCTCAGTTTTAATCAGATACTTTTGGTACCTTTATGGGTATCTCCCTGTTTGATCATCAAAAGGGAAAAACTACCTGTGTTTGTATTAAAAAGAGAGCTGGTTGTGTAATCCAGCTCACAAGGAAGATGAAGCTCCTGGTGAAACAACCATAAAAAGTCTTTTCTTTGATCACAGAGGTCCATGGAGACCTTTACCCCTCCCCCCCACCCCCCCCCCCAGTCCCTCTGCTCATTGACCTACAAAACATGTTCTCACCCCATACCCTTAGCTCCTTGCAGCTCTCCTCCTGCCCTGGCTCTATGCAGAACCTTGTCCCCTTGATGTCCCCGGGCCAGGCAAATCACCCCACATTTCAAAGGAAAAGGGGATACTATTGCCAGTTCATCCCCTCCAGCAGCAAAGCTCCTGAGAACCCAGACAGCCCAGAGCCTCCTCCACTTCTGCAGCTGGGAAGGCAGACAGACTCATAAGGCACCAGGGGAGTTGAACTCACTGTAAAAATGCATTCTTTATAACACCCTGCTGGCTGCTAATGACAATATAGTTCCCTCCACCACCAGAAGACAGAGGAGAGGAGTATATATGAAAAGCTGACTATGTCAAGCCTCAAACAGAGCAATGTTTCTTGTTGTCTCTTTTCCCACCTGCAGCCAGGCATTACTGGCTCTGAGAGCTAGTGGAGCATCAGCACTGGAGGTTAGATTAGCAATTACCACCTGTGAGCAGCAACCCATATATAGGAAAACACTAGCATTGAATAATTACAGACATAAGGTAACGGATGCAGGAGTACTCTCTGCCAATTTTGCAAGGAGAAGGCAAGGCAGATACTCCCTGTTGCTTGAAAAAATTGTCTCACTTTTCTACCCAACAATATGTAAAAATAATGCCCATTTCTATTCTAATCCATTGTTTCCTGCTGGAGAAGCAGGGATCCTGGACCCTGCCATACCACAGGGCTGCCTGTCTGCCATGATGCTGAAGTCCAAGGAGAACAGGATGAATTCCCACAAATCACAGGCTGGACATTGTCTGACCAGACTGACCATGACCTTGAAAGCTACTGATCAGCTCCTGCCAGAGCCTCACACAACATCTATGAGCTATCCAGGAGTCATATTTAGTATGAAAGGAAACACTAGGAAAGGAATCACATTTGGATTCGAAAAGCAATGCTGGGGCCACTATGGAGATTTTGGCAGCTGCTCTTAATCCATAGTTTATATACATATGTATGTGTGTGTGTATACACATACATAATCATACACATATACACATACACACGCTTAATATGTGAAATTTTCTGCAGTTGTTAGTTGAGTTATGCTACAGATTGCTCATATATCTATATCCAACAGCTCAGTGTGCCATCTGTATAAATTTGTGCTGCATCCATGGCTACAGCCTGGCTGTCCTCTACACCAGGTATTACTTAATTAAATACTAATACTGCTAAACAGCTGATCAAGGGTCTGAGCAACCAGGCAGCAAAACCAAGCAATGAGGTAGAGAATGGATTATCCCAACACACAGCATACAGAAAACTATTTACTAGATTTTACTTTTCCCCAGTAAAAAACTGTACTTCATAAAATTCTTTAAGTTACAGGAAATGAAACAGGTAAAAGAACCAGCCCCAGCCTTGAATATAGTTTGGTAATATCTTAGATGAAATCAATTTGCACAGACTGTGAAAAATGAAGAATGGTATTATAATGGATTATTTTAGTACAAGATTTTGATGTTTTGTGTAAATGTTTTTGGTATTTTTTTTCCTCAAGAGAGATGTTTAATGACAACTGCTGAAAATCTATAAAATGCAGTACTTAGGAGCACCATGTAGCTGCCTTGAAGTTGTGTGTAAAATTGCACACAGAGGATAAATATATGTTCAGCAGCAGGAGAACTACCAACAGAAGAAACAGCATTAAAGTATTTCTATTCTAAGACTTTAACACTACAAATCCCAGGTGAAATCTTACTGTATCAGACATAAAATTCATGTAATACTCAACCCAAAAGAAAGAAGTTTGTGGAGCAGAAAAAAAAAAGTGGCATATTATTAAAATGTTGATTATGTCTAACAGAGTATTACAGACATAAATATTCAACCCTGGAAAACATCATTATCACTTGGAAAATTTCATTACTCCTTAAATCTGTCCAGCATCTTTTTCGTCAACCATCCACCACCATCAGAGTTTTACCTAGTTCACTGAAAAATACATCTACATCCAGCAATGTAAACAGGGAAGGAAACACCCACAAGTTTTTACACTGACAGGAGAAATGCCTCCTCCTTGCCAGGAACCTGACAGGAAAAGTCTCTTTTTGAATCAGGCAGAACAGAGACCTTTCCAGGTTCAGATAACCTCAACCTTATACCACCATTCTGGCCTCTCCAGAGTCTGTCTGGAGATAAAAAAAAGGCTACATACTGCATGTTCTCTTTTCCAAAGTAAATTAAATGAAAATTTTTAACAAAATCCAGGTGATTTGAAGGGAGAGAGCCTTTAAAAGACCCAAGATTGCTGTTCAACAAATAAAATAGCAAAAAATGCAGCACTTGCTTCCTTTGTAACCTCAGCTTGAGTGCTCTTAATTTAAAATCTCATCAGCATAATCATCTCTCTTTTAAAGAGAGAAAACTAGTGCCCAATGATGACTTATGGTCACTAGAAGGCATTATCTTTGCTTAGTTTTGAATATACTTGTCACTGTATAAATTGCATAGACCAATTAGGCCGTTCACATTACTGAGCTGTGACAGGTAATAATACAAATGCTGTTCCAGGTCCTACTGATACTCTGCTGTGGATTCTAAGACAGTACTTGTCATAATAGGTGATAAGAGTGGTTCCTTGAGTTTGGTTTCTATATAAAAACTAAACACATGAACAGAGCAAAGAAAAATGTTATTTATAATCCTAAATACCATACCATTCCCCAAAGTGACAAGATCAATATTGCAGCTTGGCACTTGCTCCTGTGACAGATGGTGCTATTAAAATACTGAGCATATCTTTTCTTCAGGAAAAAAAAAATCATAAGCGAGGGCATTATATGTTGTCCTTATCCAATTTGCATTTAAGGTTATAAAAAAACCCAGTAAAAAAGGTAGAAAACACTTAAGTGTTCCTCCTTCAAATATAACAAAACACTAAAGAGGACTATTATATCCTTTTTGGAAGAGAGAAGCAAAGGATGCTTGCAGTATTCTAAACACTACCAGAAAAAAGTTTTCATTATGTTCCCAACTGTATTTTGCATTAATTTCACCAGGGCACTTTTATTTTTAACACAAGCCTGTGGAAGAGCAGATGAGATTGGGAAGATTACCGATTTCTTTGTGAGCAGCTCTAACCTGTCTGCTGGGAGCCTTTTGCAAAACACACCTGAGAAAATCCAGGGTAAGAGTCAGGTGTTTCCCAATTCCCTAGATATTTTAAATGAAGATTAGTTTAGGTACTTACAATGGGTCAGCACTGGCAGAGCTCATCGTGCTGCTAAGAAACCTCCCAGCTGAAATCCTCTAAGGCTGAAAGCCATCTGCAAGTACTTTTGCAATCAAGATTACTCATTGATAGAAAGTTCTCCGTTTTTATTTCTACCTATTAAGATTTCCAATTTGTTTTAATTACCTCCCCACATCCCCATCTCTAGTGTTTAATTCTCCATTGTGAATTTCTCAGAGTTGTAACAATTGGCTTTGCTATGGTTGCTTATTTATCTGCTCATTTAGATACTTGTACTTAAGCAAAGAGGAGGCATTGGATGTTGAATCAGGAATTTTTTTGTATTAACTACAGCTCTGCAGAAGATTTTCCTTGTAGATTTAGACCTGACCTTTCCTTTCTTCTACTCTTTTAGACTAGTGACTTTTCTCAAGCAAGTTCTGTTCATTATGTTCTTTTCACTTCCAGGGAACTCTGGCCATCTAGGTGATTCAGAAATACTTTTTTCTTTTTTATTAATGAGAATTGGCTGGGAGAGCAAGTTATTTCCAGTGTGAGAAAACCAAAAATCTTCCTCTTGAAAACTGTTTATCATTTGCAAGAATCTTGTAAATGACAAGCCTTTCAAGTAAAGCAGGGAAATCTAAAGGCAGAATATTCAATGCATGCACTAGCAAGGAAAAATACTTCTCCCTGCCTGCTGGTTCCCAGATACAACAGCCCTTGCTCCTTGTACACAGCCCAATTTCTGTTGCTATTGCTGTGGGGCAGAGCACACTCCCTTCATGTGAAGGGTCTTGTATTAGCTTTGTTCATGATAAAATGAAAGCACTTTTGTATTTGGACAAGGGTACAGCCTCAACATTGAATTCCTGTTATGCCACATAAACCATACAACACCTCCCAGGTCGGTTGCCTGTGTGTGTTGGGTAGCTCAGCATCTTGACCAACTGTACAGTTTAATTTACTACCTACAGGTCATGTGGAAGTTACTTTAAGCTTCTCTCCACAGTGAGTCCACTCATTCAAATGCTGAATTCTTTATAACAGGGTTTCTCTGGGTTTCCATGCTCCTTCAGTTGCGTTGGACAGGTTTGGGTAATGACACGGAAGTTTAGGGATGGCTGGTAATGGTTGTTTTCCTGGTTTCCCCATAGGATGAACTGGATGGAGAAGCTTTTTTTAAGGCTTAGAAACTGAACAATAGTTGCTGGGTTTTTTTATGTCAGACAGGAACTGTAGTCTCTGGGCTAATAATGGAGAAGGGGTTAGTCCTAATGGATGCAGATATTTTTAAGAGAATGTAATCTAAAGAGCTCTTCTAATACAGCAGAATCTAATAAATGATAAAATCTCTTAATAATGAAATTTAAAGTTCAGTATAAAGCATATGGTCATTATACGTGATATTAAAGAGCACAACAGAAGCATTCAGCATTGGAGCTGCTAAATGTATCATGTCAGAATCAAAATCTCAGTTCAGAAACTGGGGTTGAAAATGGAAGAACGGTGAACTTCCTTAGTTAACCCAGCATACAAATTGGTACTGGTCAAAAAGAACTAATTCCATCTGATGCAAAGGACAGAAAGTCTGACTGCTTTAATGTGTCTTTTAGATGATGTGTGATTGAGGCTGCAAAGGTGTTCTGGAATTTAAGAGAGCAGACCTGTATTCCAGTTGCTCCAGTGGCAAGGTGAAGTGCCAACCGTTGTGTTTTACAGGGGTGCAAAGCAGAATAAGCTAAATTAAAAGGAAAAAAAAAATCACAACAAAATAAAAAAAAAGCCCCCCACAACTGCATTGTCTCCACGGGTCAAGGCCCTGGCAAGGTAGAAGAATGGTGGTTAACTGTTACCTTCAACAGGCACCAAGGAATTGTTTTGAGGATTGAGAGAATTAAGAAGGCTTGATTTACACACGAGGCAGGAAAATTATGCACACCATAATGAAAAGAAATAATATCTGAGCAACTGGTAAAAGAGATGTAGTAAGTGGGGAAAGGAAGCCAAAAGGTGCTTTGGAAGAATCATGTAGATGATTATTCCTAGAAGGAGCAGAACTATGTATTTATAGGGATCAGATAACAGTGTTTTAGTTGTTGGCAGGCAGGGCTAAGAAAGGATGGTCTAACAAGTATAAATCTAAGAAGCCTGAGAGAAAAATTTAACCCTGATGTGCCTAAATACAACATAGTGCAGCTTGATGGTCAATCTTGGAAGAAATTACATATTAAATTTAAATCAGAAACTGGTTCACATCTATAATTTCTCTTTTCTGCTGATTTGGAAAAAAAGAAAGAAAAAAGAATAAGAAAGAAAAACTTTTGATGGCAAGAATAGAATGTAGAATAAAAATAAACAAAATCAGTAAAGGAAAAAATGAGGAAATTACTTAATTCCAGCATTCTACAAGCATTGACTGTAATTAGCAGTGACTGAGTCAACAATTCTAAGCAGCCACATTTTGAACAGATTCATCTTAAATTCTACTGGAAGAAGCAGATATAGTTCTCCTGACAGAATCCCTTCCTGTATCTGGGTAAATAGGTGAAAACCAAACAGCCACAGAGCAGACAGTGGAAATATCAGAGCCCTTCACCCAACTGCTCAGGAGAGGGAAAGCCCTGCAGTACCAGCAGTAATTCCTTTCCTCTTTGTGTGGTTTCAGACTTCAGGGGATGGGCCATGTCTTCATATGCACAACATCTGCTTTTGTTTACTGCCTTGACAACTCTCCAGGAACTCCAGCAAGGTGATTTTTACCCTCTGCCAAGCTGATTTAAGGCACTTTTTGTTATTCTCTTATATTTTCCTTTTAGGGAGTTTCTAAACAACAAAGAAAGTTACAGTAAATTATTAGAGATTCTTTTTCTTCCCGCAGGCACCCTTGGGAAAGAAAAATAAATTACAAAATCAGCCTACAAGGCCCAGTTTGTAAGAATCCATGGAAGTCCACTAAACTACCAGAGCAAAACTACCAGAGCGTTCCTCTCCCTCCCCCAAACACTGTTATCCAGCAGGATACATGAGGCCAGGCCAGAAAAACGTTCAGGCAAAGAAAGGCAAGTAATAAAGCCACTCCCACACGTGAAGACTTTTACTTTCTGGGTCTGCTGCAAACCTCCCACTGAAGAGGGGCTGGTAGGGAAGTGAGGATGAATTCACCAAGGCTATGAAGGCGAGAAATCACCCAGTTCCCAGTGCCCCAGCAGCAGGATGCCCACAGGAAGGTTTGCTAGCAGCAATCCTGTGGTGTAAAAGTGGTGATCAAAGAGAACGAGAAAGTAAATGATTCAGCCCAAGTGCAGAGAAACTAAATGGATTTCTTTTCATTTCTCTTCCACTTCAGAAGGTGAAGGGGAAATATCCATCCCAAGGTGACACTTTACAGGTAATGAAGCCGAGGCACTCTCAAAGGCAGATGTATTGAGAAAAGAGGTGAAAGAACAGTTTAATAAATTAAAATGCAATATATCACTCAGGCTGGTTGGTATCGCTCCAAGAGCATAGAAGAAATGAAGGTGAGTGACCAATGTAAATGTATATTTTAGTATTAAACCATTTGAATCACAGCTTCAAAGTGGGAGAAGGCGCCCAAAGCAATGTCTGTTTATTAAAAAGGATGCCAGAGGGCTGGGAGCTTTGCATTACCTTGTCTTGCATCAGTAACAGGGAAGGGCAGAGGGGACACTGAATGAGAAAGAAAAGGATAGGGAAAAGTGATTCAGTGCTCATCATAAAGAATAGACAGATATGGGTAAACCCACAAACCACTATAGCATTTGCCAGAGCAATTGAGCCAAAGCAGAGGAGAAGGGGAAGTTGAGGTCAAGTCACTAAGTGTGTTACCCTTTTTCAAGACATAACAAAAAAAAGCTGAAGAATAACAGCGGAATTCCAAAAAGTCCTTCCCAAATCCTCAAGATGATATTTGAGTAATAACTCAGGGATGCAGTGGAACGGATTTCTGTCACACTTTAGCAAAGAAAACATAATATTATATGTGTAGTTATTTTTAGAATACTGCAGGGTGATGGCAAAGAGTCCTAAAACCAGGGGGCTGCTCCAGCTCCTGGACATCGGCTCCATCTGGCCAAAGGAAGATACCCACACCTGAGCTCTCCATATGATCTGTGGCTTCCTAGTCAAAAAGCTACCAGTCAACATATTCCATAGAAAGCCTGAGGGAACTTGGGTCAGAAATTACACTCTCAATGGGACATTTTTTCTTCTATGACTATAAAGAGAGCCCGGAGTGACTAGGTCACTATAAATATACCCAGATATGCATTTTTCTGGCATCATTCTTCAGAGAGATATCCCATACAGCCTGACTCTCTGGCTTTAGGGCAACATTCTTGGATTTTTTTCCCACTGCAAACGTGGATCAAACCTGTAGGGAACATGCCATCACTACAGACCAGATCCACAGCCAAAAACAGGGTCCTGCCTGCAGCACATAAGCATCTCAGTAGCATAAAGGGATGTCAAGTGACTATTAGGGACCTGTTGTTTCCAGGGTGTCACATACCCAAAATGTTAATCAAATCTTGAATCTTCTCCTCAGTTCAGGATAATCTGATAATAGTAGAGGTTTACGCTCCTCACCTCCTTATGGAAGAGCAGCAAGTGACTTTTGCAGGGAAGGAGGATCAAAACACCAGACTGCTGGAGTGCTTTCCTAGAGAGTTATTATCTGCTCAGCCAGGGATGAAGCTCCAGGGGGGACACCAAAACCTTCTAACCTACTTTTTTCTCCAGTCAAACGTTAAAATGCAGCAGCTGTTTCCCCATGGAAGTCAGTGCTGTGAATACGGCTGGATTTTCACTCCACAGCTGAATCTTGCCAAGGCCACAATCTCCCATGGAAGGGAAGAGAATGAATCCTCTCACAGAGGTCAATGTATCTCAGGAGTTGTCAAGCCTCCAGGCAAGCTGAGTAACAGGTTCTGTGCATGTTATTTACTTGGAAGAACAAAACCAAAACAAATGAAAAAAACACAACTTAAAAAGCCTGGAAAAAAATATTTAACCTGATTTATTCTTGCTTTCATCTGTCAGATCGCTTTTTTCCTGACCTGTTTTCTTAAGATGGGCACAATCTGACCAAAAGAATAGGTGCTGCAGTGACCTCACTGTATGTGATGGGGCTATTTTAGCTGACATGGGCTCGGAGCAGGCAGAGGAAACCGCACAACCCCAGTGACAGATTCAGGCACTGGATCACTGCATACCATAAGCCATGTTCTACATTGTAAAATCCCGAAGTGGATGGTACAATCACAGTGTTCATCTCAGATCTTCCTGGAATTTCACAGACATCTAAATTTACCAGTCTCTTCCCCCTCAATTCTCATTGCTCAATTTAGGTTTCATACAAACTAAGAAACTAATCAGATTTTTTTTAGAGACAGCTGCCTTACATAACTCCTCTCCTAAATTTCTGAGCGAACTATCTTTGCACTGCCTTAGTTGCTGGCTGCCAGATCTGTCAGGTCAGGTAAACAGTTTGAAGGGGTCAGGCCAAAACTCACAGATTAATTTAAATAGTAACCCAACATCCATTAAAACTTCATGGGTGAAGTTCACCACTTGCTGTACTGCTCTTAGCAATTTTGGTCCATTATTTCAGGAACCCAGCCTTAGAGCCAGGGAACCACAGAGACCAAATACTCAACTGTGACTCCAGGATGTGCAGCCTACATAAGCACCTCTCAGCTCTTTTGGTCCTCAACTCCAGACCCCAAAACACCCTGAACTGAGCAGATACTAGAGGCTACAGGAACCTGACAGATTTCTACAAGGTCACACTGCAATATCTTGAGAGCCTGGAGGCATCAGCATAACCTGCTGACAGCTGTCCTTTTGTCCTTGGAGGGGAGAAAAAGCTGTCCCAGGACCCTGAGATGTCAAAGAGGATCACCTGGGCCAGATCTGTGTAGGTGTGCTATTTATAGTATTCAATTTTATATTATTTAATTATATCATCACCACAGCAGGCTGGGTTTGGTTGGTGATAATTTCTCCTATTCAAGGCAGCTGAGCACGCTCATTTTGCTAATGCAGAGAGTATAGAGCTGTTTGCTTTGATCCTGAGGAATTCTCTGCCTGTTTCCCACACAGTTATTAGAGGTCCCATTTGCTATCCTCAGCTCTCAAGAATTTGTGTAGGCAACAAAAAACAGGGGGATACATTTTATACTTCTAAATGGCAATCAAATCTGACTCACAGAAATATATTTACAAAATCTCCTCTTAATCCAATGCATTATCACACAAATATGTACAGAAACCCAAAAATATGCAAAAAGCTAGAATTGTTTAATGTTTGAAGTCAAACTCATTTCTCCCTGTGCCAGACAGTTTAGTCATACCAACCATTGTACAAAATGACTATATTTGCAGGCAAACCTATACAATTATGATACAATTATACCACACTTTTTGTTCTATCATTTTTCTTTTTCTACTGTGTGCACAGTTGCCAGGTGTAGTTTTTCAGACATTGAAAAGATTGCAGCACTTTAACACTTGACATTTCTTTATCATCTTTCTTGCAAAGATCCCAAATCAGTCTAAACCAACAAGCATGTCTCCTAGCACCACCACAAACTCTGTACAATTATTTCTATTTCAGCCATGGGGGGAAGCTAACAAGTGACCTGGCTAAAATGAAGTAGCAGCAGAAACTGGGACAGAATTTTGGAGCTTTGGCTCTGAGCGCTGAGCTAGTCAACAAATATTCTGGTTCCTACATGGATTCAACAAACTTTGCAGAAAGAAAGAAAAACGAAGAAAAGAGACTATTAAAGATGGAATCTTCCTTTCTCATTAATTCTCTTCTGGTCATCCCAAGAGAGCAGGCTCCAGTGGATAGAGTGATGAGCTTAAGAGACCCAGATTTGTTCTTGGTCTTGCACAGTTATTGCAACAGGCCACAGTCTTTGTGGATGTTTCTTTCCTGAGGAATCAAGTTGAAAGTATTGCCTTATTGAGCAAGCAGATTGTTGGAATTAACCCACTACTTTAGTTGGTGCACTACTGCAGAGTATCAAGTAGTATTGAACATCTGCATGCTAGAATGAAGTTAAAATTAGCTTTTGCTTTAGTTGAAGTTATCTCCATTTATCAGCAACTATTTCTTGAAGAGAAGCTCTGCAGAGCTTTTTCTCAGTGCTCTGCAGCTCTGCACTTATGCTTAAGTGAGATGATTGTATCCCACCAGCTCTTTTGAGCAGGATAATTGGCAATTACTTATTTTTGACATATGCAGGAAATCTAGTAAAGCATAATTCAAATTCTGTTAGCAGTGATGAGCTCCTTTTGCAGAACAGTGCATTACAGTGCTCATCTCCACTGCCAATATCCCTGGCAGTTTTAATTCAAATCTCAGAAGTATTATGTGCAGCACATTGTTTCTTATCTGCAAGGTCCATGATAGAGAAATTCTTTTGTTGTGTAACCTTGAATCCTTTTCCTAAACTTTTTGAAACTCCTGCAACACTTGACTGGTTAAAAAGAAAACAGAACTGATTTTATCTTATTCCTCTTTATTTTCATGACTGAAGCTTTCTGTATAAAGTATATTAATTATCTCTTGCTCTTTTTATAAACAAGTATATCTAGCCATGCAAATTGCCAAACAGCAGCTAATCTTACTAAGACCTCTTTTTCATGAGAGTATGAACAAAACAGCCCACAGATATGCCTGGTGGAACTCTACCTGGAAACCACAGTAATAGGCTCATTACAGAAAGATTACACATTAGATATGCTGCTCCCTCGGTGGGCACAATAAGCGAGTGTGGATTATCTGTGTGCATTTAGAGAAAAATAATTTTACCACTAGTAAGTAGTCTATAAAATATCATATATTATAGCTCTATTTTAGCTGCATCCAAACCTTGATGGATTATCTCAAGTATTAAATCGTGCCATGACTCAATAAAAACTCATCAGTGGGTGTTTTACTTTCGTAAAACTGAAATTGGTTTAGAGACTGTGCAACAGAGGGAACCCTTGATAAAATTTTACAATTAGGGCCTGTTTCAAGTTAGTAAAAGCATTCTTAGTTTTGTTTCTTTCTGAAAAAAAATTAAGAAAATAACTTGAAAAGAAAATATTGGAAGTTATATTAAAAAAGGTTTGAATTTTTCTGCTTCTTCAAGTCTCAGTCTTAAAAACCTCCATGAAAAATTCAGATAACATTTCTAGGGAGAAATTGGTGCATAGACCCAAAAAACTATTCCTCCCATCTTCATCTGAAGACAAATAAGTAAAACTAAAAAGTGAAGACCTTGTCCTCAGTGTACTATGTAAAGAGAGATTCACACTCTTCAGAAATATCAGGGCAACTTTTAGAAGTGTATGCAGCACAAGATAACACACACTTTATTTTAAAATAGAGTACCACATTTCTAACATTAGTGCTTATTGAGAATTTCTGTACAATTTAATTATGTGGTGTGTGAAGTTATTGATCTGGTAGTTTAAACACTTTTTAAAAAATTCACTCCCTTATAAGCTATTGAATTTTGTAATGATGTCATTCTTAAAGCTTACCATTATCAGTGCAATAAAAGAGAAGCCATTTCTAATTAGATTTTCTTAATGTGATACTGTTCATTATGGATTGATTTTCTTTTTCCCTCTGCTATTTCTAAATGAGTTAGGTGAAATTTCGTTTTTGTGCAAGTAGAGGTTAATTTTCACTGGCAAAGAAGCAGAGATATTGTACAAAAGGTTTATGAAAACCTCCTTAGGCGACTTTGTCAGATCACCTCAGTGTTATGTTTCAGTACCATTAACATTCAAGCCTGAAGCTTCAGCTCTAATGGATGCTGAAAGATTTGCAATATTACCCAAACTCGTGAAGAGGCTAAAACTTTTTTCAATAATGAACATAGACTGCACTACAGCAAAGTGATGCCACTCAGCAGCAGGGCTACTGCAATGAGATGATTCACAAAAATAAATTGGCAGCTACTCCTGAAGTGATTTGCAACAAGGATTTTAGTGCTGGTAAGTAGAGATAAATGAAGGACCTTTGATCGTGGGACCTTTGTGAGGTTATGTTGGGAATACAGGCAGTGTGGGCAGCCTGTCTCCACATATTTTCGACACCTCTCAGTTATTCACAACTTGATCTGGGAACAGAGAAACACCATGAGGGGTGAGGACTCCATTTGGTCTTAATTTTCAAATTTAAAATTAATTTTTCAAGTTGCACGTGCTCAGCAAGTGTCAGTTGCTCAGCTCCCACAGGCTTCGGGTATAAAATGTTCTAAATGCCAAAAAGCATGTGAGCTCATAAGGCCAAAGCACGGGGATAACGTTGTCAGTTCATACACTCAGCTGCTACAAGGAGCACACTTCCAGCAGTAATCAGACTGAGCCAACTTCCCTAGTGCCATTTAAAATAATACCTTAATGATTAAAAAATTAGAACCAATGCAAAATATGAAAAGCTTTCTTTCCCTTCAGATAAGCATTCTTGAACACAAATGCACATATATCAAGAAGAGTTAAGCAAAGACTCAAGGTCTTTTCTGCCGTGATCTGAGTGAGACAAAAGTCAGTTTACTAAACAGAAACTTGGGCACAAGCCATCCCTTTACCATTACACAAGTGATAAATACTTTCTTTTGCCTTGTTAACTCTTAGGTACTTCTAAATCAATGACAGTATGACTTCCTTTACTTAGCTTGCTGAGATTGAATTAGTTCCATAAAACCATCTATATCCCATTTTTTAGAAAAGTGTAATGGAAAGCTTTGCAGGGAGTTTTGTTACCAGTTTTCCTCTCAGCAAGGAAACATGTTTCCCACTGTCACATTGCACATGTATCACATGTGGTAGGAACTAGGAATGGCAAAAGAGCTGCTGCATCCTGGAGATGCATCATTTATCTACCAGTCCATAACAAAGTGAAAGTCTTGAAGTTCAAACTGCTGCTGGATCTTTCCCTGTCTTATTTAAACCATTTGATCACTTTAAAATACTCCTTTTGGGTATCATGAACTCAGAGCCATGCAGAGAAGCATGTTTTAAGGTAGACTTAAGTGAAACTATAGGAATTACTTGTCACATGATAAAGTAGAAAAGAATACCACTTCTAAAAAGGACAGGGAAAAGAAACAGAAAGGGAAAAGAAGGGGAAAATCATGTTGACATCACAGATTGATCCATTCCATTTATCCAAGTCAGTGTGCTGGAGCCCTCTGGCCTGCCCCACATTGTTCGTAGAGCAGTGGAGGAGAAGTATTGATTAAATTGCAGCAGAATCTGCTGTGCAAACACATCCCGGTGCCATCCTGGTGCACAGAAATTTAGAAGGGTTAAATGTAAAGACAACAACACTGGGTAGTTGCTAGGAGATGGTGTCCTGCCATGATATCCTGCAGCAGCCTGTGACAGTCTGTTCCAACAGCACAATAATCTTATGAGTCACTGGTCTGCGTGCCTTCACTCAGCGTGGAGAGAACAGCTCTCACTCAGGGGTGAAGTGCTCCCCAGGCCTTTCATGCATTCTGCAGTATTATCTTTTTTTTAAATAAGTTACTGTGGTTTTGCACAGTCTTCAGTAAATTCTACATAACCCAGAAAAGCTATAGAGATCATCTCTACTCATACAAGAAGAGCAGTACTGATGCAGCACTCATGGCAGCCTGGAGGGCAACTACTCTGAGCACGAGTGAGTGTTGGATCAAACTGACTGGCTGAATTTCTGGTCCAAAGACGTTGAAGTCAAAAAGAACACAGATATTCCAGGAAATAGCAGGAAACCATGAAAAATGACTAATATATGGATTATTAATAGCAGTGCCTGCACATCCTTTGAGAGAGACATGAGTGTGGGCAAGGCTGTGGCTGGGCAGAAGATGTGAGGATGTGCTGCACCACTGGGTTAGTCCTGGTAATTTTGAATACTTGTTGCCATCTTAAAATAAAGTCAAGCTGAATGGCTACAGGTTGTACTGCTCCTACTGATGCTGGCAGGAAAAATGACTCTTGTGAAGAAACACTGATGGAGGAGCTTAAAAAAAGGAAACCACACTATTTGTGATCACTTATGCTTGGTCTTTTCTTTAAGGAATACACGACAAATCTGGGTGTTTTCTCTCAATCCTGGTTTACCACATTTGACAAATCACTTCTCCCTGTGGTTGTGTCATTCATCCCTAAGGCAAGGATATTGGTCTTTCCTCTCACATTCTTTCATCTTTTTAGATTAAAAATTCTGCAGGGCCAGGACATTTCTTTATCATTAATGTAATATTCCAGTGCTTTAAAAGCATTAATGGATTATACCTTCACTGCATACCTCTTATACTAAACACTAACAAAAATCTTCTTTTTGGAGACAGAGCATTGAAACACAGCCCAAGTTAACTGATGTACCCAAGGTCAACAAGAATGCAGCTGAGCCAAGGCACTGACCCCAGGTTTTGGTGTACACTTTTACTAAAACCAGAGAAAACAGGTGTGGAAGAGCCTGGGAGAGGATATTTTGTCTAACTGTCCTTCCAAAAAATTAAGTAAATTCCCCCTGAAAAATGTGCCTCCGGGATGTCCTGTAACACTCTCAGTACTGGGAATGCCACACTACTGAAAATTGATTCTATTCCCCCTTTGCTTAACATTACAATTATTTCCTAATGTCTGATGTCAATCATTCATTACTGAAGCCTGTAATTTCTTGTCAAATCAAAAAAACCTCATGATTTGTGATGCTGTTTTTCTAACACTTCTAGTTGAGGCCTCCTTACAGTGTCATTATTTCTCATATGAAGACATATTGATTTAAATTAACACAATGATTTAAATTAATGATTTAAATGAGATAAATTAACACAATTATTTAAATTAACTTTTACAGCAACTCATTAATTTTCTGCTGTTGTAACTTGTATCCCTGTCCTATCATCCTTTCAGCTGTGCACCTCCAAGAGGTGTCAAGTCTGGCTCTCCTCCAGGCTGGACAAAGCCATGTCCCTCAGCCTCTCTTCACACAGCCCCTTCCCCAGCCCTTGACCATCTTGCTGGCCTCCCCTCCAGTTTGTTGATGCCTTTCTCTTTCCAGGACTCCCAAAACAGGACACAGTACCCCAGTTGAAGTCTCAGAAGTGGTGGACAAAGGGGAAAGACCAGGTATAAAGTGCAGGGGAACCGTCCAGAAATTAAAGGCAATATTACTCATTTCATCCATGGGAAGCCTGGACTGCCCACAGTAACCAGGAGATTTATTTTGTGATGGATATGACTAGACATGATCTTGAATCCAAAAGAGAAAATCATATGTAGTTCTGCCAGTGAGAAGAAGGGAATATGAAGATCAAGAGCTATGCCTGCCATGAAGAAATATAGTGCCAATTATAAATACAAATTTTGGGTTGCACTTCAAAATACATGAATGCACTCCCCACCCTCTGCAGATCAAAAAAAGAAATCTGAGTGCCACAGATTTTTTTCTAAATTATATTCTTAAATATTATTAGGCAATTACAATAGCAGTCTAGTTTTGCTGATGAATGCTTAATGATTTTGGCTCATGATTATGCCTCCAATGCCAGAATAAGTCAATAGGATTAGGCCCATTATGTCTCTCACATCTCTGTTCTGCACAGTTCAACTTCAATAAAATATATTTAAGGGATATTTACCTGTCTCTGAGGGGTGGTATAAGGATAAATTCAGCAGTATTTCCACAGTAGACTGAAAATATATCTGAAATTTTCAAAGCCACCTAGCGGATTTTGATGTACCATCCCCATTACTGTCAGTGGGAAGTGTATATCTCAGAAATCTCAGCTGTAAAGCACTGCAGTACATGAAGAATAATGACGAACGCAAAATTTCAGTGGGGAACATCAGAAGATATACCTAAATCAGTATTCCACATAGACATTTTATTTCTAATTTTTATGTCCTTATACAGGCTAAAGGAAATGAAATCAGTAAAATGTGAGTCATTTTTTCTAATTACACTGTTAAAATAAAAACTAATCAAATTATTTTTGGAGATCAAATCTTATGATTGCCTCATTAATATTCTCTCTTCTCCTCAGGATGACCACACTTACTTCATGTTTCTATTAAATTAGGGATTCTGGAACCAATTGCAGAAATTGGCCTAATCTCCTTAACAATGATTCCACACACTACATTTGGGAAAGTCTGCAATTTACAACTTGGCAGGAAAGAACTTCTGAAGATATTAGATACTGCTCTTTCTTGAGGTCTGACTGCTGTTTAAAATAACTTGGGAAGTTTAAATCCTCCACTTTTGGTTTCTGTAAAATATTTTCCTGACAAGGAAAACAGAGAAGAAAGAAGCAGCAAAAGGGAAAAACAAAACAAAGACAACAAACCAAACCAAACAAAACCCCAAAACAAACAACCCCCCCCCCAAAAAAAAAACCCTAAAACCAACCAAAACCCAACAAACAGAAACACACAAAAACCCCCCGAAACCAACCAACCAAACACCACCTCCCAAAAAAACAAAAAAACCCCCACAACACAAAACAACAAACAAAACCCAAATAAAATCCACATTGGTTTCAAGGTCAGTAAGTGTGGGGCACACAAAAAGAGACTGAGTAACCTCTGCTGATAAATTCAAGGGGGCAAGTGCACATTCCCCTTACTTTTTGGAGTGACAGGGATATTCTACTACAATTGAAAATATTCTGTAGACTCATAAGCATAAAGATTAAGTAATATGGAAACAAGGCTCCCATTACATGAAAGATTAATTGAATAATGATATGTTTTAATAGGTGATTTTATCCTAATTCACAAAGTTTATGAAGATTTGGATCCTCTCCAAAGTTGCTCATCCCTCCACAGACTTAATTCAAGAGACTTTAATAACTACACTCTGATGACTTTTGACCAATAGTTCCCCTGGAAACTCAGAAAAGCTCTGAAATGTTAACATGTAAACAATCTAAAAAGAAAAAGGAAAAAAAAAGGAAAAAGAAACCAACATTTTATAACATTTTCAAAAGTAGAAATATCTTACAATTTTTTTCTGGTAAACATAGCTCCTCTAAATGAACATCCTTAAATCAACTAAGCTACCAGAAGCAATAAAAATACATAACAAAAGAAAAGATAATGCAGTGGGGAAGGAGAACATTTTCAGCGCATCACTGAGAAACCATTAGCAAATAAAAAAAAATAAATCAATGGAAGATAGTTTTCAAGTAATAACCATTAATCTTAACTCACTAAATGTTAACACTCTGTTTTTCAACTACTTAATTCACAGGTGAGGATAAGCAGGGAACCTGAAGAATGATGTAATGCTATTAATGGGATCTTTTTGGTTCACATCAGAGTGGGAAGTATGTCAATCCATACAAGAGGAATGGGAAAAGTTTAATAAATGAACCCGAATGGTTCTAAAGAAATAAGAATTCTGCTGGTCTGCATGAACATGAGAAAACGTGCACTGCAAATCTGCTTTGGCTTTTAGTTGTATTTCAAACTGCTACTTTCTTTCAAAAACTAAGGAAAAGCAGCTCTAATCAAGATGAGCTAGTTTGAAACCAGATGCTAAAAATGTTCATTAAAGTGTTCATAATTAAAATTATTTTTAAGTATGCAACCTAAGACCAGACTCAGCTTGGGCTGGAGGACTCACAAAAATACTCAAAGGGCACTGAGAATGAATTAATAGTGTTGTGCAACTGGTTTAATGAATTATAGCTTGGTTGTTTTTTCCCCCTTTAGTCCCTTTTCTGAAATATTACATATTGATCGATGCCAGAAGCAAGAAACAAACCCAATAGGTGAAAACCTTTTTGACAAGAACTACCAAACCAGGCATTAAGTGGGACTCAGCTGGACTTGAAACACGGATTTGGCTCAAGCTGAACACAAAATTGCAAATAGGGACAGTCTTCCTGTGTGACTCAATTGCTACATATGAAACAGGACATCCATCTACTCCAGGCCCTCTTAACAATAATGCAAAGGTAGCACATAGTGCTGACATAAACAGGTGCTCAGGTAACTGTGAGGAAATGTATTTTACATATAGGAGAGAAGAGCATGACTGAAGGATCCAAATAGCTATGAAAATGTCCAAGGCACTTGCCTGGAATCAAAATTATAAATGCCACATAAAAGGTAATCTCCCTGATTTAGAAGATGGTTCCTGCCTCTGTTGTTAATTCAGGTATTTTGTGGCTGGTACTTGACTTCCAGGGTTACTCTTTTTTGCTGTTTCCACTGAAATATCCATTTCCAGTGAAAAATCTGCACCTGAGGGACAAGTATCTGCTACAGCAGCCACATTTTGACAACAGGAACTTTCACTAAGCTGAATGATGCTGTGGTCCCAAACTGTTCAAATCCACAGAGATCCACTTGATATACCTGGGGCAGAGCTGGCACTGCCAAGTCTATAGGAAACTGCAGTAGGTTTTAAGTCATTCAATGCTCCTTTGAATGCTGATTTTTGAGGGGAAAATATGCCCAATCTAGCTGCGCAAACCCAGAGTGTGAAAGCAATCCTACATCAAGATGTCTGGTAGAGAGGAGACATAAATCTTAATAAAGATTTATTACTGCCAAAGTCGATTAAGAAGACCCTGCTTGTGAAAAAATGACCATGTGTGATGCCAATCTGACATCCAGTGTTTTCAACGACAGGTAGACAATCCAAAGCAAAGGGCTTAGCCCCGCCTCACAGCCCTGGTGCTGATGTCTCTCAGGACATCCAACAGTGCAAATGGTCCCAGAGCATGAGTGAATACTGTTAACTCACTTCCTAATTGATGACAGGCACTTGAAACTCCAGATTGTGTTGAAGCTGCTTGTTAATTATGATCATAGCAATGCTTGGCTGGGGAAAGGTGTGAGGGAGGTGTGCTGCCTCAGAGGGTCTGGAGGAGGTTGCTGGAGTCAGTTATTCTCCCACCTCCACATCACATAGGACTCTCTGAATTTGCAGAGTCCTCCCTACATCACCGTGGCTCATTTATACTGTCAGCAGCACGTCAGGGAAGCAGTGGGCAGGCTCTTCCCAGCAGGAACCACTTTTGTGTTCATAACAGGCATTAGTGAAATGGTGCTCTGGTCTGCTTAGCTGCTTCAAGCACGGTATCGACCAAATCAAGTGGGTTCCCTGGGAGGACTCACTATTTTGTAATGGAAGACTTTCATGGATGTTGCCTTGGCAATGTTTTCATCCATAAGAAACGTTTCATGATGCAAAAAGAAGCAACAAATGTTTGTAATCTTTTAGGTCTTGTGTCTTTTGGGGTGAAAAGAAAAATGGAGCTTGCTCTATACTTTTTTCTTTTTTTCTTTGAGAAAGGTGGAATTAGATCATCAGTTTGGCTAGAGGTCAACATTCATACACAAGCACTTAAGATTATTACCTATTATGTTGTTTGGATGATAACTATAAATTCTTTTTGTTCATATTTAAGAATTTAAGAAGCCCCACATGGATGCTGGGTATTATATTGATGCTGCCATGTTAGATATTTAGGTTTTCACTGCTTTAAAAACCTCTTCAACAGTGCCAGTTCTACATCAGCATACACAGTAATAGTTCAGTGGCAGTGTGTTTTCTATGAGTTAGATGATAGTTTCACAGTATCAATTATCTTTAGATTTGTGAAGTGGAGCAGAGGAAAAATGATGAAGCAGACTGTACTAGCTCTTAATGCAGAACTATAGAATGTATAATTTAGCATTTATTTTATTGCCAGCATTATCTATATAATGTGTTAGTGCACAAAATAGCCTATCAAACGCATTAGCAAACAAAAGCTATATAAAGACTCCTATAACCAAAAGGCAACTTATGAATAATTCACATTTCCATGCATTAGGAGTCATCCAGATAAAACACATAAAGTGCACTTAACTTGTCCCAATGAAAACCTATAAATTATATGAATAATTGTATATAATATCAACATAATATTTCAGCTACCTTAAAGGATAAAGTTGTTTTCTTGGATGACTTTGAAGACAATTTGCAAGCTTGCTCAATTTATGCTGACAGTAATTGCTGTACAGCTACCTGATTTAGATAGAGGGGGAAAATGGATGCACTGTGGAAGTTACAGCAACAGAAGAAAAGCTGCTGGGCTACCTTTTGTGGTACAATTTGTACTCATTGACAGGACTAGTGCCAGCTGTTCAATTACCTGTCCAGAATACTTCAAAATACACACTGTTTTATTGGTAACTGTACTTGGACAAAAAAAAAATTACTTTTGACTCACACAGTACTTAGCAGTAGGTTAAGTAAACACACATTTATTAGATTAACGTGGAATATTTGGGGAGTATTTCAAAAGGGTAACAGAAAAAAAATACTTTTCATGCCTGGAAAACTAAAAGTTGTCAAGGAAACTATGGAGTGTTCTGATTCTAAACATTTTTGGTTCACTATCAATAATAAAATAACATCAAACTACACCTACAAGTCTCCAAATACAGAAACACAGAAAGTTTCATGCACTTACAGAATTAGCTGTACACATTCAGTTTTAGAGGTGTTTTTTTATCTTCCCCACTGAAATCCATCCCTGTGTTACCATTAGATAGATTAAGATGCAGCAGCCACAATTCATGGCATTGTTTCTGTGGGTTTCAAATTTTGCCAAGAAACCTTCAAGCAAGCACCTTGCTACAACAGTAAACAACTGACAGACATATCCAGTCATCAATGTAAATGGAGGGAAATGGAATGGACAACTGTGGTTGCATGATTTAACCTTACAATGGAGGTCACACAACCTACAGAATACATAAAGTTCCCCTAATTATGCTTTTTCTTGTAGGATTCAGTTCTGCAGGAGCTCTGAAGCCTGGCCCAAGATGTAAAAAAATTTTGCCATTTGTGCTTAGCTGCTAAGTCCTCAGGCAGCATACAGCAAAGACTGAGGACCCTGGTACAGGCACACATCCTTCCAGATACATTCAGGACTGCAGAGCATTAACATGCTTTTAGGGGATCACTGCTGGGTACAAATATTTCTTCAGGAAATATTGCCATTATCCTCAGTTTATTCTCTTCCTTGGGATTGCAGCTGACTAATTACTGCAAAATAGTTTAGGAACAATTAAAGCATCTCTCATTGTTTGTCATTCAACTGAGAGCAAGTTTCTTGATGGAGTAATGAGCAAAGGCACACGCTAATCACCCATTAACTGGTGGGGTGCTTAAACATCATTTCATCTTTCTCCAGAATGGGTTGTGTGCTGCTTAATTCAGTGCCATTGGTAGACTTACGGGTTGAAGGCTGCTGAAAATGGGATCCAAATCTCTGTTTAGTTGAATCTCATATGACACAGGCCTCATTTCCTTTTGACTGCAAAGATTAGAGATTTATGCCTTCTCTTTCATCTTGTGGTCTTTTGTGAAGGGTGATTGTGCTCTAGAATGGGTGTAACAAACTGCAAAACTAAGACGCCACATACAGAAGTTACACGAATGATTTTCTCACTAAATATTCGAGCAAGATTTGCTATATGCAGCAATCAAGGCTGCGTTCTTTCCAGGATGTAATTTTGCTGTTCTTTACTGAGGGAAGCACAATATGGACTAATGCTGCCCATCTGCCCTCAGAGACAATAGATTCGTAATTCAGAGAAGCAGCTGTTACCAAAGCCTTGAAAAACTAAGTATAGGTAAGAAAAGTTTTGCATGTCCTCTTTTCATGTATGCCCAGAAAACAGAAGGCACTGAGCGAGAGCAAACACCTCGTGCCATTTCCAGCTTTACCTCATCTTGCAGTTGCTCCCTGCTCAGAAAAGCTTTGCTTTAATTTCCACTTTGCCATCTCATTCTCTCTACAGAGAATCTCTCGCAGAGAATCCTGAACAGTTTATGAATTGTTACCTAAATCTCCTCTCGCACTTCTTGCTTCTGGATGTGGACGTCAGCTCTGCTGAGACCCTGCAGAGCATCATCATACCCTCAAAAGCACTGGAAATGGGATTTACAGAACTCCTCACCAGCTGTTCATTTTTAATCGTTTTTTTTTAAACCTGTGTTTCTAGTGAAACAAATTTGATGGGACTATGTTATATGTGTTTGCCCTTCTCAATTTTGGTGGACTTGTGGCTACTCACCAAAATTTGACAAAGTAAAGTTCAACAAATATAATATAGGTCCAAGAAATTTTGTGCAAGTGGTCAGCCAGAAGAAATGACCAAGAAATGAGAGTTAACATCTATATGGAATGAACTGAAAGATGACAAATGCAATCATGTTAGTAGGCACTGGAGAATCTACCCCAGAGAGTGCCTACAGCAGACAGGATTCAGAAAATTCACTAACTGCAGAACTACAGCTTTTAAATAAAGATAATTCATTTTCACAAGGTTACTCAGATATACAAAACTTTGTAGGGAAGATCCACAATCCTCTGTTGCAAATAAAGTATGCACTTAACCTTTACAGAAGACATTTCACTTGCATTTACTTTTTCTTTGTCAGTGAATCAGACTTTTAGTCAGCAGATCAATTTTACAAATTACATAACCACAGAGTAATTCCTCAGTACTTATTATAGAGTGCAGAAAACAAGACACTACTGGAGTGACTCTCTGAAATATTTCAGTGTGATAGTCAGCTGAGGGGTTTTGGTTTTTTGAAAAGTGCAGGATTTGGAAGATTAAAGAAGGCTCTAGGTCTGCAAAAGTAAAAGCCACAGATATATATCACAGAATATGGGTTAATAGTAAAATCTATTTTTAAACCCCTGATCTGTCTGGAAGCCTTCTAGTGAGTATTTATAGAGAATTGGTAGGTATTGGTAGGTATGAATATGATGAGTAAGATAAACACAAAATTATGCTGAATCCTAGAGAGTTATGTTCTTTTAAAAACTACACTTCTTTCTGTTTGTCCTGCTATTATTGACTTGGTACACACAGTCTGGGGTTAACCTTCCCCTCTCTGTTGGTGACCCTCACAGAAATGACAATGGGACAGGTGCTGCATTCCTTTTGTACCCCAAACTGTTACGGAAATTCCTCCAGCAACCAAGTCCTGAAACTCTGATTTCCATCACGTTTATGGAGCAAAAAGTGTCCCTACTGCATTCAGTGGAGGACTTAGAGGATCCCTTGAGATTATGATAACCTTTTAGTCACCCAACAAGACAAAATGAGAACATTAGACAAACCAAATTTTGCTTTGAGGCAGAGATTATTCAAGGGTGTTTCACTGTCATTGATCTATGCACAAATCCAATCCTAATCACTGCTGTGTCTAAACCCTTCTCCCTCCTCTGGATATTATCTTCCCAGCATGCTTGTGCAGTGTGGAAATGTTATTATAAACATTTTTTTTTTTTTTTAATAGGGATAATCAATTTGCAGGGTATAGCAAAAACTTGTCAAAGCATCTGCGACTAAGGAGGGAACTGGGCCATATTCTCCAGCCATGCGTTGTCCAGGGGACTGTCTTTGTCATTCACTTCTCATAGAGCCTGAGGTTTGATGCTTGGAGGACACTGCACATAACATATCCCAAGAGAAGCAAGCAGGTAGAAGAGGCACAAATTTTATCAGAGGGCTATACAATCCAGATAGCCACCCACAGCCTCAGAATAAATTTTTGGAGTAACTAATCCCTGAAAATCCCTGTAAAGATTGGCAAAGGGACCTATAGCCCATTGGTCTGGGAAAATGGTCTGAGATTACAGGACTATGCAAGAAGGTGGTGACAACTGCAATACAACCTTAAACTACACACCTCGAGAGTAGGCTCAAACCAGCAGTGACCTGTTTTTCCTGATTAAGTTTTGCAACAGCAAGACCAGACAGAATTGCAACTACAAAGGCATCTCTCAGAAAAATGAAGTCTCAGAATGGATTTCAGTGAGGCTGTAGCTGTAGCAGGAGTTTTAAAATATTTATAGGGCATTCACAATTCACGAGTAACAGGACATTCAACCAATCACATTGTCAAAATCTCTGAATAGATATCAGAGTGTGCTTTCCATTTTAGAAATATGCAGCAGTTGCTTTATGGTAACAATTGAAGTATGAGGGTACTTTAAAAAAAAAAAAAAACAAAACACCAAAAACAAAACACCAAAAAACCCGCACACACAAACAGGTAAATAACCAAACTAATCCACCAAAAGAGAATAATAAAAAAAAAAGGGGTTATAGTACCTCTGCCCAAGTGTTATTTTACTCTCTGCTCATACATCACTTCACCTTTCCAGCCTACCCCAATCCCTTCATTTTTCTTAGACTTCTCTGAAATCTTGCTTGTGATTATGATGGAAAAAAGCTGATACAGACTGAGACAAACCCCAGCCACAAGACTGGGCTTCTACAGCCTTGGAAAATGTAGCCTGAAGTCTCAAGTACAGTCTTAGTGCTTTGAATGGGGCCCTTGAAACTGTCTTGTGTCTATGGAGATGGGTATAGGAAGGTGCTGGTCCCTTGGCCAAAGGGATTGCAGGGGCCCAAGCCTATTGTGAGTCTTGCAAAACCAGAACAAGAGGGTTTCTCTCCCTTAAGCAAAAAACAGAGGGAACCTTCATTTGGGTCAACTCTTCCCAGCTAAGTTCCTTATGGATTTTGCCATGCTCACGCAACCCAAACAGCAGCACTCATACATCTGGTCCCTGCTCATTGCAAGACTTTACTTTGGGTCCCTGAATTATGAAGCTTTTTATTCTCTCAACCTGTACCAGCCCACCAACAAAGCTGGCTGCCCCAGTTCTGTGTCCCACGGCCCCTTTTCAGGGTCAGCGTGGTTTTGTGACAATGCATTTGACAGGCAAGTCCACAGTGGTACAGCATTAGCTGAATACTGACATTGGGGCTGGAGAAATACATAGTATAAAGAGAGAGCAGCACACAGCAATGGCTCGTGTTACAGTCACACTGATCGGAGCAGGTGGGTATCTTTTATAGCCTTCTCATGGGCAGGTGGTTTTCACACTTCAATCATTCCCTCACAACGTGCAGATTTTCACTTCAAAGACTTGGCAGTGTTGAAAAGAGGTTTTTCAACCTACACAGAGTTCATTTAAGTTAAGGGAGGTTCATCTTCCCCAAGTTTGTACTGCTGGAATGGCTTTACCGCTTCAGTGTTCAAAGTTCTCTCTAAATACCTTTTGGTGAACCAATACAGCTCTCCTCCCTGAGAAGGACTACTGCACTTAGACATCCACAGCCACGTGTAATGTGACTATAGCACAAATGGGGTTTTTATGTCTGGGTGTGTAAGGAAATATATCTATGTATATATGCAGAAATAGAATAAAAAGATTTAGGGTATCTGCTTCTGGATTATTTTGAATCACATTTGATACCAAGAACTCCAGATCTCTGTCAAACTGCTATTTATATTGAGGTATATAATTTCATTTCCTTTTTCTATTCCGCCTCCTCCCTCTACCCCCCACCCCTGTATTGAATTTGTGACCATAAGAAGAATCCTTGCTTCCAGCACTGGGCTTGAAAATGAGGGGATTTTACTGTTTATTAAAAGGCCTTTTGCATAAAGCATCCCTTTGCCAGGGATTGGCTGAGTCCCAGACAGGCTGGTGCTTCAGCTCCATTCCACTGCAGGGAGGCCAGAGGATGGATTAGGGTTGGTAAGTGAGTAATGGACTTTGATACTGTGTCAAGCAGCGTAAGAAAGTTATCTGAGCACTCCAGGAGCTTATAAATGAAAGAACCACTTCAGAGACGTGAGAAGAAGAGACCTGTGCGACTTAATGATTCAAAGAAAACCTATCTGCTAGTTAGGAGATGAATCCTTAGATGACTGACCTAAATCCCAAATAATGCTGAAGAACAGCAGAAAGACTGAGCTAAGTGCATTCCTATCATTTAATCTTAAATCTTTCTGTAGTTTTGTATGTAATACTAAGCAAAAGATAATACAAGGAACAAGTAGAAATCCAGAATAATGTAACAATACATGAAGGAACTTAGCATAGGCAAGTAATAGCTGTGGGCTTCATTTGCTCTGTTTGGTTATGCTAATAGAAAATAAAGATTTCCAGAAAACATTAGAACTAAAGAGATTCAAAAGAAGTGGCCTGGAGCTTTCTTTAGGCAGAAGTCAGAAAGCCAGCTGAGTTCCAAATCAGTGAATAAATGTATTCGCTACATTACAGAGAGAAAAATACTTTCATATTAGCAGTATGGGTATTTGTTTACCATGGCTGTATTAAGATAATTTAATAATAACATATTTAGTTGCCTTAGAGAAATTAAGCTTACTCCATACAAGTTATAGAATAATAAAAGGCAGATTGTTTTGTACCAAGATGGTGTTCCTTGGCATTGAACCTGTTTTACATTAGCAGATGGCCTGAAACTTCTCCTGAATCTTAATGTAGACCTCTGAACTGAGGTAAGTCAGGGAAAATTTTCTCCAATATTAAGTTACCTGCCTGTTACTGTTCTTTTTTCTGTTTCTGATTTTAACAAGTCCTCTTCTTTATTACATTTATTTTTCTTTTCACTTCCTATCCACATAATCACACATTCATATATTCTGTGACTCTAATACATGTATCTGTCACATCATCTCCGTATCCCTTTCTATTAAGTATGTAAAATTTAACGTTAAATTATTTGCATTTAATTCTGCAAGAGCTCTATTTCTTTCCAAAATGCTCTTCCTTCTAATCTCTCAGTTCCCAAATGATATCTGGAGTCTACACAGCAAATTGCACACCAGTGTGTTATCTTGACTGGTGTAAGTACTTTGATAATGCAAAGCATGACTATGTTCTGAAAGCCTTGGACAGGCACTGTCTCTTTGCTTCTATTACAGCACATCTCCCCATCAGGGAAAAGGCTGCTCCAGACTACTCTCAGTGCCAGACCTCTGGGGAGGGTCACACTTAAGCTCTCAGGAGCTGCAGTGCCAGCTCCCAGCTGTATGATGGAGGTTTGGACTGCTGTGGGTAAAGGTCAGGCCACAGAGGATGGCAGTGCTGTGGCCTGGGCAAACCCTGGGGCAGCATCACTGCCCATGGACCTGCAGGCTGGGTCCATCTCCCTCACCTGCCCCGGGCACATTCACATGAAAGCTTCACCTGGCCTGAGAGACAGGCAGGTACTCTTGAAAAATCTTTCAAGAAACCACTACCATGAGAATGGGGGATTCCTGTTTCAAAGCAAACAGGCATAAGAGTTGGAGTTAAAAATAGCTGTACGTTATGCTTTAATGCTGACTTTGCCCTCAGTTCCTTTGGGCTGGAGCATAAATGTGCAGTTTTCTAATGTAGAAGACTAATCTAACCCCTTTTGTAGACATTCACCAATAAGATGGTTTTGAAAGGTGCTGAGCAACTCCAGTGAGTACAGCAGTGGATATTCACAGCTCTGGGAAGAGCTTTAATATCTTTTCTGAGGAGCCTAGCCTGGAAAATGAGGCTTGCCCAGCTCAGTAGGCTGCTTGAGAATTAAGTACTGCTTGTGTTGTCCTGAGAAATTTCTAAATGAAGGGCTCAGGAATGGATTTTGTTAGAGGTGGTCTAACAGATTGTTTTGTCTGGAACCATATCAACTACTCTGCACAGACACTCCTTCTGATAGAACAGCATTAGCATCTCTCTATCAAGGCAATTCTGGTGCAAAAAGAAATTAAAAAACCTCTTTTTTTTTTTTCCTAAGATGCATCAAGCTAAAATATAATATAGTCTGCAAAGCAGTAAGATGCAGTAGCATCACAGGCTCATGAGGGCTGAAATTCATTGCAGCAGTTTCTGTTTATGCTCACTGCATAGCACAAAAACTAGAAACTATATCTCTGGTATTGTTTGCCCTCTGCAGATCTTGTCAAATTCAAAGAGTATCACATCCTGGGAATTAGTGATGGAAAACAACCCCAACCACTCAATCATTCAAACCACCTCTTTAGTGATGCAAGGCTGTTCTCCTCAATCAATATTTTAGTATTTCCTCTAGGTCGGTTGAAAATTTTCATATAATAACAATGGGATTTATCTGCAACTCCTGTGAACTACTGTATAGCTGAAGAGATGCTATAGGCAGGACAATTTGCTTTATATTCAGCATACATTATTCCATTTAAAATATCATTCTGTAAGTGCAAATTAAACTCCAACTTGTTATAACAAATATTTTCTTGTTTTCCTCATGTTTACATATTTCATAAATATGTAAATTGTTACAAACTCGCCTCACATTACTTGTCATTAAATCAAAGCATTTTATACATATTTTAATGTTCTTTCTTACACTAATTGTCCCCATCCTTTGATCATTTCCTTTTGCTCTGAGTATAATCCTGTGAAAGAGTGCTCAAGGAGACAAACAAATTCACAGCAGAAAGCAAAACAAAGAGGAAAATACAATTTCTGGATTTGATATGGTAGGAAGAGAAGCCAAGGCAATCTCTTCAAGATATTTTTAGAATTACTTTTACCACAAATCAAAAGGCAGAGTCCTCTTTACACTGTCCTGATGTCCAACCGGCAGACAAGAAATTATGTGAGGAGAGAATGAAGAAGGAAAATAGATGCAGTTTACACATATCTAGGGATGCCAGCACCAACACACCCACCCAGACCTGCCGCACTCTGCAAACTCCTGGTGGGACTCCCATGGGTCCCTGAGCACTCAGCAACGGGGAAGCAGGAGCAGATTCAGCATCAGGGCAGTCCCAGTGGTCAAAGATAGAGCCTGAGAGTTTTTAATAATGAATTGTACAGAACTTACTCTCTCTGCAAAACCTTCATCAGGTGTGTCCAGCTACTCAGACAGGGCCCTTGGAGCATCACAGTGGTTTTTAGAGTTCTTATGAACAGAAATATTAAAAATGTTCTCTGTTCATCCTATTAGAAGTAGGAGGGGTAAGAGTACAGAAGGAGGAAACAGATAGCTGGCCTGAGCAGGGGACTGAGTCTTACAAAAGGAGCATGATCCCTGCTTTTTGGGTCAGATTTGTACCTAGCCTTCAGACACCAGGGTCTAATTGAGGTTGTCACCCAGAGGAGCTCCATGCATAGGACAGCTACAGACTTTAAACCTAGAGAGGTCATGGCTGTGCTCAATGGATGCCTTGTGTGAAACCCCACTGCAAATTCAAGTCTCTGATCTCCAGTTGTCAAAATTAATGTGGATACAGACCTAAGATGCAAATTCTGAGGCAATCATCAAGCTTTAGAGGAAGGGACTGTCAAATCAGAGGCCCTTGCCATACTTAGTGTCTACAGTTTTCATATATCACCTTTTATAGTACAAAGATGACTAGCCCAATTAGTTATAAACTAAAAAAAGCTAGTTCACATTCAAAAGGCAAAAAGTTATTGAAGAATCCATAAAGAATTTATGAGTCACCACAAATCCTATGCCTTCTGAGAAGACATCCATGTGTCTTTAAAAAAAATAAAATCTCAGCTTCACTTTATTACTTTTAAAATGAGCTGGATTTATTCTAAGTAATATATGCCATTACTGTTTCACTTTCTGAGCAAACAAATGATTCTGGCAGATTTGACAGTGAACATGACTAGTGCTGAGAGCTGGAAATCTGTGTGTCACATCTCCTTACAGCACCTCTGTGAAAAAAGCAGTGTCAAAAAACTTCAGTCCACCCTAGTGTAGCTTTTAGTTGCAGCCATCTATCAGCCTTCATATGCTCCAGGAGGAATTGTTCTTCACCAAAACAAAGACAATGGAGTGATATGTCCTTCTGCAAGAGGATTTTTTGCCCCATCAATTGCTATACACAGCCTGAAACTGTGGCAGATGTTGAGGAGAGTAATATCCCATCTACTTATCGTCAATCAAGTTACTATTTGAGAGATACACAGTTCTCAGGAATAGCTCCACAGAAGCAATAAAAACAGTGAAATTCAGGAGGCAGCAATAAATAAACTCATTTCATTCATGTGGCCCAGCAAGTGCTTGCTCCAAACTTAATGGAGAGAAACAACAGGACAAGAGAAGGAGTAGCAAGAAATGCTCACTAGAAATCCTTCCCATGCTCTGTACGGATCAGATCCCAGCTTCAAACCAAATGATACCAAATTCTATCATTCTATTGACTTTTCAGCTGGGAGTGTGGCCATACTCCCAAAGGGCTAAGTAGGTCAACACTAAAGCCTCCCTTCCTCCAAGAATTCAGCTTTATACAAGTCCAAAATCTAGATGTGGGTACAGTTGTGGGGTTAACCAGCATCACTGCATCTCTTTGATAGGAGAATATCCGTGGGATGCAGCTTTGCTACATTTAATGCAGCTCAGCTGCTGCAATGCATTAACACAACAGAGATGTTCAAACCAAATGGGTACTTTTAATTAGAGAGAGTTTTCCACAACAAAAATGGCTTTCCCAGATGGTTGAGGCTAAGAGTCATTATATTAAGAAAGACCTTCTCAGTCTCTGAGGCTGACAGAATTAAGCTACATGCTCTCAAATGTGCTCTAGCAAGTCTCCATTCACCCTCCTGGTTAAATATCTATGCTGTCTGGGGCTTTCTACCTACAGGAGGGTGCCTGTTGGCATCACTCAGCTCCAGATGTTGTGCTTTCCTTTGTGCAGAAAATGTAAAGGGTATTTCCTTTCCATCAATAAGCAAGAATGACAAAATTAAGACTGACCTTAGAAGGCTAAAAGAGACCCCCCCTTTTCCCCCTTGTAGGTATTAGAGGAGAACAGACAACACACAGAAATGCATTTCCCACTTGCCTCACACGAGTTATTTAGAAGCCAATAGCAATAAAATGAAATCATCACAGGAGAAAAATGGCCAGAAATTCAACAAAGGTATGTCTGAAGTAATGACATAAGTAATCTGGGAACTGCTCTGGTACTGAAAAGGAAAGATCTTCTGTTTATTAACCTTTGGAAAAACTGTCAAATATTCACTGGAGGGGAAGGAGGTAACCACCTTCCTGACCAACCCTCCAGATTAAGATATTGTCAGCCTTGGCTGGAGACCACTGATTTTCACCATATGATATGATGTGTGGGCAATAGTCAGACATCCTGCCTGAGGGCATGAACTGGTAACTGAAGGAAGAAAAAGGTCTTGTCCCAGAGCACCTAGTAAAAAGCAAAGGGAGTGAGTCCTTTGATTTCAGTAAACTCCAGACTTTGCATAAACAAATTCTTTATGAACTGAAAGATTTCCCATTTTATTCACTACCATCAGAAATCATTACTTTTACGCGGCTTTTACGCTCACCAAATTTGTGCAATTATGCAAACTTCTGCATTTGCAGAGGCATTCTGAGCTATTAGCACCACTTCTCTAATACGTGCAATTTTTTTGCCAGAAGGACACCATAGCATTAATTCTGTACCCTCTCTAAATGCAGCAATTATCTACCAAACAGATATTCTGTGCCACGCTTCAAGGATGCTTTCACCTTCCCACCCACCAGTGCTGTTGCTGGGCAAAGCAGGAGAAGTCACCATTACCCTCTAAGGAGAGAGGGTCAAGAGGAGTCCCAGTATATCCTCAGCAGTTCTTTAAAAAACCAAACCAAATCAAACAAACAAAAAAACCAAAACAAAACACAAAAAACACACACACACAAACCCAATAATAAATTATTACAAGTAGGCCCTAACTAACTGTGTTATTTGCCATTAAATTCTGCACATTAGTTCACATGAGAATAACCCATAAAATTTTCAGAACAAATATTCAATTTAGCAGGGCACATGCAAATTAACCAGCAGAAGGGCTTCTCAGATGCCAGTCTGCAGCAGGTTCATGTGTTTCCTTGCTTATGTAAACTATTTGTGGTATCAAAGATGCCCTTGGATAATAAACACTTGCTCTCCACTTGGACAACGCAAGCTGTAACTGAGTTGGGTAAGAAAGCCCCCACAGAATAAGCCTTTCTCAACAGAGATGCCAGCAAAGGGGACAAGAGATGAGCTGTGGTGCCAGAAAGCTCTGTCACAACACAGCCCAGTTCCCACAGCCCCACCAGACCACAGGGAACTTTAATGTGACATTAGCATTTTGTTGGTCCTTTAAATCACGCAACAAAAAGTCCATAATTTCTGCATGAAAAGTTATTTTTGCTGAATCTAAATACATTACATTTCCACTTCCCCCCCATTAAAACCTTTTTGGAAGACAAACCTGTTCACAGCTTTCCCCCTTTTTCCTGCTTGGAAAAGGCTAGGTCCTACTTAGGAACTTCAATTAGCAAGACTAGACTCAAACTTCTACATACAATAGTGGCATATGGACCCTTTGTTTCAATAAACCCCAAGACTCTAGCATGATGATCATTGTGGCTGTAGAAAATGAATCAAAGTCCAAGTACTGGCTCCCCATAGTTCCTTTGTTAGTGCTGAGAAGCTCAGTGCCTGTAGCTCAGGATGTGCTGATGCAGCCCATGTGGGCACTGTCAGAAGAGAGCAATACAAGACTGAGCTGTGGGGGTAAGAGGTCCCTCCACCCTGGAAGTAAATAATTAAGATTTTTAAGATCCCTTCCAACCCAAACCATTCTGTGATTCTATGAATGCAAAATAAGAGAAGCTGCTCATGTTGTACTCGAACAGGAGGGCTGAATTCTAGTGCTGTCCTTCCCCTTTCCCCTCTCTTTATAATTTAAAAATAAATTAAATCAATTATTAATATGTTGCATCTCATTTAAGTAAGAGCAGGGTATTTGAAGCTACCAGTCTGTGCTAAGTCCCCATGCCACACGGCTTGTTAAATGTCATGCATTCATGCAGACTTTCAGCATCTAAGCCTTGACCTATGGCAACTAATGGAGGTCTGCCTCTGACTTCAAGAGGGCCACGATTTTACTCCAGAAACCTGGGTTCTCATCGTTCACAGCGAAAATGCTGATGAGAAATACTAAAGTAAATTTTGTACAGCCTGCTGCCATTGTGATTACAAACAGCTGTTAGCACAACATCAACATCTTATGAATGGATGTGCAGTCAACTTCTTAGCAGGTTCTATTGTGAAATGAGGGTCACAGGTGAAAAGTAAAAAGTTAACACTTTTAAAAAATGTTGTAAATTCTTATTTTCATTTGCTCGCTCAATTTTCTATTTTAGCTTTAGGTTGCTACAGTGTTTTAATTGCAGTGTGATATTCTGAGAGCATAATGTCTTCGATAAAAATTTGTTTAAAATGCTTTCCCCTGTGCTTCAGACACACTGATGTCATCCCTGGTATGACTGTAACTCAAACAGGAGCAAGTTAATATACAAGCAGCCTCTCTGATAACTTCAGAAAACGACCTGACAGGAACTTGCTAAGGCAGCCAAAATGTTGGGGAGGCGTTTTAGCCCCAGGAATATCTCTTTCACAGTTTATTGCCAGGTTCATACATCCCACAGGTGAGGGAGATAAATACACAGGTTTCTGGTCTCTGTAGCTATGGCTCAGCTATGTCTCAATCAATTCTATACAAAAACCTCACAACACTGCAGGACAGTGAACACCTAATGCCATTCATTTTTTAACAATTCATTACTTTTGTCTGATGGTGCAGCAAACATTCGTAGATATGTTTCATTTTATGGGCAGTTCCCGCAGAAAGTACAAGAACAGTTGTCATGAGTGAAATGACTCACCTGAATAAGGGTTTGTGGGGTCAGTGTGTTAATTTTCAATATTGTTCTTTATCCACAGGAGTTTGAAAAACTCAAATGGAAAGCAGAAGCAGCATTTTAAAAGAGCACGTGCAATTTCACTCATTCCACATTTGAATCTAACGTTGCAAAAGGATGTATTTGTAGATTTCTTTACAAAGTCCATTTAATAAATTAAATCAAGCCATTTAAAGCCTGGTGACTGAGATTTGTAAGTGTGTGTAAATTCTCTAATCCAGTTTACACCTAACAGCTTTACCACACTTGTGAGTCCCTTCCTGACCTTGAGGAATGAGCAGTGAAAGATCTGCCACTCACACATGTAGTGAATTAAGGAGTTCCCATTTAAAACCAATATACCAGATGCTAATAGTTAAGTATAATTAGAAACACTGTGAGAGTTATAAAAGGAGCAATACACAGCAAAATCTGTAACATACCTTTCTATTGATTTATAGGTTTTTTCCTACCAGTTTTGCAACATAAAGGACAGGCCCTAAATAACTATGACTAGTTTAAGCAAACTCAAACTCTGTAGCACTAATCACCATGTTCAAGAAGATATTAAAATGAATTCCATTATTATTTTAAATCAATGCAGTTTGTTTTCAGACATTCTCATTAGCAAAATGCATCACACAGAGAGCAACAGTGCCAAATGGCCTCCTCAAGATGAACATTTGACATTTTCAGTTTCATAAACAAAATTATAAGTGATTGATTCACATTCATGTGCAGTTGGTTGATATTAAATAGTTTTCTTGGTTCACTTGTCTGAGCATGGCTGAGTCCTGGGCCAGGACACCAATCTCCAGAGGGGAGAATGGTGGAGCTTCCCAACTCAGCTCTGGGAAGTCCTTCAAAGTAGAGGACTTGAAGGAGACATGTCCTAATCTTTCCCCAAACACGGGAACTAAGAGCCACATGGAATCATAAAGGTTGGAAAAGATCTCTAAGGTCTTTGAGTCCAACCATTAACTTAAGACTGCCAGATCCACCACTAAAGCACATCTCTAACACACCTACACATTTCTGGAACACTTTCATGGATGGTGACCCCACCACTTCCCTGGGCAGCCTGACAACTCTTTCAGTGAAGGAATTTTTCCTAATATCCAATCTAAATCTCCCCTGGCAAAACCCGAGTCCATTTTCTTTTGTCCTACTGCTTGTTACCTGTGAGGAAAGACCAACCCCCACCTGTCTACATCTTTGTTTCACTGTTGCTCCTTACCTGAGGACAAAGGAGTCTGAGGGACCAGAGCTGGTCTCAGCAGAAGCAGTGTCAGCTGCTCCATCCAAATCCCTCCTTCCTCCTTTCTTCCACCAGCAGATCACAAAGTCATTGAAGGGAGGAGAGGAGAAAGCAAAGGGAGAAATCCTGACCCCTCTATTGCCCTATGCCCACACAATAAGCAGTTCCCTCAGTCTGTCTCCCGCTCTTGTACCTCAGATTTGGGGGCTCTCTGTCATCTTTGTTCCTCTCAGACCCCACTCCTACCTGCCAGCACTAACCAGATCATCATCAGGCAGGTCCCTGCTGATCGTGTTGCAGGAGGGCTGCTCCGACTCCGCCGGGGCAGGCACCCATGGGTGCTGCAGGCTCATCCTCTGCTGCACGAAGGGAGGATGTGCTCAGCCAGGGGCCACAGGCTGCCCACCTGCCCGTGCTGAGGATCATCTGAAGACTTTCAGGTGCCCCCTCCCTCTTTCCCACTCGTCTCCCAGTCATCTTTCTGCCATTAGTGCCTGCTGCAAGAGGATGGGAGAGGCATCAGTGAAAATGGAAGGCGGGGAGAGTGCTAATTGATGGACTGTTGCACCCATTAGTCTCCTGCTAAAAGCTACTAAAAGAGGGGGAAGCAGAAAATAAGTCATCAAGAAATTTCCTGAGTTGCGTGTTCCCTTCCTGAATCAATCTTTCTTGTTCAAATCTGGTGCCATCAGCTCTTACTACGTGCTTAGTCTTCCCCAAGCAGAACAGGCAGAACAGGCAGAGAGAGGTGCTGCAGGATGCTCTGGCATAGCTCAACCCAGAAGCATCTGTCCTGCAAACTGCAAGGAAGAAATGGCATTTTCCCATAAGTTTTAAAGCCACACCGTATTGCTGCCTGATGGATGTGTTACAGAGAGCAAGGAGAATATATGAGGCCACACAAGCTGGATCTTGCACTCATAGCCTGTGCCTCAGGAGAGAAATGCAGATCATTGCCACTCAAGGGAGGGTGGAAGCCTTTTGGTCTAAAAGTTCTGTATACACATGTTGTGAACAGGTTAAAGCATTTCAGCCATGTTGCCTTTGGGGCTGGGGGTCCAGGCTATAATTCATGAAAGGATAATGCATTTTAAAAGCACCCGAATAAAACATTCTTTTTGCATCTGTCTCTATGTATGCTAACACAAGCTACCTAAATGTTATTTATCAAGATGTATTTAAAAAGCTGAGACACTGAGAAATTGATTCAGAATCTGTGCTCTTATACCACTTTACAGCCTAAAATACACAAATTATGAAGGAAGAAAGTACAACAATGAAATCAGTGACAGTTCCAGAAGCGGTTCCTGAAGAGAAAGAATTGCTTCAGCCCACTACCATAAGCATTTTCCTGAGCAAATTATAGGGATTTTTAAAAGAGGTGTAGTTACTCCAAACATCCCTTCAAATACTTGGCATGAGAGACCATAATAGGGTTTTATAGCCGTCACAGTCTATTGGGTTCAAAATGCATTAAAAAAACCCCAGAGCTTAAATACTTACAGGTATGATAGATCAGAATGGAGTGCACTATTGAGTAAAAAATGTCTGCTCTAAATATTTTCTAAAAAAAGGTTTACACAAGGGAATCAGTACCTTTGAAGTAGCCATTATATACTCTCATATCAATTTTCATGTTTCCATGACGATTGCTTTACGTTTTTTATTACTAACAAAACTTGGCACAGTGTTTCTTCCAAGCTTGGGGCAAGTGTTAACCAGATATCTCTGCATCATGAATAACCATTACTAACAAGCTCTCAGAACAACCCAGTACCTAAGGTAAATATTATAACTTTGAGTCCTCACGATAGCCCAGCATTCCCGTTAAATACCATAATCTGTAACCTGCTTTATAATGACTATAGGGAGATTTTTTTTTTTTTGAGCAAATGTACTCATGATTGAGTACAGAAAGATTGATTGCTTATTGTTGCTGCCTGTTTTGACCCTATAATTTATTTCCCTGTTTTTTTTTTTTTTTTTTCCTGTAAGTTTGGCTTTCTGTCCTTAATGAGCTGAGCTGGCCTATATCTTCAGGAGTGTTTAGTAACCAGCCACTGCACCAGACAGAGTGGGTAGTTGCTGAACACTTTGGAAGATTTAACTGTCAGTGATATATGCCAGCACTTTGGAGACCTGCATGAAACACAGGCCATATCAAGGATTAATTGAAAACAATGAGAGGCTTCCCATGGATGGCAGAAATCTCTGGAGAAACAAAAGTGAAGTTTCCCTGCTTTTTGATGAAGGACATCCTATTTGGCGTGAAAAATGACAGATACTTTTCAAGCAGTGCTATCTTGGAGCATATATAATATTTCAGAAATATCTTGAAAGCTTCATATTTTAATAAACAGTATCTCCATCCAATTTTTATTAATATGTTTTTAAAAGGGGAGCAGAAAATTAACAGTATGAGTCAGATTGTCAAGCAGGCATAAATCATCATAGCTCCATTGGTTTCAATTTATATTGCTTGTGAAAAAAGGCTCTCTATACCTTTCTGGAATCACAGAGTGAATTCATCATCCCCAAATAATTAAGGATTTAATTTAATTATCTGTTAATCTCTTCATATTATGACTGGATTCTGAAGGATGGCAAGAAGTACAGAGAGCTAATGCAAGGGATGTTAATGATAAGTACAGTGTAAATCATAATTTTGATATAACCATAAATACTGAGCAAGTTAATGCCGAGAGTTAAGTGGAGAAAAGGAGTGTGTGCCATATCACAGACATAATCTCCTGCATAAATATATTATGGCTTATAAAAGCATACTCTGCACAATTTAAGGTCTAACCTTTTTGTTTTAATCCCAACCATAAAGGCCCTCTTTGAGATTCTGACATGTTTCTATCCAGAAGAGTTTGAAATAGGAAGAAAAGAAACAGTAGTATTTAAAAGTGACATTTGATTCTGCAGAAATTTAATTTTGAGCTATATTGCCTTGAGTTACCAGGTACCACAATGATGGAATAGCGAAAAATGCTTTAGGGAGAAGAGCAGAAATGCATCAATTAAAGGAAGCTTAATAGCATGCAGTTAAATAGCTTTCACAAATAGGAGGTAAAGGACAAAGTGTTCAGCTGCACAACAACATACACAGCTATATGCAAATAAAATATTTCTATCCAAGAAGGACATTTTGTCTCTTAGAACTAAACTGCTCCCGGAGCCCATTTAAGTACCATGCTTTGACTACAGTAATTATCTCATGTCACTTAATATGATATAACATCTACTTACGCTTAATGGATACGTTTTAATTTCTAAGGAAACTGCCTGTTTGTACAAATGAAACTTGTATGATGATTAAAATATAATTTTCACTCTGGCAATAACATTTTTCAACAAACAAAGCCATAAATAGAGATATTACATCTATTTGAAGACAGAATTATAAACGTGAATATCCTCTACTACTCAATGCCCTGACTATAAATTGCAGTATATTACAGAAATTGACCATTTCTCATCATTGACAGAATATCAAATCAAAGCTACTTTTAAATACTCAAATCAGTGTTTCCAGTAAGCAAGTCAACTGATTTTCAGATTAGGCAAAATACACATTATTTAAATAATAACCTAACATAATTTACATAACTTGATTAACTGATATCAGAGACTCATCTTCTGAAAGCATCTGAACAAATGTGTTCAATGACTTTTAAACTCCTTTTAAAATGACTAATGTTTCCATCAAATTTAACAATGAGAAAAATTAACCCCAAACTTTTCAAGGAAACCCAGTTTATGAGACATCAGAGAGATGCCAGTTTCACTTGTTACAGCAAATTAACTTCACATTTGGTAAGGAATCATGTGTTCAATTTCTCTGTTTTAATTTCCAACCTAAAAGACATGCAGTTGTCTATAAAGTAAATATACTCCTTTCTAATTATTTAATTTGACCATCTAGCCAGATTTCAGTGTTGCGTGGGCTTTAATCAAGTTCTGTATAGTTCAGCTCTACAGCATATCTCAGCTCTAAAACACAGTCTGAGGGAAGAAGAGGCTTGTTTGTTTTTTTTTTCTTGCAATGCCTTTTTTATATTTATCCACCCTTAAATGACATTTTTAAAGGCCACAGAGGAAACCAGTTTAGCTTAGTTTCCTTAAGAGCTTTAACCGTATAAATGTTGTTGCAAATTCTCTAAAACTTTTCTCAAAAGTCAAATAAACTTGAATGCTTAATGTCTCTAGAAATTTGCAAAGATGCAACTAATATGCAAAAAGATAAGCATACAATCAAACCCTGCAATGAGAAACCTGATCAAATAACGTGCATGCAGCAGGACGACTTGTCCACAGACACCAAAATTACCTGCTTCTAATTTATTTGTTGCCATTGCAATATTTCTAATAGACTAATGCATATTTTTCACTCACCCTCCATATTTTTTTAAATCTCTTCATTCTGGACAATTTGGATTTGTTCATCTCTGACGCCTGCAGATCAAATATGTATCCTATATGGCTGTAAATACATTTTACAACCAGTCTGGAGCCTAAAACAATACAGTGATAGATATTCTTGAAAACAGAGGCACTCCCTGGCTTTTAATGCTGCTTCCCATAACCACACAGTTCACAGCTCAGCATAAAGTAACCAATAGCTGAACACAGGCATAGAAAAAACAGAAAACCGAAATCCCTTCTTTGAAATCATATAGGGAGAAGTCTTGATCCATCCAATACTTGATTAAGGTCAGTGAAAAAAAAAAAGATGCTATTATGTCAGTCATCCAACTTTAAGATGACTTGTGAGCTGACAGTCATGGCACTTTAAAGCACCGTCATGATGAGTCTTTACAAAGGGATTGTTTTAATCCTATATGAAAAAAAAAAAAAAAAAAAGGAGAAAAAGCAAGCTACTTAAGGAGTATGGAATTCACATGATATTGCAAAAATATCTGCAATGTGCTGCAATGAAATAAAGCTGAGAAATACCTCATGTAGTGCTTTCTACTTTATTTTTGTGGTTTCCTAAGTATGGGAGGTTTATATGATGGTGAGAATGTTCAGACCTCTCATTTCTCCAAAATAATTTTTAACCCTTTATCCCTCTTAACATAAAAAATAAAATATCATACAAAATAGAAAATTCAAATATGTTAATTTTTAAGTTTCCTGAAAATCAACTGACTCAGGAAATTGTACCAATTCTTATTTCAAAGGGAAGATGTCAGTGAGAGAATCTATCCAGGAAGGAGATCCCATGGAAAATTGTAACTATAAAAATTTTTTACCACAGTTCATGTTATCCAGCTCATAGAATGCTATAAGAGAGAAGGATCAAATTATTGTTCATATATCTGTGCTTCTTATGTTCTCTTTTATAATTTCTCTTTTCCATAGGAAATGGAAAAGAAAGCAGGAAGCGTGTGTAGTGTCTCTCTCTGGTAAAACATAAAAATCCCTACCATATTTCAAATCTATTTCTGGAAAAAGAAAATAAGTTTGTTTGTTATTATGGGTAGTTACAACTCCAAAGCTGATCTCCTGTGGTGTGTAACAGGCCAGCTATACAGATGTGACTATATAAAGGACACCCTTTTGGAGTGCCAGCTCTAACTGAAAGCCTGGTGGTGTAATAACCCAGGTGCTGCAAGGAAGTCATCCAGCAGGGATACATAAAAGGGGTTTGCTTTGAATATCTGGTGTCTTGACTGACTCTCAACAAGCAAAGGGGGCATGATCTTCCTTTCTTTGCCACATTGTGCTACTATGGATCTTTATCTTGGAGTTACTGCAACACAGAAAAACTTTTCTTTCCATCTTACAATGCTGTGCAGTGTGCACTTGATCAGGTTACACTCAATATTAGACCACGTTTGATATTCCAGTCAATACTGACACAGCCCTTATGAAACTTGTCCTCTCTTTCTCTGCAAGAACAGGTCTAGGCAGAAGTGTTGTGGGTCTGAACTTGAAGTGTTCTAACTGTGCAGTGTGTCGTTATTTACATGGTGCAGCAAAACCCACAAGGGCTTGTGTATTGACCAGTATTTTGGGACCTGAGCCACACCTTCTAATGGCCATGGGATGTTCCAGTACATGTAAAGCTCCATTTCAAATGTGGATACAAAGTTTAGCTGAAACAAAGAGCTGTTATGTGCTAGTTACAGAAGTGAGACTGATCCTAGGGATCTATTTGATTACTTTATTCTTACATTTGAGATCAAAGTCCTAATGTTGTTCCATGAAGAGCATTCCCATTTATTGTAATGGCAGTGGAATCTGACCTTTATTCAATAAAGAATAAAATTGGCTCAAGTCTCATTTTTATCTAAAAGGACGAGCTATGCCTCATTAGATTTTCTGTAAGCACTTCATTCCCCCCCCACCTTTAGTAATCAGCTTCTCAATTATCTAACAACAGTATTCCTAAATTTTTCAGACTTAATTTTCTGTCATTCTGACAATGCACCCTTAATCTGCCTGCCATTGAAAAGACAGATAAAAATATTTCAATTTTCTTGAACTTATTGTTAGTTAGATTAGTTAATGATTAGTTAGACATAAGAGAATATCTAGAAACTCTTTTGATGTTATGGAATTAGTATAGAGGCCCCAGGCACTCACAGTCAAGCTAAATGCAAACAAGTGCTGCTATGGGAGCACATGCTGTGGCTGTAAGTGCATTTAAGGTGCAGTTCTATGACTTCTGTGTGTAACTCTGCCTCTGACCAAACCAAGACTGACACCTTTGCACTGACACATGCCTGACCAGGAAGAGCTGGGTCAGCATCTTAATGCTATTCTCCTATTTCCTATCTTTGCTCATGCACCACTGGTTACCTGCTGCTGAAGGTGCATTTTCCTAAGCTCCAGTGATACCCAAACCAAAATGGAGTCATTCTTTGAAACAGTTTCCTGAAGCAGCAGAAGAATCTGCTTTATATTCCTTCATCCTCAAATGACAGACCTGAGCTTCTCACATTCCATACTGTAAGAAACAATATTGTTCAGGACAATTGTTTTACTTCCTGTGATGGGGGTTTATAAAAATAACTGCATGTCCAGGATAAAGACAAGCCAAATGTGTCTCTGCCTTGTGGCTTTCTCCTTTGTGGTTTGAATCTTATGGTTAGAAGCGAGGGAAAATCTTTCTCCTGAATTAAACCCACTTCATAATCATTCAAAACGCTTTAACCAATTTAAGGGCTTTTGATATCACAGTGTGCTGAGAAGTGGCTTCCAACACATTTTTATGATGGTTTAGGATAAAATCCTAATATATAAATAAACTGGCATAGTTCATTCACTACATTTATTACACTAACAGGCACAATTCAGGAGAGTAACTTCTCCCAAGATTTAGGAAGTCTGAAGCTCACAAATGTCAAAGCATTGGCATTTCCAAGGTATTGATGACAGAGTGAGAGGGTTTGAGGAGGTTAGAATAGAGCACAGCTATTAATGAACAAATCACTCTCTCACATCCTCCAACTCATTTCCATAAATTCTGACCTCTAAATAAACCTCCCTACAGCAAATATAAGGTGTAATTCCTGTTCTCTCTTCATTGAACCATAGAACTTCTCCTACATGACCAACACTGTAAGAAAGACAGATGAAGAAAAGGAGACAAACAGAGGTACAAAAAAATCATACTGATGTCTTGGAAAAAGAGCAACAGCAACTGCAAAATTTTCCTCAAGTTCTTACAAGATGATACTTTGGTATTAACTTTGTCCATTTCTCTGAACTGGTGGGTTACACATTAACAAGGTCTTTGTGCCACCCAGCAATGACTGCTGCTGTGGGTTTTGCCGCTTTGCTTCCAGTAAGGTGAGACGTTCAGCTTCTAAGCAGTAATTTATTTAAACATAATGGAGTGAAATCATCTCCGAATATTTACTGCAAGCTCAAAATCTCACCTCAGTTGCATTTACTGAGAGCAGTAATGCTATGTGTGTTCCTGTAAGTATAATCAGGCTCCTATATAGTAGCTCTCAAATTAACAGAAGAGGAAGGGGATTTGACGGTATTAATCGATCACAGGATTGTAAACTACCAATGCTGAAGGTGATGAAATCTGCCCTGCAAGGAGTTACAGGGAAAGTCTTTGCTTTCCAGTAAAGACTGAGAAATATTTGTAGGAAAAGAGAGTACTGCTGACAACTCATTTGGATAGTGGGTACAATTTTGGTCACTCATATTCATGAGAAATGAAAACAAAACTGGAACAGATTAAAATAATGACTGGCGGATGATCAAGGCAATGAGGAAACTGTCATGTGAGAGAAACTGTGGGAGCCTAATTAAAGTAAGGCTGCCATCTATAAATATACTGGCAAAGGAAGCGGAATGGAGAAGAAGAGCTATTTAAGCACTAAGTCAACACTGACACAGGACGGATACGTATAAACAAGAAAGGACAAATGTAAGCTAAAAATCAGAAAATGGTTCATGACCACCTAACTCTAGAGTATTTTCCTAAAAAAAGTAGAAAGAAAAAAATGTTACAGGATTCTAAGACGAAGGTTGAGTGGGATGTGGGAATAGATCCACAATATCATAAATGGAACAGATCACGCCAGAGATGGGTCTCTGGTGAGAATGAAGAAACTA
>JAWWEE010000074.1:6490870-6575197 GCA_035221455.1 Xenops minutus | reverse complement strand
ACGAGGGGCCGAACACGTGGCCCGGGGAGGGGACCGGGAAAGTGGGGAGCGAACCCAATCCAGCCGTCGCAGTGGGACAAGATGATAGTGCCTGCAGTATGAAACCCTGAAAAGCTACTACCAATTTCCTACCCCTCACAGAGCTCTCATGACAGAATCAGGCAAAGATCTTTGCAAATTGGACCTGATGTTCCAGCAGCACTGTGAGTAACCTTTTCTTCTCCTGGTGAGCACACACTGCCCCATGAAGTGGTCTTAGGACTGCTGTAGCTTTCCCCATTTATCTATGTAAACCCATGGGTCCATACGCCACCAGACCATTATCTACTCATCAGGCCATGATCCGATCATAGCCTGCACTGGGGATCAGTCACAACAACCAGATTTGAACTCAGTGCTGCCCAAACATACTAAAGCACAGCACAGCTGAAGCCTTACCTTCCATCAGAATTAGACACCTCCTTGCAAGCAGATTAGATGCACATAATACATTCATATTGTAAATCTGAGTTTGAACTTCTGCTTTTAAAGCTAACTCAGCTCATGTTTCAGGTGGTTGGCTCCCAAACTGAAGAAAGCACAGGACTCTCTCAGTTCACAGATAGGACAAAATTCAGAGATTGTCCATTATCAAGTCTAAAAACAACATTCCTAGCCTAATATTTATAATTATATTAACATAGTTTATTTATTAGCCTTAATCAGTCTTGAAATATTTTCCTGGATTCCTGACTGCAGGAAGGGGCAGCTACTTAGTTGTTTGAACATATTCCATTAATATAAATAGGAGGAATTTGGGGGACAACATTATTTCTCTAACAGGTAATAGAACCACTATGTGCATAAGACTATGGTGACACCTAAGGTAGAAGATGGAGAACGTTCTGACAGGTAAATAAAATAAAACATAAGCCTCCCCCAACAAACAAACAAAAATGAACAACAGATGAAAGCTACAAAGGGGAAAAGATGGCAACCTGCAGTCCTGTTTGCTCATGATGTTCTCATGAATGAAAGGAGCAGAATCCATGGAGAAAAATGGACAAAAATAACAATGTGTTATTGCAAGAAGAGGCACCTGCCAGAAGTAAAAGGAGTGTAACTGAAACACTCAGCTCTCCATCTTTTTTCATAAAGATCTTATAAAGGCTGAGGCTTTGACCTGTGTCAGTATATCTGAGCACTGTGATGAAAACAGGTGCAAATACCCAAAGCTACAGTGACTGGTAGATGAGGTGCTGTGCCCAGCTCTGCCCCATGGATAGTTGTGGCTCAGGGACAGAAGCCAAGAGAGAAAAAAATTCACACCTACAGCTTTCCCCTATCTCTCCAGCCTGATCTGCCCACTGTTGTCCCCAAAGATGACAGCAGCTTTTGGCCAGAATACAGAAAACTGACGTGCTCCATTCTTCCCTTGACTGCAGGACTGCTGTATTCATCCTGCCACTGACAGCACTGATTCTGCTGCATGCTCAGAAGCAGGGATTTGGATGCCAACCTTTGCCTGTTTGCAGCAAGGAGGTAAATCAGCCCCAAACAGTATTTTTCTGCTGACTGCCACTATCACAAGACGAAGAACAACATGCCCATTGCTATCCCACGTTGCCCTGTCAGATGGTACCCATGTGAGCCACAAAGATGTTTGAATATGAACTCCTGTTCTTGTTCCTGTTATTTCAGTAACAGACAAACCCAGGAGATACTTTTAATGATGTTCCTCCCTTAAATATGCAGCACACTGCAGGGTGAGGCCACCTGGGTCGTGGCAATGCAGCTGCTTGTGGGGTCACACTGTGAGGTGGATCAGAAAACTCATCTTGTTTTACCAGGTTATTTTCAGGGCAGGTCAGTTCACTTATCAGTACACTGATCTGGCTCACAGCAGGGCTGTACACGCCATTATTTTGGCAAGCTCAGGACAAGCACCTCCCTTCTCTGGCACTGCCTTCCAGCCCCTCATGCTGGGAGCTGCAGTGAACTCCCGAACCTTCCCTCCTGCTCCTTGGAAACACCAGCCCTCACAGGGCAAGAATCAGCTGTTTGCAAGCAAAAAGCACTGGGAAGAAGCTACAGCGCAGCAGTGTGAGTGTACCAAAGATCATTAGCAGGAGGAAATAATGTATATTTAATGGTCTCTACTATTTGCATATATATCAACTCAAAGGAACACTTCAGCCACATCCACACACTGCGCTAGAGAAAAAGGAAGGGGGAAAAGAAGTCCTTCCTCAAATATGGGTGTGCACACTTGCAAGCATTGGAACCTCTGCAAAATGCAGCACCTATTGCTGCTTAGTTATTCCAAGCCACACTCTGTGGCTGATTTCCAGTCTGCAGGAGATGTAGGAGGAAAAGCCTTGAAAGCAGCATGTCTGGTTGGAACAAAATAATCTGAGACAACCTGTCATCACCACTGTCTGTCACAAAAGGCCCCATTTGTTATAGATTTTGTACTTTTTTGAAGCAGTGTCTTCATCAAATTCAGCTACACAGATTGTGGGGTGCCAGTATGAGGCGTTTCACAGGTTGTCTTTCCCTTCACTGCATATGTTCTGCATCTCACCATATATAAAAGCTGTTGAGAAGGAAAAGCAACAACATTCTCCCATCTCCACAAGTGTGTTTAAACCATAGTATACAAGGTACCCAACACCTTCATGAAATTCAGTCCCAAAAGTCAAAACCTTCTTACTCTTACTGAAGGTAGAAGCAGAAATTAAGGAGGTTTTTCATTTTGTTTTCCAGATCAACTACCTGAAAACTTCCAGTCTCATCCACATGGCAGATTTACAGCTACACCTACTCCTGATTTGCACCACTGGGTTCACTGTGGAGTAAGTCCCGAATCCTTCACCCAAAGCACCAATGTTCCATGACATGCTGTTGCATTCAGGATCCCAATGTTTTGAACTTCTGGACTACAGAAAGGAAACCCTCTTCTTGCTTGTGAGCCAGAGGACTAAGAATGTGAGTAGGAGAGAGAATGGACAGACAGAAGCACAGAGAGAAGGAGAAAAAGCAGTCAACTACCCCCAAAGTATATGAAGAGGCTAAATGTATTAAAAATTGTGAAATATGAATAGAGGAGGTCTGGGGTGCATGGGAAGATGTACTTGTCTGAGTTACCAGATCTCTCTGAACATCTGTTTTCCAGGCACCCTGCAGCAGGGCCAGCCCAGATGAGCAGTAACTTTTGGGACAAGCAGCTCCAGGGCTGTCCTCCACTCACTTTCAGTAGTTTGACAGCTCACTGTAAACCTGTTCTATATGTTACAAATTGCAGTGAATTATATTACACCTTGTTGTAAGACAGTCCTGAATGTCTGAAGTTAAATAAACACAAACCAATTTACAAAGTAGGAGTAAAGAGCTAAGCAGTTCCTGGCAGATATTTGTCCAACCCTCGTTTAGAAATTTCCACTGATGGGACCTGACAACCTTTGTAGGCAATCTAGCCCAGCCTCTACAGCTGGAAAGTTAAATTTCCAAGCTCATTATTCTATGCCATGTCTACATCAAAACCTAGGCATAGTTTTTCTCCATTGCAATTACTCTTTAGATAAATAAAAATTGTCACTGAGTGTCCTTGTGAGGGAAGGCATTAAGCAATACCTGGTTTTACACTGTAAAAATTAATTTTCCATCCATGGTGTAAGATTTATTCTCAAACCTAATAGATGTTATTTTATAGAGGCAGTTTCTGTTTCTCTCCCTTATTAGGTACAGATAAAATTTTCTACATAGTATTTAATGGTGTGTTGCTCTTTGGATGAGTGCATTTTGTCTTTCTAAATTATGTTGCTCTCTGACATTGATTGGTGATACAACACTGTGCCTTGCAGTTTTCTGCTTTTGTTTATCTGTCCTGTGTATTCCTGGGTTGAGAGAAACAGTAATGGGTTAGCAGCCCTGGTATTATTTTCAGTAGAGTTGCTCAACCACACAAAATCAGCTCATCCCCAGTAATGGGAGGCAAAAAATCCTAAAATGAAAGATCAACAAATTAGATTTTAAGAAAGTACACAGAAATACATTTTCTATCACTAAGACTGTAAGCTAAGCAAATATTGAATTATAAACAACATTAAATATAAAGCAATTAGGACAGAAACAGATGTAGTGACTTTGGAAGATGCCACACATGGAGAAGGCAAGTAACTCTCTGTACACCTTGCGGTTGTGTCACCATTCCCTCAGAGGTTTTCCACCTCCTTTAAAGGACAGACTTTACAGGGGAAATAAAACCCAATCACTGTTTCTGTTCAGACAGATTTTTCATCTGAAGTCTCCACCAAGGTGACCAACTAATGTTAATCCAGAGGGCATTTTGTGCAATCAACCATTAGTGATGCAATCAACCCATTCATGGTCATCTACTGCTAACACATTTTGGTCATTATGAAGACTGATCATTCTGAGCTGCTAGTTAAAGGTAAAAAGCTTCTTATCCCACTCGAATAATCATTTAGACTCTGTTAGATGTAATTACTGTCGGGTGATAAGGGAGACTGAGGAAAGGGACAGACTGAAAAATGTCCTCAAGGGCCTTAACTATTTTGGATCTTAATTCCTTAAAGCCCCTTATCATTCTAACAATATTAGCTTTGCCACCAAAGGTGGGACTCATTTGGTGAAACACAGACATTTGCCCTGTAGAGGTCTGAGCTAAGCCATCCTAGACGCCTTTGGCAGCCGATGGAGCTCAAGTCAGTGGAGTCACTGGCTCCTAAATCAGGCATCTAAACCTGGATATAAGAGGCAGGACCTGGAAATGCTGGTGTTCCTCTTTTGATTATATAGGGATTATAAGGTGACTCGATCAGATGGAAATGTCTTAACTTCATTAAAACAAATTCTGCCCTGTGAGTCTCCCGAGAACTTTTCACCTTTGATAAAGTCCATCATGTTGCAACTCTTGCATATTTTTTGCACTTACGAGAACAGGATTTGTGTGTGCATCTGGATGCCCGTGTGCATGCCAGGACAGGAGGAATGATAAATGCACACAGGGCTGGACACAGGAGATAAAAATATCCCATGGGGCAAAGCATTTCTTTGCCCTGTTTACTAGAAAAGCAGAAATGCTGGCAAGCTCCTTCTGTCACTAGATTTCCTAGCAGCTGCCCAATGACCATGTTAGTGGCTGGTTAGGGCACTTAGAGCATTCTCTAAATGTTTAATATTTTATTTCTCCCTTGAAGCATCTGGTGTAAGTCACTTCTGGAAACAGAACACTGGACCAGATGGAGCATTAGTCTGTGACATTCTGATCTGGTAATTCCTATGTTAATTTTTACAACAATTTAGAAGGGCATTGGCCACAGGGCCCAATCTGAGTCAATTTATTATATGAAAGAATTTCTTTACCCCCCTTTTTCCTTTTGTATTAGAAAGCATTTTTTTTTTTTTAAATGTTGATTTTCACAGTGCAGCACCTGTAGAGAAAAAAGAGGCATTGCAGATTTCAGAAGTTAAGAGCTGGGCTCCCACTGCTGCCTCAGATACAGAATGAAAAGAGGAACATTTTTCACAGTTGTTATCTGCAGATTCAGCAGATGTCTTTTCAACTTTTTACAAGCTTAAGTACTGCATGATATGTACCAGTAAATGCAGTGTTTAGTAGTATTAAAGTCAGAATTGTATAGATGCCTGAAGGTTCTCTTATGAACCCCAGTTGTGTTTGCTTGGAGGGATACAGAAAAAAAGACTATATTACAACATGCAACAAGGCTACATTTTTAGAAATTATCAGTAATCCTCAGCACATCAGAGTCCAGCACAAGTGATCATAAATGGAACTGATTTTCACTACATTTCTGAATATCAGAATTCTTTGCATGTTACACTTAAGAATAAAGTCATCCCAATACAGAAGTCTGTTCTAAAATGCAGAAACAGAGTCAGGTTAGGCTGTGCCCCCAATTAAGGACAGTTTGATGAAGGTCAGCTATGAATAATATTGACAACTTTATAGCCACATAATTTTCTTTAATTAAACCTCCGGCTTCTATCTAGGTATTTCTCCCTTATTTTGTTTTTGCTTATATATCCTTTTGATGCCAAGCTGTGAAAAATTATATGGGTCACATAATCTTGTCATTGTTCTTTTCGTACATTAACATATTAATTCTAAAAACATAGAACAAAAAAAAAAGTCATGATTGAAGTAAGTTAGTTAGATGCAAGTCCTTGCAGGCATTTTAGACATTAGCAGTTCAACAAATTATTAGTTCCCCTAAATATCTGGATCTGGTTAAGGCAACTAATCATGTAAAACTGAATCATTAGCCTTTGGCAAACTGCCTCAGTTTCTGTTAGAACAGGCTGGTACAAGTTGAGAAATTGAAAGAGGGTGGGTTTTTGTTTTCTTTTTTTTTTTTTTTTTAATAGCACAGGAATGTAGATAATTTTTCTCCATTAATTTTTAGAAACTGAATAAGGCCTAAAAACACTGAGTCAAACTAGATCTGTTGATTTCCAGCTGAGTTCATGGAGGATTCCTTGTTTCTGTATGGCCATTTGAAATACATCCTGTGATTGCACTTAAAGGTTGATAGGAAAATTTGTATGTCACTTTTTGGCAGGGTTTTGTTCCCTTAAGTCACAGTGATGGAATGGCAAAGTGGGGACTTTGCCAATGAGTTTCACAGGGCTGCACCAGCAATCACACATTCACCACTGATTAAATGGACTTTGCTGCATGAACTTTGTGGTGGGTTTGTGCCAATAAGGCATCACAAGGAGCAGAGAGGACACAAAGCTGCATCGTTATCAGTCCCATGAGCCATGCAGCCACCCTTCCCACAGCAGGCTGTAGAGGTACACCAGAGCAACCAGAGGCAAATGCTACCCTTGTACATGATACCTAGAGCCCAGAGAAGCCAAGTTTTTGGGACAAGAGTGTCCTGCCATTTCTGTTCCCTTTATGAAGGAACTTGCTGCTCAGAGAGCTAAAACAGAGCATATTATCTGGCTGAAATGACTCTTTTTCAGCTCACCCCTCACATCTGTGTGGCCTCGCTTCCAGAAAAAGCCTTTGCCAAAATTGTGTTTTCTGCTTCACAATAGAAACCAGTTGGACTAAACCCAGTCTTGTGAGAGTGCATCTGCATGGGCAGTGCTGGGAGGAAAATGGCATGTGAGAGACTGTTTATCTCAAAAACCTCACTTGGAGAATTTTTTTCTGTTACCTGAACAGCCAGATGACTGATTTACACTGAATTTAATAGTTTTGCTGCATTTTTATCACATAAAGAATTAAATTATCCTGAGATAAAGGCCTGAATGAATAGAGACATGTAGAGTATGTTCACAGACTCCACAGCAAGCCCCCAGCTCAGCGATGGAAGCACCTGGGGATGGGAAAGGGTCAGAGGATGCAAATGCACACATAGCCTGCATTTCAATCACAGAATCATAGAATCTTTAAGGCTGGAACACTGGCTGCAAAACCATGAGCACTAAAACACATCACAAAATGCCATGTCCACTAATCTCATGCATTTCCAGGCATAGTAAATCCACTGCTTCCCTGGGGAGCCTGTGCCAATGGGCTCTTTCCATATCAAGGGGTAGGGAAAATTCAGTTCTAGGACTTCCTGCAAAATACGGCATAAAGTTTTGGGTTGCCTCATCATGACATGCCATATCCTCCCAAAACCACCCTTGCAGCAGCCACAAATTGCCAGTGCATAGGGAAGTACAACTGGGGCAGCAGCACAGGGGTGTGGTGCCTGATGGCAGAAGCTGATCTTCCAGGAATGTTGCTCCTGGGGACATCAAAGTCCAAGCTGGGATGTTCTGGGTACTCTCTGGAGGCACGGGATTGTACACTCTATGGCTGCCTCTACCCGAGCCTTCCCACAGAGCTGAGAGGGAGAGGAGGCTGAGAGAAAAGGAATTTATAAGGAGGGATAGGAAGGCAAGCCTGGAGCTGAAAGATATAGGATAAGAAAGATCCTCTTAGAGCACATCTGAGAAGATTGAAGGCCAGGGAAGAAAGAAACAGAGAATCTCAACGAAACAGTGATAAAGCAGCCTGGTGAGAAGGATGTGAATAAGTGAAGGTTACAGGAGCAGGAGGTTGCTGAAAGGCAAAGAGAGGTGCCAACAGGAAAGATACCCAGTCCTGACAAAGTGAGGACAAACAGAAGAATGTTGTTATCTGGGGCAGAGTAGCTCCTAAAATAGAATATGATTTTCTCCCCTACTTAGAGTAGGAAATGGCAATTCCTATCTATAGACATTATTTAACAACTTCCACATTTTTTTTTCATTTTTTTCCCACCTGCTGCCTCCATCAAAACCTACAACTGCATGAAGTCACATTAAGCAAGTTCAAGACTATGCAATTATGCACATGGAAAATTCATTATTTCTGTGTGGGATAATGCACATTTGTAACATTGCCTTTACCTGCACACTGGAACCAACACCTGTGTGAGATCAGCTATATCCTCTGAGCTGAAGTGCTTGTAAAGGTCATCACAGCTCCAGGAGTAATCCATTAGTTAGAAAGGACTGGTTTGGAAGAGTTCTGGCTGTTTTGTCAGGACAGACAATTTTTCTGAACTGATTTCTGAAAGAAATAAGCCTTTGAGAAAATAATTAATTCCATCCTGAACACAATGAACAATAAGAGGGAGAAAGAAAAGGTAGCACCCTGCTGAGTTCTCTGAAAAGGTATACATCTCATTTTTTAAAAAGAAGATAATATCAGAAGCATTACTGGGCAATTTTTACCACTTTTGTTGATTTTTACAGGTATCAAAATATGGATGCAATCTATCCAGTAAGTAAGTAGGATGATTAAAAAGAGCTTCCTTGTTGGATCTCTTGCCCTGTATGTTTCTTTGAAGATGCCTCTCTTCTGTTACTGCTGGAATTAAGTGAACTAGTACAAGATTTTGGGAGGCCTTAGCATGTATATTTGAGATAAAGTTAAAGTGGTATCACCAATCCAGGCAACTTTCAATGAAAAAACAATCCTAAGAGAGATTAGTTTTATCACTGGAAACTACATCCTCCCATAACTGATGAGTTTGGGAATAGCTCAAAAAACCATGGGACATCCGTGCTCTATTTAAACCCCGACTTTATACTGCATGCAAACTATTAGACAATCAAATATGTGCTCAGGTTGGATTCAGTTAGGTAAGTTCTGGAGCCCAGCAAGACAAAGGGGATATGGGTTTCTCCAGAGAGCTTTCCTACCTGCAGAGACTGACCCACGTGGCCCATGATACCTGGAGGGAACATCAGACAGTGATGTTAGCCAGAAAGGCTGAGTGATTCCCTTCCTGGAGGGGCTCAACCCCAGGGATTTGCAGACAGCTGAAACACAGCCATGTGCCTCGTAGCAATGAAGCCTGGAGATGGGGTGCTGCAGTCTCCCCAGCTCAGCTCAGTGCAGTGGCAGGAGGCAATGCAAGGTCTAGATTTGAAAAAAGGGGAGTCAGAGGAATTCTTAGGTCTGAATGCATCCATCAGATGCCAATGAGGACCCCGTGGCAGCCATCACAGCTGAACTGTGTTTCCCAATCCACTGAGGAGGAAATAAAACTCTTGTCACTACAATGGGCTGATGAAGAAAATAACTTGTTTGGAAAAAAATGGACAGTCAGGAGGAAAAATAGGCATAAAATATTCATGTTTCTTCAGAAGAACTGTGCTAATTTAACACTTTCAGTAAAATTAAAAGAAGAGAAAATATGACAGAGCAGCAAAACTTGATGAGCTGATAATAATGGCCATACCTCTTGAAATGATCAGAGAGGGAACTATTTGGACCAGGAGACCTATTAAGTCTTTGAGAATAAGCAATACCTCCTTGTGAGAGCGAGAAGTTCAATTAATCTGAATGAGGTTTTGGAAGTTTGGCCAAGGCAGCTTATCTGTGGCAGACTGCCTCTGAAATGAGCCTCCAGGCCCCAGCGGAATGTGTTTGGCTAAAAGGTAGCAAATTCCATCAAAATCATTAATGATGTTACTTTCTGAATTTTGGAGTGCGGGGGATAGCCCTGGGCTCAGGAGGACCAGCCCTGAGATTAGCTGGAAAAGAAATATTGAGTCTGTCAGAACACTCAAGCTCCTAAAAATAACACTCAATGTTTTATTCATACGGGTAAATTACTTAATTTCAAGTCCCTTCATGGTTTTCGGCTTCCAGCAAGGCTGGGATTTGCCTTCTGCTATACAAATGACCCTTGTCTTCACTCGTCCATTAGTGCCTCAGAAAGGAACCAGTGAGAAGGCAGCTCTGAAGGGAAACTGAGGCACACGGGACTGCAGACGAGTGACAGAAGAGGATGTAGAATAAACATCTGGTGTCCTGTCAACACTCTCTTTGACAACATTTATTTATTCCAAAAATGGATAATTTTTTCAAAATTTCCTGGTTTATTATTTTCTTTTTTTTTCCTTTCTGAAGTTCAGATATTAATTTACTGTGTATAGGTGATGCAGGAGTTAGATACATTTAATAATTGATTTTTTTAATCTACTTTTGAAAGTACATCCATGCATCCCACATCAACATCTGTACAAAAACCCAGGAGACCATTACTGTCAGTTACTTCTAGATATTTCACATGACCACTCAATAAAGCCAAACACTATAAATTGATTGGCACAATGGCAGATCATTGCAGATTTCTGAAAATTCTTCAAAGTTTGATCTGAGAGAAGGATGTGAGAGCTCATTATGAATTCCAGACAATAATCTATTGACTATACATCGTTAATATTACCTATAGTTCCTTGTGTTTATTTTTCTACCTTGTAGTGCAGTTTTTATAAAGTCTTTCCAATGTTTTCCAGTAGGCCTAGACAGACAAAAGATGTTGGAGGGGGTCTTCTTCTATTTAATTTGATTTTTTGCTTTTAAACTACTATTTTTTGCTCTAGGAATTTCTTCCATTGTCATTAGGATGCTATGAAATCAGGGGCAGCAGGGAATCTCTTTGAGTCTGAGGTTTCAAAGAACACCAGCTCTACTGTGCTTATTTTTTGTGCTTTTTTCACAAATAACTGCACAAGTGTTCTGTAGATTTGATAAAAGAATGCACATTCTCCTATTCAATATCAGAAAAGCAGTCATATGAGTGAATAAAAACTAATCCCTCTTGGTTGGGTTTAAGTTTTGGAAAAGATTGAAGAGGAATGGGTTAATAAAATCATTTTAAATTAAGAGAAGGATGGGAAAAAAAATTCAAGCAGCAAAAATGGTTTGGAAGTAACCCTGCACCTCAACTCATCAGAGGCAAACACATTTTCATGGTAAGAATAAGAAGTTTTTCAGGCTGTAGAATAACCTTCCAGTGCATTTCACAGTAAAACAACACTTGAAGATATTTACAACAGAGCTGGACAAGACATTGCACAGCAGGGGATACACAAACCAGATAATCTAATAGATATTTTCCAATTCCAGCGCTTGATGGTTTTGGAAGAGAAAAAGAAACAATTGTTTCAGCAAGTGCAATAAATCTCTTACAATATGAAGCAACTATGCAGCAATTACTAAAGGTCATGACTGTAATTAAACTGCATTATTTATTTTATTGCCAGTACCTCATTTTCTATTAAGTTAGATGCTAACCCAGTTGAGGTAACAGCCACACTTACCTCTATTTTTTTATTTTAAATCTTTGATGGAGTCTTGAGTCTCTTTTGCTTATGCAATGCTTAGATTTTGCACCTTTTCATACAAATATAACAATATGCAGTATCTAATATTTTCTGCAATCTCAAGGTTAAAATTAATTTTTAATGCCTGCCTTGCTTTATTTCTAGCTGTATTCATTACCTTTCTCTGTGCAGGCGTACTTGTCTGAGTCCTACTTGCTTGTCAATCCTCTAAGTCACATTTTGTTAATGCATCTCATCTACTACTGAAAGTACAGAAAAGTATGATGCTATTTTCTTCCATTTAAATTCCTTCTTTTTAAATCTTGAGATGCGGACTGTCTTCCACTCAATGATATGTGAGTACTCATTAGTAGACTTTATTGTATTATTTTGTCAAACACTACTTCTGACGATCACATTTGTGCTACTGTTGTTCAGGATCCTGATTTCCAACTCCATATTGATTTTTTTCCCTTTGTTTCCCTAGGGTTTACTTGCAGATGTACATGGAATTTTGCCACATTGCTCCAAAGGTAATTTCTGGTTATGAAATTCACATGCTCAATTTCCCACTAAAGGCTGATGAAGAGAAAAGTCCTTAAGAAAAGCCTGAGCTAGCATGGAAAAGAAGCAGAAGAGGAGTGGTATGGCTGGAGCCCATAAGTCCTACAATGTGAGACTTGTAAACCACGTCGCTCCACATTGCCAAGGTGCCCATCACTCTGTCCAAGCACAGCAGAATGGCTTCTACAGAGGCTGAGAGGGTTGTTCTTGCTCTGCATTTAGAGCTCGTGAATTTAGCTCACAGTTATTTACAAGGGGAACTGATCCAAAGTGAAGACCACCAAGCAGTTCCTCACTCAGTTTAACATTCAGCAGTTTGGGCCCTGAGCAAGCACAGAGATTCCTACAGACATTAGGGATCAAATGCTTCCCAGAATTTCAGTCCTAAGCCAACCTGTGAGGCACAGCATGACCCCTGTTATCTTTTCCACAAAAGACATATTTTAACTCTTCTCACAATCATATTACTCCAAATGTCTTCTAAATGTTCTCCAGCCACAGCATATTTTAGGCTTATAATCTCCATGTGTTAAAAAAACCCCATAACTTGGTACAGCCAGATGTGCTGGAATCCAGAATTCTCAGGGACTTGGTTGCAGGGACAGAAAGTCAGCAGAGATCACAGATGAAGAGATTCAAAAATGTCAGAAGCAACGAGATAAGGAGATGAGGCTAGAGAGAGGCAGAAACACACTCAGACAGGGCAGCCTTGGAGTCAGACAAAGCTGGGGCTGGGGAGTCCCAGGTTACAGTTCTCTAGCACAACTCAAGAGGGTGACCTTAGGCAATTTTTCCATTTATTTTATGAAAAATGAGAAAGTCCTGCACTGCCATGGGTTTGGTGGGCATAAGGCACTGTAAGACCCAGATGAGCAGCACCCCATTCATGGGACTACCTGGCAGCTTGAGCTGTGCTCCCTCTGAACCAGACAGGAGAATTGCTCACTTACCAGCACAGCAGCACCAGTAGCATTACACAGCTTTTAGTGACATCAAATATTGAAAATATTATGACTATTATTCTAAGCTATAGAAAAGTCTCCCCTATTTCAAATGTTTATCTCAGCTAAACAGAATGCTTTGAAGTCTTTGAATCCCTATTTCTCAGCTAAACTATGCAGACTTTCAAAGACATCCAGGGAATCAGGAAGGGGGAGAAAAAGGACAGATCTTAGTCCCCTCTCTTCTTTTCAGCATTCATCCCCTGCAACAGATTTAAACAAATTTCAGGATCCAGGACAACGTAAGAGTTCAAGTTTTGCAGCTTGAAATTCCAATGCATTGCCCTTCTATCTCCTATCTGCATTTCAAATTGTATTTACCAAGTACTTCAAATTTTTCTTTATAACAGGTTATTAATCTGACATGGGATTTTGCAATACTTGTGCATTCAAATTCCTGCATAGTTTAGCAGATACATCTGACCTTGCTATTATCCTTCCTTTAGGAGATTTATACAGCATTCCTGCTTTGGAAAGATCATTAATTAGCATGCCAATAGAAAAAATGAAATTGCCTGCCATCTCCTATGTAAATGCTTCCCCATCTGTTCCTTTCTCATTTTCTCTGCACAGACTCTACCAAAGGTAGCTTTAGTTTTTATACTGCTCTTAGAAAATAGTGCATTTGTTGTTGTGCAATTTAAATCTGTTAAATTGCATTGCATTGTGAAATGTGGCTCTATTAAAGTAATATATAGATTCATGCAGTGTCTTAGAGGCTCAGCCAACGTCCAGCAAATTTGGTGGCTATTCTTTCCTTAATGCCAATAATTCAGTTTTAGAGCTAAAGAAACACATTTTTATATTTTTGCATCTAAGACTGCTACTAATAATACTTAAAATAGAAATCTACAGTTACTAATTAATAACAATTTATAGCAGGATTCCAGTAAGAATCCAGTAAGTAAACTCTACTGGAGTTTCCACATGGTACTGTAACACCCTCCACAGCTCTTAGTTTTGCTGTGTAAAGAGAATCATAGGCTTTTTCTTAGTCAAAAAACATCTATATGGAAGATTTTTTTAAAAAAAATTCTGTTAAAGATGCTCAAAACACTGGAAGTGTTCAAGGCCAGGCTGGATGGGGCCCTGAGCATCTTGGTCAGTGGAAGGTGTCCCTGCCTGTGGTGGGGGTTGGAACTACATGATCCTTAAGGTTGTTTCACACCCAAACCATTCTATGATTCCATATTGATTCTGTGATTTTTTAAAGAGACTACTGTTATTTTAGTAAATATTCCACAAAAGCTGGCAACTTTCTGTTGGAAAAATGTAAATTCCCATCTTTTTATTTTAATTATTGAATATCTCAGCAGTAAATTTTTTAAGGAGAATCCAAATTAGCTACACTTGGCAGTACTGCTCAGGAGCCAATGAAGATTTGTTGTTCAGGTGTTTTGGACTACTTCATGGCATACAATGGCAAGAACAGCTCATGGCCTTGGCTCTTCCAGCAGCGAGAGCATCAGAAATGCTGGCTCACCTCAGCCCCCAGTGGGGCCCTTCTGATGTGGATCCCTTGACGGGCTTCACTTACTACAGCTTGGTACAGGCTAAGAAGAGGGTCCAGCATAATGAATAGATCCCTTTTGGATAAAACCAAACTGGCAGACCCACTCCAGGAACACACATAATGTTCTCCAGCCATTAAGGAGAGCACAGAGGTCCAAACCAATGGACTGTGAAGTTCTCAAATATGTACTGAGCACTTGTCCCCAGATTCTGCTCTCAAACCAATAGGAGCTCATGGAACACCCAGAACAGCTTCTTGCACAATGTAAAAGGCCAAATGTGTCCATCTCTGTTCCTAATTGCTGGCATCCACCTGCCCTCATGAGGTCAATCACAAACCTGGAAGGCCTGGTGATGCTTTAAGTGTCTCAGTTACTCACAGGAGAGATGGAACATTTATGGATCATTCCCCTTAGAGGAGAAGGGACGAGGACAAAAGCTGTCAGCTCACCAGGGAGGAAGTAGGAGTGAGAGCTGCCTTGTAAAGAGTGTGTCCCTCTATCCCAAAAAGTGTAGGAATCATCTGGCTTTGCCTCCTACTCTCCATAACTTTCACCCACCCAGGGTGTAGCCAATAGAAGAGCTCATGTTTCCCCTCCTTTGTGCTCTCCCCTCAGCCATTTCCAAGTAAACCTTCTCTGCACCAAATGCTTGTTCACCCCATGCTGCCTCCTGAATCTGCTGCTTGTCAGAGGCATGATCATGGTATAATGTGAGACAGACTCCACCAATACCCACACTTAAGAGCCCTGTGCACAGGGAGATGGACATCACCAAGGCAAAATTCTTTGGATTGGTTATCAATCAGTATTTTGTAATTGCTTTAAACAGCAGACATATTTTTCAGGGGCATGGAAGAGAGGGGGCCAACCCAAGGATGGTGATACCCATTACATTTAAAAGCAACCATTTTCAACTAGAACATTGCGGTCAATGTTTCTGATTTGGAAGCCCAAGAGTTTGACCATCTGACTGCTCGTCACTTCCCACCTGGGAAGTGAAGCCTTGCCTGATCAACACTGCATGTTCCAGTGTGGTTGTGTGCTGTGTCTTTGCCTTATATTTCCTCTTTATTGCAGGTTGATAACAGCTTCCTGCTCACTTTTGTTCAACAAAGTTTTGTACCACATTTCCAGCGAATTTTCTGGACACGGAATTTTAAAAAGTAATTAGCCAAATATATTACCAAGTTGTCTTACTCATAAATATCAAATAGCAACATAAAAGAAACATATGCTGTTGTGGTTCTCCAACTGGATGCCAGATGCCAACACTCAGATTCAGACAGACTCTTTGTTAGATTGAGTTGGGAATATACCACCACTGAGATATCTTTTTCTTTGCAGAAGGAAAGATGATTTCCAGAAAAATCAACACTTTCCATGAAAGACTTCCACTTGCATATTTCAGTTTTTATTTGCACTACTGAAAGACAACATTTTGGTTTGTCAAAATGAAGACAAACATTTTCATTTGGATTAACTACCCTAGTCTGTCCTCATCCTGACAGTTTGTCACAGATCCGATGCCTGGTATCCCATTTTCATTACAGACCTGGTTCTCAAGTCTCACACTCTTGTCTGTGGTTGATGTGCCACAACACTCACCTGACACAACACCTATTCATGTGCCCTGTATGCATCAAGGACTTGTCTGGGCACAGGATGGAGCACATGGCTTCTAAACAGTATGGCAAATAATACAGTTGAATATAATGAATACAATGTATCCAAGCACTTAAGTGTCTGAAACAAAACTGATTGAAGGAAACTGAGATATTTTCCTTCAGCCAAATAAAATGTCTTGCATGTCAAATCAGAGGTACCAGAGATTTTTTTGATTTTCCAGGCAGGTGTACATCACTACAGAAGGAATGGGAAGATTCTCTGCTGTTTATAACTCCAGATAAGACAGGATGTCTTGCTAGGTGACAAATTGCAAGGTTTGACCCAGAGACAGGTAAAATAAAAAACAAAAAGAAGTTCATGATCCCATGATCTTTTGTGAATTTAAATCTTATAATAAAACATGGGAACTTGTAAAGCACTACACGTCAATATAAGGAAAAAAAAGGAACCACAAATAACCTGCAAGGAGACACTCACAATGTTTTTTTAATGAGGTTTACAATGTGACTGAGCTTATTCCAGGGTGACATGTGAAAAACACAGTGACAAGACTAGCAAGCTTTGATCATAAACCTGAAACCTCCTAGCCAGCCAGATTACCTTGTCTGACAGCTGGTTCATTAGACCACTCACTATCATACAATCTGAATCCAAATTTAAGTTCTTCAAATTATTGGGCAAAGTGAAGGATTTGGGTTGTTTTGTCATTACAACATGGCATGATTCTTCATGTATTAATAACAGTTCAATGAGTTTGAGTTTTCTGCCACTTGGAACCTGCTGCAGTTTGTGCACTGCTCTTTTCACCTTTCCCTGTGCAGTCTCTGTCTCTTCTTGCAGGTATCATTTTCCAGAAAGTTTAATATCTCATTCAAGTTCATTTTTAACTTCTTCAAAGCTCTGGTTTTCCATACTAAGGAAGGGAGCTGTGCCAGTTCCATATGCAAACAATGGCACCCCAGGTTTCTCATCTTTCTTATCAGTGTTACAAGGAAAGTACTTTCTGCTGCTACTCATTGTCATTGCTTTCTTTGCACGTTTAACCATGTCCATTTCCATTTCTCCCCTCCACTGACACATTGTTTTGTTTTGAATAAGAATGCCCAGCAGAGAGTCTTCATTAATTCAAAAGCATTTCAAAAAAGGGCCTTCTATTTCAACTTCAGTCCCTCTAGCCAAAGGTAATACTGGGAACTTCAAGGAAGAAGTACCTATTTAAGTTCTTAAGAATAACCTTCACCTAGTACTCCCTCCAATTTCTCCCAAAGAAGAAAACATTTTCATTTTGCAGTGAACAAATTGTGTTGCTATGATAAACTCATCAGAAAATTAATCTGCATTTCTAACACAGTTTTGTTCTGCATATACTTGATTTTCTAAAGTCCTTTACTTGGAGAACAGAGGGAGTCTGACCTCCCAACCCTTCTGAGCTGGCTGCAGCCATGACATGCCATTGATTGTCTATGCCATTCAATGTGATTGTGAACATTCAATCTGCATACAGAGGTGCAAATGTTTTGAGACATCTCTCTTTAATGTACCAATATAAATCTTCACATTCCTTTTCACCCCCAAATACATGAGCCTTTAGTAGCTTTGGACCCCAGAATCCTCTATAACATAAAGCAGCCTGCTTTCAAAACCTTGCTCTCAACAAATAAAACAAATAGGGATGGAGTCACTGAACTTTCTGTATTCTAAGTAGAAACTGGTTAGTCAGATGTGCCAAAGAACAGGGAACATGAAGGAATCTCAGATGTTGTCAATAGACTCTCCAGAATACCTCTAGAATCACAGCAGTGGCAATCACAACTCATGTCTCACTGTGAGCCCATCCTTTCAGCTCTCATGAGATTCTAGAGTAGCCCTGGAGGGAAGCATCAGATCTGTAGTGCTGCTACAGCAGAATGAGGATACTCTGGTGTTTTGTGCCATCTGCAATCCTAGGTTGGTCTCTGCATGTCTCACTAAGACACAGTAAAGGGTTCAAAGATGCAGGAGTCTCACCACAATTTTGCAGAAGTCAGGAGTAAAAATGAGTTCACCTGGATATTGTTGATACATACAAAAATAGCATTCTATAATGTCTCATACAAATGAGTTGCATATTTAATATCTTATATTTTATAGTTGATTTCTTTCTTCTCTAACCAAGTGTTTGCATTTGGAGCAAAAGGTTATGTTTCCAGAGCAGCATGGCAGAAGCCCCAAACTAACTTTCAGTGGAATGTAACTTTGGCATATATATACAAGAAAGCCTGGGCCATTTGGGCTGACACCAGAGACTGACCTGCAGCATCTGAGACCTGAAGACTTCCCTTGAGTTAATGCACACTCTCCACATAAGACAGCATCTTTCAACACACTCGTGTGCAGCCTGACCACAGAGGAAGACACATTATGATCTCTGACTCATCCATTACAGCAGCAGACACCAAAAAGATCATCTTCTGCATAGAAAGTGCAAGAGTGATTTGTGTGCCCCTGATCAAATCCTCCACACTGAAACATGTTGAGGAAAGAGTAGAATTATTTCTGCTTTTACTTAACAGGCTGGGGATGTAGCCACAGTGGCCAAAACAACAGTTTTAAGCTACACCCAAAAGACAAAGCTGATAAAGAACACTGCAAGGGTCATTCACTGCAGATGCTTCAGGGGAGGCCATAAAATCCAGCATTGTGCAGTGGGGACCCCAGGCACAGGCAGTCCAGTAGGAAAGTGGGAGACATGCAGAGGGAATGCAGCAAGGAAAGACAGGTTGCTCTCACCAGTCCCCTCAGGGCTGGGGCAGTCAGTACCAGATGCCAGGGGTTCCAGGTGCATTAACAGACTCTGAAAAACCTTGTCCCCACTCTGAGGGTTTGACTGCCAGCACTCCAGGCCAGCTCAGATGTAGTGTGGCTGCAACCTGGGCTGCTGGGAAAGGGGCTGTGTGAGACAACGTGGGAGGGGCTCCGTCAGGAGCTGACCCCTTCACTTGGGAGCTACCTGTGCTCCAGCCCTTGCCCTTGGTCCTTTCCTGATTGATGCTGTGGCTATGTCTGGGCCTGGCCACACGCCCTATTGGTCTCAACCTGCTGATTTGAAATCTGGCTTGACTGTGGACCTATCTTATCCTATAGATATGTCTAGAGTCCTATTCTGCCAGCCCTGAGCCAGCTCTGCATGTCTTACTCTGCCCTGCCATGTCGGCTCCATTGATTCCCCACCTCGTGGATGACCTTCCCACTTTGGTTTCTCCTCAACATACCCTCTCTAACAGGATCTCACAGCCACCCCCTGCTTAAAACAAGGGATGCATCACTTCAGGATGGATTCAGAAATTATCTAACAATGTATAAAAATAGCTCCTATGCATCAAAAGTGCATTTCTAGAATTCCCAAGCACCTACCAATTCAAATGGCCATTTACATAAGTGCTGCAGGGTAGCGTGACATAAAACCACTTACATTTTTTTCCTGCCTTCAAAACTACCTCAGAGGCTTTAGAAATTCACCTGCCTAACTCACGTTCAAAGAAAATAATCTCACAGGTTTAAACATTGTATTTAAACTGTGAATTCTGTTTTATTTCCCCTTTGAATGGAAACAATAGATGCCAGAGGAAGGAGCGTGTCAATGTGACATCGCAAACCCTCCTCTCGCCTGCATTTCAAGGACAACCAGAAACAGCTTGGTCCCTCGCTGACCTCAATACTCACAGACTGAAAAGAACAATCACAGCCCTCAAAGCAGACCAAACAGCTGAACAACAAAGAACCTAGAAAATATAAAATCAAACTCTTTTTTATAATGGCCATGTGCAAATCAAAAGTCTTTGATACTCATAGTGATGTTTAAATTCAGTTAAGCGCTTTGGTGATTAGATTTCAAGTTCCATGAGTGGGAAATACTAAATGAGTGTTCAACATCACCACAGAGTCCCTGAATCCCTTACATCTCAAAAGACTCATTGTCCACTTCACTGCAGAGCTGCAATGAATATGGCATGAGGGGGCTCAGTCCACCATAAGTACCATCGAAAAAGCTGCTGGTTTGAAACTGAACTGAGTTCAGGAAATGTTGTAGTTTCCCTCAAATCAACACTGCCTAAAAAAAGTAGAAAAAGCAACAGAGAACTGGTAGGGTCCTGCATTAACTACTGTATCCTTCAGATGCTCCAGGGAAGACACTTTGCTTGTCGTCTACATTTTTTACTATGCAAATGTGCTATTATTTAGCAGACTGATAGTTCTGCAAACAAGCTACTCATCCAAAAAAATGCAATTACTTACAGAAGAGGTAATTAATGATCCTTGTAATTTTGCCCATAGCCCTTTCTGAAATTAGAGCCTGTGGAGTAGTTGTCATGCAAATATCTACCAGGAGACACTACATGCCATTAAGTCCTACCATTAAAAAAAATAAATATATTAATAAAAATTCAAACAGAGGACTAGAGAAGAACAAAGGGACATGGAACAAAGTGACTTCCCAAAAATAGCTGCAGAGTACATACATCCTGCAACCTAAACCTTCATCTTTGCTGCATCCTTTCTTTATACCCTATGTAAATACGTATTGTGGATTTTGAGCAGTTCTTTCATTCTCACATCATTATTGGTAACTGTTGAGAAGCCTAGAGCACAGTCTGTTCCTACTGAACTTTCCTTAATTATCCCTAGATATGGTATTAATGGATTGCCTGCAAGTGTCAGTAAAAATGAGAGAGAAGACTGTGGTTCAATGAAGTTAAACTTAAAATTTGGGCCTTTATAAAGGATCTGAGAAAGACAAAAAGGTTCATTCTTAACTGTTTTTACACTTTTTCATTAAACATGGCTTGACAGCATCTTGCACAACCTCTGAGTTCCTTGTTCACTCTTCAGGCTGAACCAAGCTTGCACAAGAGGCAGTGATGAACAGTTTAGGACACAGCAGAAAGCCAGTCACCACTTAGCAGGGCAATTTAAGGCTGAGCAGAAGTTTCCCCTCTCTCCAAAAGCCTTCCAAGCCACACAATGAAAAGTCTGAGAAGCAGCCACAGTGATGTGGTGCACGGAGCAGCGGGATGGCAGTGCCTGCTTGCTTGCAATAGGGGAGGGGAAAAAGGATGAAGAAAGAGGGTTTCTGAGGAGTAGCAGAATTGTGACTAATGGAGGCTGAGATCCAAAATTGTGGAGTCGTGCTGTGGAGTCTGTAATTCTCAATCATCTGCAGACATTTTTACAGCTAGAAAAATACATCCTAAACAGGTTAAACTACCCACTGTGACAAAAGAAAGCGCTGTTTGAAAGAGGGATAGCTCATTTTCTCTCTTATACCTGTTACTTTACTGGAGTCTAATCAGTATTTAATACTCTACCAAACAGGGCAGAAATAATGCTCTCCTGTCTCATATCCCTAGGCAGAGTTGTGATTAGTGACGTTTCCAGGTTGCTGTCACATTTATTTCATTAGCATGAAATAGCATTGCACCTCTCATTTGGAGGTGCTGTTTCTAGCTGCAAGGGCTGTGAAGGAAACCTAAAATGTGTCAGCTGAGCAAAAACCCTCAATTCTTCCTCAGTGTATAGATGGTTGTGAGACAACAGACTTGGGGCAGTAGCAGTATCTGTTCTGGTCTCCTCAACAGATTCTCAGCCATGAAATTTAAATAAACTCTGAACTGGGACAATCTTTTCATTAATTGTTTCCCTTTTGATGAATTTTACATCAAAATGGTAAGTATTATTATCACAGAGCACCCAAATCCCTCACAGGCATTTTTTGGACCAAATGTCCTATTTATTACCACTTCCACTATGACAATCTTCACAAGGCTATAATGAACTGCATACGCAGAGTCTCATGCAATGCTAAAACAAAAAAAAGATTGAGAGGATTACTCAGCATTTAGGGTGGGATTGGGCTTGCAGAGCAATACCAGAGTGTGACCACACAAACAACAACTCCAAGTTCCCACTACAGACCATGGAGATCCAGTCAATGCAGTTAATGGAGTTCTGGGCACGGTTCAATTGATGAGACATAGATTTCTGTCTTAGGGTGACCTGAATTCTTCTGATTCCACTAATTTAATCAACAGTTTCCATTGTCATGTGAACTTAGTGGACTGGCTCATGTTTAGATGCCTACAGTTCAAATCCCATCCTTAGGGTCTGTTTCAGTTGCCTAAATGCAGGTGGTGGCACCATCCAAAAAACCATAAGGCACCAGCAGAGCTCCAGCTGTCTCCTGTGAAGGGTGTGTTTTCTGGAAGATTGCCTTTACTATTCACTTGTACTGTTTAAATATCCCATGACATTCTTAGTGCACTAGTATCAAACTCATTTGTTTGCTATTTAATTTAAAACAAACAAACAAACAAACAAAAACCAATTAAAACCAACAAACCAAATAAAATCAACCAAACAACCTTTTTCATCACTCTTGGAGCTGTAGCCAAATGTTCTCCACTGGATGGAGTAAAACCAAAAATCAAATTTTCAGTCTACCCTCTCTGTGAAGCACAAGTTAGTTCCAGGAGAGTTCAATGTCAGGATTTGCTGGCTGAAGCAGCAAAACAGGTGTGTAATAGCATTGCTTTGTGTTGCACCTATTTTGTATCTGTATTGTATAACTTGCACTGCTTACCTTTGTGAATCAGCTGTGTTGTTCTCTTTGCATGAGCAGCAGAATGACTATTTTTTATATAAAGGTGTATGTAAGTGACTCTCAAACTATCATCTAAAATATGTAAATGGTGTGGCAGGTAGTGCAACATGTTTCACCTAAAAATATCTGAACCTGTCAGATTAAAGGCTGTTGATAGGCTGCTATGAGAGAAGTATGGCTGTCAGTGCCCCTAACTTTGGAAAAAGCTGATCTTTCTTAATCCTTATAGAAAAGCAAAAAAAAAAAAAAAACCCTCCTTGTTATGTTTGCCAAGCAACTGAGGACGAAAACTGGGCTTTCTTAAAGATCTGTATTTCTATAAATACTGTTCTACATCAAGAAAGAGCTAGGTAATACTATAACCTCAATGGTCAAGGCAAACACATGGAATAAAAGCTCACTGATTATGAATGTTAAAAAAGGTAGGTTCATTAAAAGACCTATTGAATGACTATCAGGAATTGTATCCACACCCAGAATGGTGAGTTAGTTCTGCGTTTTACTGTTTCTTGTTTTTTCTCTTTTAGTGTTTTACTGTATTCTGTAGGTAATGCTCTGGTCAGATGCAGTTTTTCTTGAAACATCTCTAGATAAAACATACTTTATCTGGTTGCAATGACATTGCTGCTCTTTATCTCTGCTTTGTCTGGAGATGTGCCCAAGAAATGTCACTACATCATTTGCAGTGATACATGGTCACATAAACTCCAGTGTCCTGAAGCTTATCCTTTACAATAGTATATGCAGTCATTAAGAAAGAAGTAGCACAGTCAGTGCCCATGTTTCTGAAAAACAGGCATCTTTTACTGGGTATCCCATTGCTTTACTTGAACTTGCTACTTTCTGAAAAAAACTGATCTTCAGTAGATCCCATTTGGACTCAGAATCAGAAGTTATTTTAAAATCCACTGGTTCTTGTGTTGCCACAAAACAAGTGATGCTGTGCTTTCATTTGCTTGTTTAATTGAGGTGTGGAGATCAAGTACACAATGAATAGAAAGATACATCTCCTTTTTCTAACAATGTGGAGAAAAATGAAACTTTTGGGGAAAAAAATGAAAGAAAATGCAAATTTCCCAGCTAATGGGTTCAGTTATGTTTGCAGACCTACCGTCAAGGGCTGCCAGCTGTAATTTTTTTTTTCCTCCTGAACAGTGCCTTATTTCTTCTGTGGGGATTCCCAGGATCAGAAGTTGCCACCTGGGTGGAAGCAGGCAGCAAACTCCCACTGTTTGTAACTAGTATGGGCCATATTAACTTCAGTGTGTTCTGCATTATTCCACTGCATTAGGAATATGGATTATGTTGGAACATCATAAATCAGTATCTGTACAAAGGAATGCCACAAAAATATATTCCACCTCTAGAAGTGCAAAGAGCATAGTTCCCTTTTATGTTTGTTTCAGAATTATCACTTTGAAAAAGAAACTAGAGGAAGGTGCTACAGGAGCAAATCACTTTGAGAGCAGCGCTTTTCTATATCCTAACAAACAAGCCCATCAAGAGCCCATCAAGAAGAAAGGCATCACTTGAAAGAAGATAAAAGTATGATAAATAACTTTGACTTTCTCATAAATTTTTATGCTTAGTAAAATGCTAGAACTGTTGCCAAAGTATTTTAGAAAACCATTATTTCCATTCAGCTTAATTATATGCCTGAAATAGTTGAGAGAATTCACTGCCTAGTTCCAGATGGTATGTGAAATGTATTGGCTTTTATAATAGAAAGAGTGATTGTCAAACTATACTTATTTTTAATGAACCCCTCAGATATGTAAAATAATGTTATTAGTAATATTGGCACTTTTTCTATAAAGAAAATCCAATTCACATGAGAAAAGAATAAAGTCAAGGGCTTACCAGTTTAAAAAAAAAAAAGAAAGTAGTCAAAATATAGTAAAAAAAAATCTTAACTGGAGATTATTTTTCTTTATAGGTTTAATTGAGGTGGTAACTCCTTAGAAAAACCAACTCAAGCAACATCCACTTCCCTGCAAACTGACCACTGATGAGTAGTGATTTCAGAAGCCCTTTTTTGGCCATGAAGATGACTGTGGGCAGGCAGGCTGGCTGAGGAACAGGTTGAGGAGACACAACTAGGGCAAGCCCTGACCTTAAACCACCAGGGAGATGTTCTCTGACAAATTGTGTGCTGCAACGATGTGTAGTTAGGTTTACATGGGAAGCTATTGGAAGTGAAGACTATTTCACAGCTAGAAAATGGCTGGCACGCTCTGGAGATCTATGAAACAACATTGAAATTGCTGCAAGGACAGTTTGGTTCTTCATTTTCTTACTTCTCCTCCATGAACAGGGAGTTGTTGTGTTACTAATACAATGCTGTCCTTGATCTGCTGGCAGTGTCACTTGTGCTGCTGCACCTCTTCTAGGGTGGGAAGCAAAGTGTCTTTTAATAACAGTTTACTCATTAACAGGCTGGAGGAGGTGGCCAAAATCACTAGTGAGGGAAGAGGTAATTAATGATCTGGAATATCAGAGGTGGAAATAGCTCTGATGAAGGCAGGCCTTACACAATTCAGAGCTTGTAAAGGGGAAAAGCTTTAGCTCTCCATCTCCTTATCTCTGATGTGATTGGGATGCTGTTCCCAGAGTCACACCTTCCCTACAGCTCCCTAAACGTGGCTCCTGACACAGACAGGGCAAATGCCCAGACCCACATATGGGTACTGTGGGGTGGAAACAAGGCTAAAAATCCCACAGCTCCTCCAGAGAATCTGTGCCTGGTTGTTAGGGGCTGTCATCAGGTGGTGGTGGGACACTACAGGGAGGATTCAACTTGCAAATTAAAATATCTAAAATTAAGAACATGTATTAGCCCGAAAATTACCTTTATTTCTTTAGGCACAATTGACTGTATTGGTTAGACATGCACAGGATATAATGGGAGTTTAGACATTCCTGCAGACACTGATATTTAGGTGTTTTAACCTGTCAATTTAAGCCCCCTCCAGCACCTTGTAATATTACCAAAGGGGTGACACACATGTAGCATGGAGTGGCTGTTCAAAGCAGGCAGCTAGAAAGACTGAAATAAACAGAGAACTAGCTTCTTTCACAATTCTTGTTAAAATTCTGTAAGAAAATAGAAAAAAAAAAAAGTTTTGTTTAAAATACCTCTACAAAAAAGGACAGAACACTTTTTATCCATCCACATCTTTACATGGCAAGGATAAATGATCATATTTATTCCAAGTACTTAGCATTTCTTTTCCTAAAACATTAGCTCTTTGGCCACTGCAAAGCAGCCACACTGCATCTAAAATTTTCTTCCTTGATCTTGTTTTTTCCCCAATATGTTTTAATATCCGTGTTTCTTTTGGAAATCATTGGGTGAATACAGGGATGTCAGGGGAAGGTTTAATGACCTCTGCATGTAGGAATTCAGATGGGATAGTCCTCTCTGAGTTTAACATCTATAAATGTGGTTATATTAATGGTGAACAACATGGTCAGCTACAGGATGGAGAGGCCAAAAGCTGACATACTGTTTGCGACTTACAAAACCAGTTGACTTGGAGGTTACTTCTTTTATACGTAATTGGATCTAAAGTGTTTCCTCTTATCTTCCAAAACCTCTCTGTTTACTTTCAGGACAATCTACATCTGCAAGCTGCAAAATGGATTTGATACTTATGTACCATTTTGGATGGAAAATCTCCTGTCCCACTTTTCAGACATTCTTACAGAAATGTACAGCAAATATTCAGAGAATGCCTTAAGTCAACAGGATTAAGGGCTGTCAAGTACACTGCTTAGAAGGTATAAGTCCTATCTACGTGCCAAGGATTTTATTGTACTTTCATGAGAATATTTGCAGTGGCAGTTAGGGATGTCTCTGGGGTTTAGCTTTTTTTCTCTTTAATGATAGATAGGGAGGTAAAATAACTGCCAGTTGGGATAAGAAGCTGAACTGCTGCCTCCCCAGCTCTCCACTGTCAGTTCAATTGAGTCCATTGCATAACCTTTAATCTAACACCCTTCACACTTAACAGCGCATTATTTTACTAACCCTTTAATTATCAGCGTGTACAAGTGCTGATGACTTGAACACCACAATCACACATCACACTATTCCCTGGGGAAACCAGCACAGTCAGGGAGATCTGTGACTTGGAGAGGCTGAAAGGAAAGATGTAAGGGTGAAGCGTGGAAGGAATTTGACTTCTGGATATAGATGAGCCAAAGGAGGCAGCAGGTATCAGGAGAGCAAAAGAACATGGTGGCCACCAAGGAAGACTAAGCACTCAGAAAACTGGGCAGCGTTGGAGAAACAGTCAGAAAATACAGAGAGGTAGAGAAGATAAAGAAATTAAGAGCAAGAAGCTGATAAACAAAAAGCCTGACAGGCACAATCCTGGCTTTAATACATCCCACTGCGTTGGGGTGGTACAGACATAAAAGGCAAATGATGCAGCATCTGTCCCAGTGAAATAAAAATCTGCATTTAATTAAGACACATGTATAGGAGCATGGAAAGTGCCTTCTGCACTTCGATACTCTACAGCCTGAGTGAGTGGGGAACTAGGACTCAGAATGGTGTCTGCTGGAGAGATATGTAACAGACTAATCTTGAAACACTTCATCAGATGAAAAAATAGAAGGAAAAATTAAAGAAACCCCACCCCAAAAGAGAGCTTAAAAAAAATACACTAAAACATTTCCAATATAAGTAATAGGGACTTAAAAAAAATATATATTTTCTTCTGTGTTATTTTTTCACAGAAAAATTAAGGTTTTAGAAAATATTTTAGATTTTGAAAATATTTAGATTTATTAGCTATTTAGATTTCGATTTATTCAAATGTTATTTCCAGTAGCTTATTATTAACTATAATAATGGGTAATAATTGTAATGTAATTATGACTTTTTCATTATTCTTACTATTAGATTTAGATTTCTTTATATTTAGCTTTATTTAGATTTTAGATAGATTCTAGATTTCAGAAAATACCTAGAAAAATGATATTGAAATAAAGTTTCCTTTTTCCCCAGCCTCTTCACTAATCTTCCCATTTCTTCTATCTTCCCTTCTTTCTACCCCTCCTTTTCCAGTAAATCTGAAAAAAAGAAAAAAAAAAAAGGAAAAAGGCACAAACCAACCTGTTCTCACCTCTAGGGAGGTGATGGCAGAGAGAAAGAAAAGACCAGAAGAGTGGAACAAAAATGCAGTGGCAAGTTTTGAAAAGACATAAAATTTTATGGCCAACTCAAGTAAAAAGAATGGGGAAAAGAAAGAGAGGGAATTTGTTCTCCACAACATATGCAAGTCACTTCCTTTATATGTTTTCAGCCTGTATGATCTACTAGGCTATTTGGAGACAAAAATAGGGTTTAATTTATTAATAAAAGATAGCAAGTATGCTAATATTATATCTGTGTTTTATTAACGTGAAGCAGTACAATTGCATATCTTACAACTTACTCGACATCAAAGAGTAATTTTGAATAGTGGATTATGTATTGAATGTTTCTACCTCCATCCAAAAGGCCAGTTTGCTTGCAGATAAGGAGTAATGCACCAGACAATTGATAGAGCTTTTAGAGGATGCAATAACAAGGAAGGATTGCATTGGCTCAGCCCCATTCAGATTCTGAAAGAGTTTATAAAGTAGTGCTCTGAAAGAACAAGGAAAAAAAATCACAAGTCCCAATCTCTGCTGAATGTTGCATACATATGGAAGAAGCTGGGGGAAGGAGGATTTAACAACGTCTCCTGGCCTGACAGTGCTTATGTCCTAATCAGAGAAAACATATAAAGTCACCAGGAGAAATGTGAGGTCTCAGAGTCCAGCTCTCCAGGGCAGGGACCATCTGTCTGCTCTGTGTTTGTACAGAATCAAGCCTGGTGTGATCTTTGTTAAAAAAACCCCACCTTATAAAAATAATACTGACTTTTGGTTGAAAGTAATTTAGAGGCTGTATTTTGGGAATATAGAAAGGTGAACAGTGACCTTGACTGCTTTATTAAGATTGCACGCCCATGGACTAATGGTTCTGGCAGCCAAGATTTTCCTGTTCTGGAAACATCTGCCTTTAACCGAAGCACATGTCATTTACTGGGACTTTAATGCTCTATAAGAATATAACCCAAAGCACAATGGTGTTATTGTCTTTTCTAATTCTAATTAAACTACCACTGCCTAAGTATCTTGACTGACCATGAAAAAATTGCAGAGTTCATCCTTCTCAGATGTTACTACCAGACATGGAGAGAGCTACAGGAAAATCTTCAAAGAAACAAGATCTGACATCTATGAACCACAGAAGAAAAGCTGAAGTGTTGTATAGTCTGAGATGCCTTTATGTAGCTGCCAGCTTCTTTGATGAGCTCACTCAGGGCATTTACACTGAACTGGGGCTGAAGGTTTTGTTTCTTAAACATCCCCTTCACTAAAGTCAGACTTTCTCAGCACAGTTCCCACTCAGGCCCTGTGACACAAGGGACATGTTCATTGCCAGAGGAAGAAGGAAGAGAGGAGAAAACCTCCCACTGTCCCAGTCTGAGTTTAAGACTCATTGCTCTTCTTTAGCAGGCAACTGCCAGAAATGGTGTAAGGTTTATCTCAATCTCCTCCCACAGAGACAGATGCTGATCATCACACATTCAAAGATATTAAAAACAATGGGCACTAGAGTGGAGCTGGAATATAATTAAAATCCCCAAATAAGGGAGAGTTCCTTCTTCTGTTGTATATGGCCATCTTTGATGTTGTTTTTAAAGATGATCAAGTAACTTCAGGGCTTTGGAAGTCACAAAGTGGAAAATGTGTTGACCGCCAATGTTACAAACATCTTACTAGAAGACATAAAGCTGAATTTGTCGCACCACAATTCTTGGAATAGACATAGTAATTACACTGAAAGATACAAAGTGCTCTCATGAAACTCAATTTTCAAAACGGTTTATAGTTTTAAGAGCAACCAAGGATAATAGAAAGGGACAGTGTCGTTCTGTAAGTCAGTGCGGCTGCCTCCGTGAAGCAGATACAAATGTTGAAAAGTTCTCTATTTGGCAAATCTGTTAGAAGACCAGATGTGGAGCAAGAGGGGTCAAATCCTCCTCTGAGCACCTGTCCAGGGACAGCTCAGGCTCCTCTGGCATGCACAGAAGAAAGCACTTCACACTTCAAATGAGCTGTCTGCACAGGGAGAATTCAGGAGTTCGTTCTTTGCTTCCAAGACACACTTGTTCTTCCCTCTTCAGATATTCCAGTCAGGCTGTTAGAGAAAATCTGGTAGGTCACACTTTCTGCCAGAGGGACCAGTGGTTTGTGCATTCTGGTTGCACATTCTTTGCACCTTTTTAAGTCAAAGTAGACAAAATTATAAGCCATCAGCAATGGCAGGCTTAAAACAGCACATCATCATGCTCTCAGTGTAATTATTTCATCAGACAGAGAGAGGCTAACTGAAGTGATAGGTGTGTAGTGCATGAAGATGAGCCTATCACAGAGTGTTTTGATCACATTTTACCCACATAAGTTCCTGCTGTATGGATTTCAGAAGGCTTTCTGAATGCCTGCTTCCCTGAAGTGGAACCCGCTGGAGTTTGTTGTGGTTTCCCTAGTTGTTTTCTTCTTTCAGAAGGAATTTTTATTTTTGATGAAACAAGACTACACTGAGATTTTTATGAAAAATATTTCCTCATCATTAAGACATGAGGCGTGAAGTGTGGCTCTCCAAATTAGCATCTTCCATAATCTGTGTTTTAGTTACTTTTGATTTTTTTTTTGTGCTTATATTCTGAATGCAAACATCAAAACCCAGATCCATGTGTCTATGTTAATTCTGCAACCATTTCTGTACCTTGACCATTAAGTGTTATATAAAAGTGGTCTAAGAATGCTTTCCACAGTGAGACTGATGAACCTCAAGTGACAAAAGAGATTAAAAACAGAAATAAGGAAATTAATTTCTATTTTAGAGGAGGCACAAAGTGCTCAATCTTTTTCAGACCACAATAAGAATTTCTTGTTGGAAGTAAGGACTTCCAAGTCTGAACCAAGAAAACATTTTTTCTAATTTACCTTGTCTTAAGCTTTTTCCACTTTTTTTCTCCTGAAAGATATGAGGTATGAGAGTCAAACCTGAGTAGAAATAAATACATCACTGTGGCCAGAGTGCTTCCAATTTGATGTGTGTTTTCTTGACTAGTTGCAGATGGGGAAAAAATGCCAACACCTGCATTTATTTTGATCAATAGCACTGAAATACCTTATAAAATCCATCTTTAATCTGAGCATGCCCTTGAATGAAGAAAATATAATAAAAGAGGATCAAATTCCTCCTGTGACAAAGCTATGAAATAGCATTCTTTATTACTTGTTCTACCAAAGGAGATTGCAATCTCTGTATTTCACAGTCTGTTTTGGATACTTCAGACCACAAGTGTGCTAAGGGGGCAAGTAGTATGTGTGTTTCAATATCTGTCAGGCAAAGAAGAAAGAAGAAAGAAGAAAGAAGAAAGAAAGAAGAAAAAAAAGAAAAAAGGAAATAGGTGTTTTTCAGAAATAGGAATCCAAAAGCTTTACTGTGTGCATTGAACACAAGCAAGCATCTTTCTTTTATGTACTAAAACCTAACTATTAAACCATGGTTAGCATGCTGGCAAATGAAAGTATAAATTAAAGGAATTAAGCATTACCTTAAATACTGTGGATTTCAAAGACACAGAAGCCCATCTTCAGACATGAGTAATTTCCCTCACTTGGCTTATAATCAGAAATGCATGTTACAATTTCATGATGTATCAGCCTCAAACCACATTTGGGAAAGGCACAACTGTCTGAGTTTCAGTACATTTGATTTCACATATATCAACTTCTCTCGATGAGTGTGGAATATATTTCGCAAACTGAGAACATCAGTGATGAGGATGGAGTAAATCAGCAATTCAATCAATGATACTAACAGAAGCTCCTTCTCAATATCTCAATATCAAGTTGTGACAAAAGTATGGAGTTTAGATCCAGGCTTTAAAGAACTAAGGGCGTTTCTCATATCTATGCTTAAGTTTAGAAGTCATGATTGAGTGCATGACTCAAATCCATAGAGGCTTTCTGCTACTAGTGCTCTGAATCATTTGTCCTTCAAGGGTATTAAATTTTATTTTTTAAAGTTTACTAGTAAGAATGAAAAGGCCTAGTTTATTTCCACATTTTCAAGCTCATATTTAACTTTTCAGAACAGCATGTCATTTCTGAAATGGAATGCCTTTCAATTTCAAACAGAATTCACACCATACAAAGGTCTATGTTGCATTATGCATTTGTTTTCTCATAAACAGGAATGTTAAGAAAGGGACTGTCTACAAATGGAATTAGTTTTCTGTCTTTAAAATGTCATAAACCTCATCACTTTCTTGAAGCACAGTCAATATTATACCCTGAAGCTAGGATAAAAAAAATGATAGAAATTATTTTAGTTTTTTTCATTTACTGATCAAATAAAATCTTTTGGATTCAAACCAGTTTTGGATCAGAACAGCTTACTTTATTTTTCCCCACAAAACAATGCATGCATTTCAGTATAAGTTAAACTCACCAGGGACTAGAGATGCACCTTTTCCAGAAAACCTCTCTTTATAAAACACCTCTAAGATGCAAATCATGGTTATCCCTGATAATTATTAAAACTGTATTACCTACTAAGGGCATAAAGATATTACAAAGTTCTTTAGATTTAGCCTCATAACCTCCTTGTATATAGGGGAGAAATAAAAAGACTTCTGTCCCTGTGTGGGACTGAAGGTTAGATCTTAATTTCACTGAAATATTGCCTGTGACCTGTACACAATTCAGCAGGCAAAGACTGGGAGTGCTGATCGTTCTGCAACATCCTTCCCCTGTGAAGGGTAGTGAACTCCTCCTGCCAGGGACTGGGGACACAGACCTCTATTGGCTCAGCACAGCACATCCCTGCATCCCCAGGCTTTGCAAACATGGGTGCTTATATTGGGCATCTGTTTTGGGACCTCAGGCACAGCTGTTGTGACTTACTGTTATTTCCAAGTGTCAAACTGGCTGCATTTCATTTCTTTTCTGTACTCCTTTTGGCCCACTTTTTCCTTCATAGAAGGCACCAGAACTCTGATCACTGTTACCAGTAGGGCTAGATTTTCATTCACCATCTTTGGCACAAAACAGTTTTACTCACACACACTCACCCTAAAGTTCACAAGGAAACAGCACAGAACAGAACTAAATGCCATCTGGAAACCTGCAGTACAAACTGCCCCTGTTAAATTGTTTTAAGTCAAGTTTCATGTAGGGCACAATGTTTTGTATTATGCAATAGTAGTATATACAAATATTACATGCACTATAAACATAATTTGTGTTTTGATTTTGTTTAGTTATGTCATTAAACATTCACTGAGCATCAGGCATCAAGGACTGTAGGTTTTCTATGTGTTGAATCTGAGACACTGAAAGGGAATAGTCAGCAAAAAGTAGGGAAGAATCTGACCTTTTTGAAAGGATACACCTGATGAATTGCAATCTTGCCCTAGTTTTGAGGATGGGAAAGCATGAGTCACCAAAAATGGCAGCTGCCTTGGTCAATGACTTGCCCTACATAAGCCTCAGTGATTGTGAGAATTCCTGAGTGATGGACAGTGGAAACAATTACTAAGTTTGTTCAGCAGTATTAAGGAGCATCACCAGTTTGAGCACAATATCCTTAATCTGACAAGATCACACTTCCTATTTCTGCTATCATCCACTTCAAACTTGTCCCGATGCTTAATTATGCTTAGAAACGGTGGGGTTTTGGTGGTTTTTTGTTTTTTGTTTTTTTTCCCCTCCTAATAAACTTAAATCTTTCCTAGTGAAAGTAAAGTCCATTCATTCTTTTTCTCTTTCTGACTCACTGCTCTCCATTTTCTAACAAGCTTTTCTGCACTGGAAATGCCTTTAAATCCTCTCATTTTAAATCAAACAAGTTCAGCCTTCAAACAGGCTTAGTTTAGTTTAGTTTTTAGATTTTGTCATTCTTGCTTTCCACTAGATTCTCTCTGATTTGTGCTTATAGTTCTGAAAATGTGAATCAAAGCACAAAAAACTATTTATAGAAGAATAACTGTTCCCCGCATCCTGCTCAAGCTTATTAAAACTTCCCTTACATCTTTACAGCTGCATTAACAATGTCTATCTAATTTATGATCTAACACTAGTTCCCTCCATCCTGCCCAGTGAAATATTCCTCATTTTATATTTCTGCATTTGATTTCTCTCAGCCATGTAGTTAGCATTTTTGTTTATTTACTTTTATTTTAATGATTTTAGGCTATTTGGCAAGCATATCAATACCACTCTGTATTCTAATCCTGTACAATGTCTGTAACCCATCCCAGGCTGGCATCAAAAGGAAATGTTAGAAGGGTAGATTTTCCTCCATCATCCAAATCACTGAAAATATTGACAACAACAAGGCCCAGTGTTAGATGTTTGGGTACATTCCAGTGAAATGCTCTCCCAGTTCAACAGCAAACCATCAATAGGTTACTCTAACGATTTTCAGACAGCTCTACATCCACTTCAAGATCCTCTACAACACTTGGGAAATGTCATTTGGAATGGTGTTGAAAGCTCTACTAAATTCAAGATATGTCACATCTACCACTTTTTATGGTAGATTTATCCTTTTACAGTGGTGATGAAACTTATACTTGACAAATGCACAGGGGGGTTTTTTGTCTCCTTATTATGCTCCATAGGGTTGTTAATGAATAGATCCGTTCTCCCTTGGGCTGTTGGAGTCAGGTTGACTGGTCAACCATTCTCTCAGGCTTCTTCTTCCCTCCTTGTGGTTCATTCCCCAAGTGTGGTTCATTCCCCAAGTGTGGTTCATTCACACAGGTAATTTTAGTCAGACACACCTAAACTAAATGTGTATGACTTATCCACATATTTTGTAGTTTTTTATCCTCCCCTGTTTTTACCTAATCATCTCTTTCCTTGTTGAATTTAATCTCTTTAATTAAAGGGACATGAATTTCTTTGAGATGATAGAAATAAAGGACAATAAAAACATCAGCTTTTCTCAGCCATCTTGTTTTGTTTCCTTTCCACATTAAGTAATTGGTTCCACTTTCTTTTGCCTTTCACATGTTCCTAATGTATCTTTAGTACCTTTTCTTGTTTTTTTTAGGTGACTTGCTTGCTGCAAGTTAATCTGTGCCTCAGTTTAACTTCCACTCTTTCTAAATTCTTGTGTTATTCCTTCATGGTACCTTTTAAAACAGTCTGATCTCTGAGAACTGAACCTTATGCAAATTTTTGCCTACACTAGAAAATATCAGAAAGCCATCATGTCACACAGTTTCCCTCACAGCATGTTCCATGTAGTCTGCTTGGATGCACAAAGACTAGGTCACAGAAATACCCCATTTCGGTTCCTGCCTTATCAGGCTGCACGCATCCACGGCAAAGAAAATTCAACTAATTTAAATATCTCATCCAAAAGTGTGTTGGGTTTGTGTGTTTGTTTTTTTTTTTTCCTCACAGTGCCCAGTTGTGCAATTGCCAAGTCTTTTGTAAGTAAAAAAAACCACGATGAGCCAAAGCCACAAGGAAAGCACTAAATGAGCTATCATTTGCGGCTTTCACATACCATTCTTTATTTCAATAATACAATTTGAAATTATAGTGGTGAACATGCATAAATGTCAAGCATAATAGCATTTAGTGGAGAAATAAAACAGAAACTGGCAATCTCACTGATAGGCTGTGCACTGGAGTCCTGTTCTACCTTTTTTTATTCAGCTCATACAGCTGTTGCGAGCAGCTGTCTGTCAATACGGCCGTGTGTTATTGTCAACCTATTTGTCCTTTCGATCAAACCAACAGCAATTCAGGCTGATTGCTATGCAGCCACAGTAATTTGGGCCCTGCTCTCCCAGATGCTTTTGTGGCAGCTGCATTTCCATGGCTTCCTGCAGCACACCTGCAGAAGGACTGTGGTCCAATGGCTGCACCATAATTTATGGCTGAAGCGGAACAGCTCAATTACAAGGAAACTGGAATTGGACATTCATGTATAGTTGGGATGTTACCTGATAGAAAAAGGTGAGTGCTGCTACTTCAAATGCAAAGCAATCATTCTGACTGCTTATTGTGGTGGTGTTTTTTACTGTGGCACACCCACACACTGCAACCAAAAAACCCAGCCCGGAAGAGAAATTCAAAACTCTCTCCAGGCATCCACGTGCTTTGCTGCACCTGCACATATCCATTAGAGCCAGTTGGAAAGGGTGTGATTGCAAGGGAAAATCCTGTGCTTGTCCGCTATTTCCCACCCTTTGGTATCAGAGCAATAGCACCCAGCAGTGCTGTGAATCAGAGCCTCATTTACCACCCACCGCTTAATGTGAGCTATTGCCTGGCATTGCTTTCAAGGGTAGCTATTTGCTTTTAAACTGGAATCTCAAACAACCTGGTGTGGTCAGACAGGGGCACTGGCATATTGCAGGGGGAAGGGAATCTCCTACCTTTAAAACTGCTCCTGGGTTCCATCAGCTTTGAAAATAATAATAAAAATTAACCACATGACCCAGACCTTCATTTACAAGCTAGGAGATGGAAGCCTATTCATTGAGAAGCCTGGAGTTGTAGCATGAAGAGGTAAAAGAGGGTTCCCAGAGATTAAAAAAATCCACTGGGTTCACAAGAATAACTCACTGATAATTCATTACTGTGAAATAAAATGTTTGGGGTTTTTTTTCCATAAACACCCTTGCCCTACGCAAAATGATCCTGAAAATGGCTCAAAGGATCAGTTTGTAAAATCTGTAAACACCAAAAATTGGTTTATTCCACTAATCCACACTGCAAGAAACAACCTGACTTCTGTGCTCTTTACTTTGCTTGTCCAATTCATATATCACTATACTTTTAAGACTACTACTGCTTCATGAGGTTTTATTCTGGACAGTGATAAATCCCCGAATGCAGCAGAGGAACAGTTCAAGGACTAAATAACTACGTTTGTTTTACCAAGAAAAAAAAAAAAAAGGACCTGTAATTATTTGATGTGGTGCCCACATAATAGACTTTGAAACAATTATTAAAGAAAACTCAAATGGCCAGAGTTCATTTCCTGTGCAAAGCTCCCCCTCCCCTGAGATTTCAGGCAACTGGGCTACACAGCCCTGAGCACAAACCTCGATAACTTCATCTTTGGGGATTTCAACCCATTTGATCACTTTAATAGAAAAAGTGATGTGACACCTCTTTGTAACCACAGGGGTTTCCTTATGTAAGTCACTCTCTGCCATATGAGAGGTGTGACCCCACACACTGCTCCAGTTTGTGTCACACTGGGTTGCTACTACTTGTGAAGGGCCTGATCATTTGAGAGACTTTGCATCTTTGACTCTCAAAATATCCCCTGCAATTAAATAATAAAATAATCAGTACTTCTCAGGAGAAATCCTTTGATATGAAAACGCATTTTGTACACCTTCTGTTCCCCTCTTTCTCTCCGGTGCCCAAGACCTGGGAAAGGATCTGAGGGAGCAGCTGGAGCCCAGCTTAGTACTGCAACTGAGTATTTGTAATGCTAATCAATTGGATTCTACATCCTTTGCACCCTCTCCAACTGTAACTGGCTTCTGGAAGGAGGCTAGAGGAAAGGTAGGTTGGGGCATGGCAGAATGAAATCAATCAAGTCACAAGGGCTTTTTTAAAACAGAAACTACTCCAGAAGTGGCGCTTCAAGAGCAGCTATTCCAAATAACATGTGCACAGTCTTATAGACATAAATATATAAAGTGTGTCTCAAGGTGAGGTTCTTGAACCCACTTAGAAAGTCAGAAGGACCACCTAAACCTAAATAGGCAGGAAAAGAACCCACAGATTTCTTCTTTTTTTCTTTATTTTTAAATCCATAAACAAAATGTGGACTATGCCCTAAGGTCCAGTAGAAGCCAGTGCCACAATGGGCTGGGCCCACATTTAAACAAAATTAGGCACACCAGCTACTGTGTGGCACAAAAAACTTGGAGCTCCAGCACTGCAATGGCAAGCATGTGTATGCCATGTGAGGAGCCTGGCAAATTCCCACTGTTCTCATATCTGGTAAGCAGTGTGAGCTCACCCTACCTGAGAAGCAAAGGGTAGGAGAGACAGCAGAGAAACGCACTGCTGTGATGAGACTACTGAGATTCAGGAACAGAACTCCAGCCATGGCCCATTAACATCCTTCTCTTTGAAGGCCAGCATGCCTATCCAGATTACACCATGTTGTGGTTTAACCCCAACTGGCACTAAGTTAAGTACCTTGCAGCCACTCACTCACTTTTCCCCCAAAACTGGTGGGATGGGGAGGAGAATCAGAAACGAAGGAAAAAAAAAAAGGAAAACTTGTGGGTTGAGATAAGAACAGTAGAACTGAAATAAAGTATGAAAAACAAAACCAAAAACACCACCACCACCCCAAAAAAAACCCCAAAACCCCACAACCAACCAACCAAAAAAACCCAAAAACCAAACCAACCAACCAAACAAAAAAACCCCAACCAAACCAAAACCCCCCAAACAAACAAACAAACAAAAAACTAAAAAAAACCCAACCCAGTAACAAGATGAAGAAGATAAATAAAACACAATCAGGATCAGATCACCCAGTTTCTATACTGGACATGACATTCTATGGTGTAGAATATCCCCCTGGCCAGCTGGGATCAGCTGCCCTGGCCATGTTCCCTCCCAGCTTTTTGTGCACTTTCTCCTTGGCAGAGCATGGGAAATTGAAAAGTCCTTGGCTTAGGGTAAGCACTAGTTGGCAACCCAAAACATCAGTGTGTTACTAACATTTATCCCATACTGAATCCAAAACACAGCCTGTACCAGCCACTGAGAATTAAATGAACTCCATCACAGCTGAAACCAGGACACGCTGACAAGAGCTTTCTTGTGTATCACATTCGTGTAAGTCTGTCTGCACCTCATAGCTGACAGGAAACTAAACTACTTCTGCCATTTCTTTATTTCATTTTCCAGCAATTTTCCACCAGTGTATGTGGGAATTTAAAAGAGTGACAAACTCATTTTGGGTTTGTGCTGCAAACCTGATCAGCTGGGGTTTTGCTCACATATCACTACTGTCTAAAGAGATTTGGCAGAGAATCAAATCCAGCTGGTGCTGGATGGAGCTTGGGTGAGTGATGTACTTTTCAATTGACCTGAAAAACTGGCAGTCTTGAATAGCTACATTTTGTCTAATTTGTAAGAACTGCTATACACAGTTTATAGGAATTGTAAATTCTGGCTTTCTGGAGTATTTTGTTTCTACAGGTATCTGATCTTGCATTTGGATTTTTCTTCACGAAATGCCCTGTTTCTCTAATCCAAAAGGCACTATGGCTACAGAATGGTAATTTTAAGGAGTAGAAATAATTTAAGACTAGATTCCTTAATAGAATACAGGAAGCACAACTGTATATACAACAAGCACTTTTCCTCCATTGTTTATTTCCCTCTTTCAAGAGTGAGTTTCACAAGGACAGGGCTCTTCTTTTACCCAGCACACTTTTAGAAAGCATGAATAATAAGGATCAGTATTCATAAAGAGTTTATCTCTAAATATTTCTGCACTTCATGTTATTTTTCTGCCTGCTACAGATAGATAATTTTGTATCTGTTTTTACAGCTCTTTCATCCTTCCTTTTGTCCACTGACTTGGTCCCTGCCTTCATCTCTGTCCCATCTATATTTCTTTATTGTTTTATTTCTTTAGATGTAACCTTTAAAACTGGTATCTTTTTTATTTCTTAACAGCAGAAGTGGTAGAAGTTTATCCTGGAGTTTCAACAGAACAGTCTGGAAATTTTTAAACATTATTTTTCTGAGAAAGTTCTAATACACTGTCACCCTGCACTTCACATACTGACAAAAAACCTTGAGTGACATCTGGTCAAGGAAAGGCTTAGGAGTAATGCCTGGCTTAAGAGCAATGAAAAACCTAGTGGCAAGGACTGTTCTCCAGGTCACAGCTTGTAAAACTTCACTGCCCAGTCTGATGGGATGACCCAGCCATGCTCAAACAAGAGGTTTAGATAGTATTACACAAGGTAACTCCTAGACTTTAAGACAGAAAACCACACAACTGTAAGACGAGCACAATGTGATGCACTCTTGAGGAGGCTTCACCTTCTACCTGCTCATGGATGATGCAATGAACATCCAGCATTTCATGGAGAACACAATGGATGAGCTGTGGGTCCCTGTGGACAGACTTTTGGGTTGATTCTAACACACAGGTCATGATCTAGTAAGTCCTGTAATATAAGGGAATTATTTGGCTCTGATTCCCTGATATTTGACTGTCTTACCATTTGCAACATACTTATTCTCTCCAAAATAGAAGGAACTGATATTTACTCGTTGCAGGGTGGAAAACAAGGAACTGAGAAACTAAGTGCATTGACCAACTCTGTAAAACAACTGAGCACAAGGACTAATTTACTCTCAACAGATTTAACTAGCAGTTGCCCAGCCTGCAGGAGTATCTCTATCCATCTCTGCAAAGGAGAGGCATTTGAGCTGTAAAGACCCTTCTTGCAGAAAGGAGACCTGAGCAGACTATTCCTCTGAGGCTTGACTCTTGTTCCCTCTCCTTGTCCATCTCAATGATGCCCTTCCAACAGGCACTCTGGAAAAGCCTTTAATGTGCACAACTATTGGAAAGGAAGCAGAAATCCCAGAGAAGAAAAGACATGCAGAAAAGTAAGTAATGATTTTGTGTAGCTTTGATTTATTGACTAGTTCAAGTTACATATGTATGGTTATTTAATGCCAGTGGCTGGCTGAGCAAATTTGTTACCTAATTCAGAGTGCTTGATGCTGCTGAATGGTCATTAAGTTGCTGTATGCTTAATTAACTAGTGGGTGAACTATGGGTTTTAATATAGCTGGATGATTTTTTGATTTTTAAGAAGCAAATGTTTCATTACTTGCCTTTTTTTTTTTTTTAATATACTGTCTCAGTAAGTGAAAAAGTTCAGAACACACCAAAAATCTTCCCGTCATGGCCTTTTTTGTTAATAGTCATTTTATTTTCTTACATTATTCAGAAATATTCCATCTGAAGCCCTAGCCAGCTACACTTAAAAAAAAAAAAATGTTATTTTTGAATGCATTTATGTCATCAGAGCCTTCCACATTTATATTTAGTTGGTACTTTCAAGATTTGCACTGAGCTGATTTGAAGGGGGGAATGTCAGCTGAGCCAGCAGACACTGCTTGGGATAGGTCCTAGGGCATGTTCAATACTAGCGAGGTGATGAGCTTGATGAGTTGACAGCCCTATAGTTTTCCAATTCTCACATTTCTATTTAAGTGTGTGACTCAAACTTGCAATATTTCCACAGTGACCCATCTCCCCATGACATTTAAGGGACAGTCACTCTGACTGCAGGTGTTTTGTGATTTATGCCTGAACAAATGGAGCTATTCAATTTATTCTGCATCCAAGACTGTATTAGATAAATCCTGAACTAATCTCCTCTTTGTCAGAAATTAGACCCTGAGCTACCCGTCTGGAGAACATTTTGCAGTGGTAGAAACCAGCTACTTGGAAGAAATCTTTTCACTCCTAAGGTACGTAGAAGGTCCTAGAAAACAGCTCAAGGAATCTTTCTCCCTCACGAAGGCAGGGACAAATATGCCTGATGCAGTGTTCCTGCAGGTGATGACCACTGGTCCCCCTTTTCTCAGGAACATCACTAGCTGACTCACAGCAGCCACAAGGAAGGCTCATGGCAGGAAGATAAAAATGTACTTTACTCCTCAGAAACACTGCCTTTTTGTAATCCAACAACTTCTCTCATCACAACTCTGATAATGAGAAGATTGTATTCTTAAAGTAAAGGTGGTCTAAAATCCATCTACATCTCCTTACTACAGCACTCAGGACAGGACAGTGCCTCCTCTTCAATTCTCCCAAGGGAGAGCAAAAGCAAAGGGACTGTCACCATCTTACCCAGGGCTGGCCAGTGGCAGACAGCAGGGATGACCAGGACGTGCACACTGGAGGCACATCACTAAGATGTAAGAAGACCAGTTTCTCCATGAAATTAATCCCTTCACAAGCATCTCTGGACTGGATCCAGATCAGTCCTCATGGCTGGGCTTTGCTTTAGTGCCATTCAGTTCTATGTGTGGCTCTCAACTGGCTAAGTAAGCACCAAAAAATCATTAAAAGATTTGAGAAAATACTGCTCCTTTTTACACTTTGTCACTTCATTTATTATTATGTATCATTTAGCATTATGTATTTTCTATGAGTGCACCCCATGGCAATTACTTTGCTACTGTAGACATTTCCAATTACCTGCTGTAGACATTTTCTATTACCTTTTTCTCAGGGTAAGTCACTCTTAACAGTTCAAAAGGAGCCAAGGAACCTGCGTTCTGACCCATACCAGGCTTTTTGGAAAGCACTGAAGTGGTTAATTTATACAGCTCTGGTAAGAATCAAAGTGCTTTACAACAAGAACATCATATAAACTCTCCTCAATGCAGGTATTTAATTGAGTCTTGCAAATTTTACTTGCCCACTCAGCGGGGACGAGTAATTATTTTTGATGGATGAGTAAAATGTCATTAGTATTTCCATTCTGCTAAAGCTGGAAGATTAGTCTTTGTGGCTGAGCTGATAAATTGCCATGACAGTTTTGCAAGTTGGAATAAATGGATGTAGCTGTACTTTCAAAAACAAACACAAAGTCTGTCCCGACAGGTGCAGACACAAAATCTGTCCCGACAGGTGCAGCCCCAACCCTCACTCAGACATAGAGGCTCTCCCATAGGCAACAGGAGGGATTGCTACAGAAACATTGACACCTACCCAGCTCAAGGTTTCACTTGGTCTCTGCTGTTAATAACAAACCGTCATTGTCTGAAATGCTACACAACCATCTAATAGCTGAGTAACACACCATGAGTACCAGAATATTTGCTGTGTGGTATCTAAAACTCCTGTTTACCTCATTACCATATGAGGTTTGTTCTCATGAATCCCACTTCCTCAAGCTGCCCTGAGCTGTCTCCTGAAATACCTCTCAAGTCTTTGAGTTCAGTGTTAAAGGGTCCAGACACACAATATCCAGCTGAATCCCCGCACACAGCAGTTATGGATACAGCTGGGCCACGTGCAAGGCTGATGAAGGACATAAACCTTTCTGCAGAACAGGCAAGAGAGGTCATTGGCAAGGAGCTGATTGCAGGAGAGTCTTGAAAATGGCATTACTTATCAAAACTTTCTTAAGAAAAAGATTTTTCAAAGGAAAGCTTTGGCTTGAGAAATAGCAATAAGCACCAGTTTTTAGGATTACAGAAAGGGGAGGTGTGTCACAGCAGGGACAGCACAAAATAGATGGGAGATGAGGTGTCTGAATTTGGTTACAGTGGGTGTACATGCCCTCACTGAGACACATCCTCCTTTCAGCATCCCACCATGCACAAGTCTGTCTTGGGCTTCCAACATTGCCACCAGCACTCACAGGCATGGAAAAAGCTTTAAATAAACTTCACAGTCACATCTGTGCCTTGTGCATTAGAGGTCACACAGCAAACCTTTTCTAAGGCAAAGGTGTACACTGGAAAGGGCTGTTTGCTCAGCAAGCTGAGATGAGGGAGTCAACACCTCTCCCCCCACACCAACAGTTCCACGTGCTTTCTGTAAGGACTCACTGTGTCCTCTGCTAGTGGAAGGTCAGCTGGCTGCTCTGGCAGAAAGCTCTTGCTGAATTTTAAGCTGCATTTTATTCTGGAGGGCTCTTCCAGGAGACCTTTGTTATATAGTCCTTACAGCCCTTGTGTGCTCTAAGATGCTTTTCATGCACTCCAAGTTTCTCTGTTCTTCTTTGTTAATAAGGACTCAGGAAATCATTGCCAGCTTTCTCATACCCTTATTAACAAGTGGATGTTGTGACATTGTTTAATTATTAAACAAACTTGCAGTCTGAAAGTAGCTGGAGACAAGGAAGGACAAAAAATCGTGCAACACATTTTTCAGATGCACTGAAAAATGGCAAGAAAACCTGCCTAGGAAAAAGCCTGATCAGAATACGATACAAAAATGCAGTCATTAACTAGATTTTTAAATGTTTTCACTGACATTTATAGACACAGTAGAAAGCATGTGAGAAACAATTCTTTGGAAGGTATTTAAAATATAAATTGTAAAGCACTTTATTTGGGGAGAATATTAACAGTAATTTTTAGCAGCTCCAACTCCTGTCTACAGCAGAAGTAAAATAAAATAAAGAAATTGAATAAAATAAAGAAAAAAATAAGCATCCCCTGGCCACTAATAACAGGCTGTCTTCCCTTTCTGTAGCTTTATTTAATAGTGATTAGTATCAACTGCAATACTATCCTACTAACTTAGACAGAAGAAGACTCACATGCTTACATATCAATATTCTGGCAGATAAAGCACAATATGAGGCACTAATGCTCAAAGGACAAAATGAACCTTTCACTTGAAGCTAAAATGAATTTGTTTTCATGCATTCGTGTAGAGTGATGCTGTGCTACTCCCAAAGCACAGGGTTGCAAGCCCAGGAACAGGCACAGCACCATAAGCTTTTTTGGTCTGGGATCCCATGGGGCAACTGTTTCCGCTGACTTTCAAAGAGCATCAGGCACCTGAATGTTTGCTCTGCTTCTGAAAATCCTCCCTTAATGTATTATGAGGAGTGGCTGAGTGAGCTGGGGGTATTCATCCTGCAGAAAAGGAGGCTCAGGGGGACCTTATTGCTCTCACAACTGCCTGATAGGAGGTTGTGGCAAGGTAAGGGTCAGTCTCTTCTCCTGGGGAACAAGCAACAAGGCAAGGGGAAATGGCCTCAAGTTGTGCCAGGGAAGGTCTAGATTTAAGATTAAGGGTTCTTCATATTCAAAAGGAATGTTGAGGATTGGAACAGGCTGCCCAGGGAAGTGGTTGAGTCACTATTCCTGGAGGTATGTAAAAGATATGTAGATGTCACTCAGGGACATGGTTTAGTGGTGGATTTGGAAATGCTGGGTTAGCAGTTGCACTTCATGATCTTAAAGGTATTTTCTAAACTAAATGATTCTATGATTCTGCAGGGATACAGGATTTATTAACTGCAAGATTTAGTGAATGATAGTGTTAATGCAATTTCCATGAAATATATAGATAAGGAGACACAGATATACCCTGAATTAATTGAGTTACTATTAGAAGAAAGAGAGTTTTCTTGGTTCATTCTTACCATGAAATGAACCTGCGTTCTCTTCACATCATAGACGAAACACCAACAAGTGAGAACAGTACCAGGCTTTGAAAGCATATTCACTCTCCCACCTTCATTATATTTCCTAGAGCCACTAACTTTCACATTCCTTTCACCTTGTGCATTTTCCAAACAACCACTCGCACAACTTTATTCTGACTTATCAAGGTAAAAACTCATTCAGCTATACCTGACCTAAGGAATTTATCATCTGGCAGAAGGCTGCAATTCAAGACATTCTCAGAACATAAAAACACAGCAATATTTTATCTGACACCTTTCCCAGCAATCTATGCAAATATATACATTGCTCCTTGGGTATTTTTTTTTTTAAGTTTTATTGCAACCAGGCACAGGAAACTATCACAGCAACATCAATGGCATGAAGAGATACAATCTAATAAATGTGCTGGATCAGAATTGTTCTGACAAGATTCAGTGTAATAAATATATGATGAAAACGACAACTTGTTAATCACCAAAACACATTCCCTTACAGACACCAAGGCTTAGACTGGCTTATGGGCAGCATAAGCCCAGCAGGCTTTGACAAAGCATTCAGAGAAGAGATCATTAGTTTTTCAGAATCATAAATCTCACATATCCAATTTTTAAACCACTGACAAATTATCTCCATAGAGTGACTAAATTTTTCAGATAGTATAATCTCCCAAGGTCTAGTGGCAAAACTGCAAGAATCATAAGAAGAACCCCAAAATGCCAGTTTATTTTATGATTTATTATTTAACTTGCAACAAAATTACTATCTTCCTGAACAAAATGACTGCATCTCTGGTCATGCTGCCAGGAAGAAAATGAATACTATCAACTACTAAATCAAACCAACAGGTTAGAGACCACATGGAAAGGGAATTTAACATGGCATGTGAGGGACACCCACTACAGTGGAGCTAGGATTAATGGCAATAACCAGCTCTAATAACAAGAAAAGAGAGAAGAGCCAATATGTCACAGACAGCATTTGGGATAGGAAAGGAACGACACTGATATTTGCTCAAGTGGCTGTCAAGTAACTTGAGACTAAACCTGCATGGATGAAGGAACGACAAAATGTCCCACAAGACCCGAATGTAAACATATACAAAGAGATGCACAAAGGAGAAACAATCCTAAAGTTTACTTAGAGAGTGATGGTTTTGAGCAATTAGCACCCAGAGAGGAGAGCTTGGGTTAGCACAAACAGATCTATGAAAATGTCAGCTGGTGATCAGGATCAGTCAGGGATGCAAATCAAATGCTGAGAACCATTAGGAAAGAAATAGGGAACAAACCAGAAAAAACATACAGCACAGAGGCCTAAACAAGGAGATGTGGAATGCAGAGAGTGAGCAGGGAATGCTTGCTTATTTTGTCTTCCAATATGACAACTATGCAACATTGAATATAATGCCCTAAAAGTTTACATGGATTCAAAATGTAATGGACAAACTCACTGAAGAAAAATGCATTTAGGACTACTGCATGAAGGGAGACCTCTGGCTTATGAAATCACTGGAAGCTACAAAGATGTTTTTGAAAATAGCTAAGAGCATGTTCCTGAAATTTGAAAATCTATGAATTTCAAGATAGGTAGTTAATATCCAAACAGCCAAACCATAAAGGTATATGTTGTTTTTACAGTATTCTTTTTAGAATTTATTAATCAGCCACTGAACAGGAAAAACACTGTGATCATAATTTGCAGAGGTTCTAGATACAGAAATGTGTTTTGTACTCAACAGCAAACACAAATACACAGGAGACAAGGCTGATCTGCAAACAGCTTGAGAACAGATGAAAGGGCCAAGTTAATTGGATAAATTTATTTTAATTGCTCACTGATCCAGCTCTAGCAATACCATAGTACAGCATTCTCATTTACTGTGGAAACTCAAACAGTCTGATGTACTGTCTGGATCATCAAGGGAATAAGTTGTTGGTTAGGCTGCTTTATTCCTTCATGGGGGAAAAAATAAAGTTTCCTAGCTATATTCTAATGGTTTTAGCCCTTTTTGTGTTTTATACTAAAGTTTTGGACTGTCACAGAAACTGATAATCCAGAAGAACTCCATGAAAGTGATCAAAATGTATGACATGGCAGTGTGCTTCTTAAAATGTCAGTTTACTCTGCTAAGTCACTCAACCTGTAATAACCTTTTTTCTCAGCAGAAAGCTTTAAGAGTTGTTCATGTTTTGCATTATAACCTTGCTAAATATCACTAGACTTAGAAATCCAAGAACACCAGGCTACCAGCAGTACCATAATTTATTTATCATAGAAACACAGAATGGTTTGGATTGGAAGGGACCTTAAAGATCATCCAATTCCAACTCCCTGCCATGGGCAGGGTCACCTTCCACTATACCAGGTTGCTCAGAGCCCCATCCAGCCTGGCCTTGAACACTTTCAGGGATGGGGCAGCTACAGCTTCTCTGGGCAACCTGTTTCAGCATCTCACCACCATCACAGTGAAAAACTTCTTCCTAATATCCAATCTAAATCTAACATATTTCAGCTTTAATCTGTTACCCATTGTCCCATCAATACACGCCCTCCAAAAAGTCCCTCTCCAGCTCTCCTGTAGCCCTTTTAGGTATTGGAAGGTGCTATAAGGTCTCCTCAGAGCCTTCTCTTCTCCAGGCTGAACAAACCCAGCTCTCATCCCATTTTCATAGCAGAGGTAATCCAGCCCTCTGAGCATCTTCATGGCCTCCTCTGGGCTCAATCCAACAAGACCATGTCCTCCTTATGTTGGAAACACCAGGTTGGATCTCATGAGAGCAGAGTAGAAATAAAGAATCCCCTCCCTTGACTTGCTGGTCATGCTGCCTTTGATGCAGCCCAGGACACAGTTGGGTTTCTGGGTTGTGAGCGCACATTGCTGGGTTGTTGCTGGGTTGAGCTTCTTGTCAACTAAGACCCCCAAATCCTTCTTCTCAGGGCTGCTCTCAATCCCCTCCCCACCCAGCCTGTATTTGTGCCTATTTTCATTTTAGGATTTTTCTAGATGGTGATGCACCAGAGAAACTCTTTCCCTGTTACACAGAAGCTATAGATCTTCCCCTCGAACTGGCTGGACAGACGACAACACCTGCTCCCTGATTTTGTTTAACAGAACCCATGGGGAAAACACTTTCTGTTTAGCTCTTTCTCTGTTAGCCAAGCAGTAAAATGGGACCTTTTATCATAGCAGCTACACCCAAAAGCTCTCTCTGACTCACCTTCCTATTCACATGTCCCCCAACTCAACATATAATACAGTGAAATATCCTTCTTCTAGTTAAAAGCTGGAATAGCTCTAAAATCATCTCTGCAAGCAAATGTCTCACTAGGTAATTCTGCAGCAGGGACACGTTGTTACTGGATGATAGAGGATGGTGTCAAGCAATGTAGGATCAATCACTTGTATCATTTAAAGAACTAGAATTCTTCCAAAATGGGTATTTTTAAACTTATGTTTCATTAGTAAGCCATTCATCTGCAGGTGTATGGGAATATCTTCTTGGTACCTAGCCCAACGGAGAACAGCAGCAGCACTTCTGCGTTTGTGAGAGGCATTCACAACAGCCATGGATGTTGTGTCCTGGGGCTCAGGACTGTATCAGTAGCACAGTCTTGTTTCTGTGTGTTTCTTCTACGCCACCACAAAATTCCTCTGACACACAAAACAAAAATATTTTTTTCTTTGTTTTTTGTTTTTGTTCATAGCACATATCCTGTACTTTCCATAGCAATAAAATCTACAGAAAGACACTGCTGAAGAATGCCAGGAGAATTTCCAGTCCCTTACAGCACAGTTTCCCAACTACCACTGACAGATGCTTGTCTTCTTCATTCTGAATTGTTCTCTTTACAAAAAGTACTCCATATTCTTTCCTAAAGCTATGTATAATTATAAAGTTTCTCCCAAAATCTAATCAACATATTATTACTGCAAATTAAGATTTCTCAGTAGAAACTTTTATTACCAAAAAAAAAAAATCTTCGCATAACTAAGACACTTAAAATTGTTACTCTCAGTTTTCTCTTTCTTTCAACGAAACAAATACAAACTTTTCAAACTTCTGTCATGTTTCTCAACCCTTCTGAGTCCATCTGGACTCCTTCCAGTTTCCCTAATTCCCCTCCAAGCATTAGGCCCAGCACTGAATTTCAGAATTCTCCAGTACCGAATTACTTCCCATAACTTAAATACAACATATCCGTCAATACAGCATGGAATGAGCAGAACCACTTCTGCAATTCCACACATTTTGAATCTATATTTAACTTGTCATAAACTATATATATAAGCCACCAAATCCTTTTTCTGTAGGGAGCTGCTTAGCCAGTCCTGGTGCTGTATGACTTTCCTTCCTAACTACAGTACTCAGCATTTGTTTTTCTTGACTCTCATCTTATTGATTTCACACTGCCGCTCACATTTATCATTTTCATCTGAAATTCGATGTCTGTCCTCTTCAAGAGTGCTTGCAATTACCAGTTTCACAAATTTTAATTGTACTCTTTCTTTCATTATCCAAAATTCTTACAGACCAAATATGCAGATATAGTACACACTCTCCTCATTTTAAATATCAGCCTTTGTAAAATGAGTGCAAGCATATGGGAATCTACAGAAAGATACAATCATTGTAAGGAAGACCTTTCTATTAGAAGAAAAACACCAAAATCTCCAGTTCAGAATTTGACCAACTCAAAGCCACTTTTCTCCTGTATCTTCTTACAGGGATATTTGGAGAAGAAACAGCTGAATGCAATTCTTTGTAGGGGTCCTGCTGTGCTCTTTACATGCTGACACACCACTCCCAGGGGAAACAGGCAATTAAACAGGGCATTGCAAAGTCATAAGTTCCAAATAGACACTAATGTTAAGCTGGAGCCCTGTTCTGCTTGGCAACCAAACACCTGCATCAATGCAGGTGAAAACGAGCTATCCAGCACAAGAAAATTGCCCATATAGACTGAATTGTAAGCTTGTGTCTAAATTACTCAAATAAATCTGCTTCGAGAAGTGGTAGCCTGATACTGATGTGCCTAATTCATTATTTAACACAGGAATATAAGTCCTTGCTCTTCTCACAGGTACTGTCAGCTATCCATTAAGAAAATTGTCAAGTACAGTGTACATTTACTTGCCAGATTGGTTTAGAAACAGTGAGATTTCACTTCAAAGAAAATTCAGAAAACATGACATGACTTTGCAAAACATTAATCTTCCACTTCAAAATACTATCATCAGATGAATGTCCTGATCACTTCTTCTGATTCACTGAGCAGGCTGGAATTCTTCAACTTCTCTAATCACAGACACAGATCTTCCTATTATGTTCAAAACACCATTTCAGGCATGAAGTGAAATGGTCTACCCATTTAAGGCCCTGTTATGTAGCTGCAGTCCCACAGCATCTGGCAGACTCATGCAGTATTTATCCTCAGCACACGCCCAGGAGGTAAGGAATGCTATTATCCCACTGTCACAGTGAAGGAATGGAAGCCCAACAGATTAATAACTGCCCATCCATGCATTAGGGCTCAGGATAGTGAGTCCCTACACTGCTACATCCTCATTCTACTCATGAACCCCCTGAGAAATGTATTTTTGGGTGAACCATCAATCAAACACAAAGTCCTGTTTTGGTAACCAGGCCATGTACCACCATGACACACATCAGCAACATTGGATCCTTGACCCCCTCTCACTGTAGATTTCTCCTTTGCTCATAGGTTTACCTGTTAATATTGGGTACTGTGTGCACTCAGTTATTATTTCCTGCACTCTATCTCTGGATTAGGATCACCGGAAAAAGCATAGCAGGTTCTGATACTGCTAACACAGCCAATGTTTTCAGGAGTTAACTCATGGATCTGCAAAACTCAGCCCACATTTCCTATGTGGTAAAAGAGAATAGCTCGTTTCAAAATATGCCCATCAGTTAAAAAGCCAGTTCACATCATTAGCTCTTATTTAACATTGTTTTCCACCTTGAACACCTCAGTTTGTACAGTTATGCCGTAGGAAACCCAACTCAGCACTAATGTACAACTCCAAACACTGCAGCATCCCCATGGTGTAATGCGAGAAGTGTAACAGGTAACTTCTGCAATTGCCATTTTTCCTAATGAAGAAAATGCTCCCCAAATCAGGTTTGGCCTAAAGAACCTGCAACATTAGAACATCACCTGCGGTACTGCATCCTTTTGGTCAAACTCCACGGCATTAACTACCTTCACATTTCTGCCCTCCACAATGATAATTATAAATCATTTTGTCCAAGGGTACTGCTTGCCCAGAAATATCCCTGCCTAGGGCAAGGATAAAGCAAGAGGGTTAACAAAGGTGAGAAGAAGCTAAAGAGTAACCAACTTGCAAAAAAACCCCAACCAGACAAACACACAAAAAAGAATCACACAGGAAGAAAACATTCTGTGTCAATAAAAGGCAGAAGGGGAAAATCCAGTCCTGATGTAACCTGTGCTGCAACGATGTCCTCAGACATCCCCCTCCAACACACTGCGAAATGGAAAAGTCAGCGAAGAAGTAACAGTGCCAGTAGACACATCTGAGCACCGATCAGTGAAACACTCATCACACCCAGGCCTGCATGGGAAACCTCCAGCCTGCTCCTCTCCTTCCCCGCTCCCACAAGACTTCAGAACTTCTCTGCTCAGCATCATTCCTACTGAATTCCCTCCTCCTGGGAAAGAGAACTCCGCTTACAACAGCACCCATCCCCTTGAGCAAAACACAAAGGTCATGCAAGAAAGTTTTCAGCCTTCTCCTGATGGATGCTAGGGCGTCTTCGTCCAAAATTACAGGTTGCTCTCAGCCACACCTGATGTGTCTCTAAGAGATCCTCTCATCCCTTCTCCTTCACAGGTAGGAAGAGCTTGTGAGCTGGTTGGAGCCTAGGTCTGTTGGATTTAAATGCTGCCAGGCATCACAGCTCGCTCAGGGCACTGAGTGCCCACCCCAGCCCGCCTACCTGTTTCACTGGAGCTGCCTCCTCTACAAAGAAGTCTTCCATGGCTGCAGCTGCTCACGTCTGTGCGAGGAACCGGGGCGAGGGGCGGGGATGGGGGTGGAGGGGAATCCTGGAAACTGGCACAACCTAGATACACAGACTGGCAGAGCAACCAATGTTTAAAAAAAATCTTAATTAATTACACGGAATCCAGCAAAATTCTGAACAACGGAGCTGACTCTCGGGTTGGTGTGGGGGGTTTTTAAGCACTCATTACTCCGATGAGGCAGAAGGTACTTTCAAAGGCTCTTTGCTCTCTGCAGAGAAGTAAGCAAGGATAGCAGCCATCCTTTGAAGAAGACACACCAAAGGCAGCTATCAATGTGCCTTGGCATGAAGCTAAAACAAGACCAGAAGGTGCTTTTTTTCTGTGGTTCTACCTAAAAAGGGGCAGTTATTTAACCATTTCAATTCTACAGTGGGGTTTAGAAGAGATATTGGGAGTGCAAATGTCCCTTTGGAGCAATGGCAGACAGGAAAAGCGAGACAGAGGCATCCTGCAAGGGCACACTGAAGGCAGACAGGCTTCACAAAGGCTAATCTTGTGTCACCAGTTATGGCCTCACATGAGTCAATGGCTTTGAGTAACTCCAAAGGGAAGAAATTCCTACCAGGACAAGAGCACAGGCACTGCCTTGTCTTCAATTGCAAAAACACTGCAGGCTGTGCCCCTGTGGCTGGGATACATCTCCACGGCATTCCTGGCAAAATTCCCTACTGATTCCTAGGGGTCAGGAACAGGCCTGTAGGCATGGGATAAAACAGCCCTCTGGTGAACACCAAGTCTTGCTGCAGTAGATAGAAGTCTTCATAATTCACAAGGGAATTATTTAAAATAATCTGAACAGCTGTAAAAAGCAGCAGAGGATTCCTGAAGTAATAAAAACCTCTTCCCCAAAGAGCATGGATTTGGAAAAAAATTATTAATTGAAAAGTAAGTGATGTGGGATGGAGACTCATATAACCAATGACGGGGAAATGCACTTCAGATTTTCACAGAAACAAAATGAGTTGGAATCTCTTTCAGCTTTTCACATCACAGCTTTCTTCCTAGCAATCTCTTTTTTTTTTTTTTCTTTTTCTGATGTAAGTGGAGAAAATAGATTTTGGAAGTTCAAGAAACTTCAAGGAACTCTGTAGAAAAATAAAATTACTCAGAAACTTGTTTTTAAAACTACTATGGTACAGTCAGACACCAAAACTGCACCCTATTGGGTTTATTGTTAATGAAATGACCTTAAAAATCTACATTTCATTAAATGTTGTACGCAATAAAATGCCACAGGGGAAACAATACATTATTTTATTTAGTAATATCAAAAGCTGTCATTTTCTGCAACAACCTGGGGCTACAGAAAAGCATATTCCCATGAATAATTAGTGTTTGGCATTAAGAAGTATTTTATCAAGAAAGCTGCCATAGCTCTAAGTAGCACAGCTAGAAATGTTGGGTAGGTTTAATGAAAGGTTAAGGTGACTGTTGGTCTTATCCATTAATTTATCTTTGTAGAGTTAAAATCAGAACCTTTTCATTATTGTCAAATTTTGTTTTAATATTAATGAAACTAAAGTGCTATGAACAGTTCTGTACAGGGAAGAAGAAAGATGGAAAATATCATCAAGAAAATTACTTGCAACATTCTGATTTAAAAATGGCACATTTCTATGTTAATAAATAGCCCAGTTCAGGAAATCACATAAACAAATTCTAAATTTTAAGGATGAAAGCCTTCTGGAACAGCACTTGATGCTTCAAAATCTAAGCTGCTCTCTACTTTTTAATGGACAGACTTCACCACACTTTACTATGTGTAAAAATTTTTTGCTGTAAAAGCAAAATCTCACCATTTTTATGGCCTTTCCCACCTGTTTGCAATTAATAGTTTCTGTCTATTCCTAGAAGCTGGGGATAGGAAAAAAAAGAACACAGCTTATGGTGTATTACCTGCTGGCATTTCTAAAGGACTTGAGCACAGGAAATTACTAGATATCAGTTTCTCTGCAACAACGATGCACAATTTCACTTTTATGACCTGGCGCTCAGAGGTAAATGTAAGGTAAGCTGAGTTAATCAAGCCTGGGCTGATTGAATGATACCTGGAGCAAAAGGCGAACAAGCTGCCTCACAGAGCTGATGGTGGAGCAAGACAGATGTTTATCAACAATCCTGAAACATCTGTCCTGAAGCAAATGCTCTAATGGAATGTCGGTTCACATGGCAAAGCTTTCACAAATCAGAGAGATTAATACGTTCATCAACTACAAAGGATGTTTAGAGTCATTTATGCAGAAATCCTGATGGTTGCAGGTCTTCTTTGAGTTTGAATTCTGCTTGAAATAGACAATTCATTAGTCTTGACTAAAAAATTTCCCAAGCTGGAGCTTATTACAAATAAATTTTGGCAAATTTTTCAACTAGCAGACTACACCTGCCTTATCTGGAAACCTTTTCCTGCCTTCAGTTTTCTTCACTCTGCCCAATTTACCTCTTTTTCAAGCAGATCAGAGACACAATAGAGCCCTGAACTTTCACTTCAACAAACAAACATTTCAAACTCACTCAACTCAGAGAGGCATAATTTTCCTTCTCTAATACAACATCAGAACAACTCTAGACACTCTTCATTGTGCTTAACATTCTTTTTGAAAGATGGACACTTACCACCCATGTAATTTTTAAGTAATGATCCCTTCAGGGTCAGTCAAAATCTACTGCCATTTCCCTCTTCTTACTGAAGAGTCAAATACATATGAACATTTTTGGACACAGTACTCTGTGGGGAGCCTGTTCTTTGCTTGCTATCCCTCAATGACACCAAGACTTTTTTCCCACAGACATTACTTCCCTAACCCTTAAAATATGACCCATATTTTTTTCTTTTTGTCATGTGTGACTTTCTTGAAATAGATGGTTTTGTGTTCTTTCAGCTTACCAACAGGTCCCAGCTGTCATGTATCCATCCCATTATTGTCAGCATTAACACACAAAATTCAGTATAATACAATCAGAAAACTAGTTCTGCCATCACTTCATGCATTCTTATGGGTGACTTACACAGGGTTTGAGGTGGTGGGTCAAGACCCAGCTCGTGCAGGACTGAGGAACCCACTTGCTCTGTGATGATTTTCCATATACAATTATACTATGATACAGTTATTGCCCAGATATAGCCTAAGCAGATGGCACATGTCGAAAATGTTGGTATCTTTGGAATGTCATCAACCTTGTCTCTTACCAAAGGTCTAGAAACTCAATTTTCTAATTTATTATAACAATTACTACTAATGATTTTTTTTTCTTTACTTGCATCCTGACTCAGCATTTTTGTATTTATAAAGTCTTCCTTATTTGCATCTAAAAATCTCCTTGCACTTTTTCTCAAAAAGATAGGTTAGAAAAGAAAAATAGTAATACTTTTTTCCTAGACAGAGGATCGGGTCACTTTGAGGACTATTCCCACTGTGAGAGAGTCTCTTGTCAAAGTTAGGGTGTTTGAAACCTTGCTGAGGTTCAGTTCCCTGAAGTTCATGGCCTTCAGCAGTCATTGGGAATTCTGGACTCAAACTGCATGCAAAAATCAAAACAAACACCTGTCAAAGTTGTCAGCTGTTGGTTGGTCTTCCTCTTTTAAGATTATATCATTTCTACTTGATTTCTCTGTGAAACTACTAAGGAATCCAGCCTTGCTTGAAGAAATCTCAACCCTTAGTCAACCTGCAGAGGAAAAATACCTTAATTTTGGGAAATTAAAGCCAGGAGAGTTTGACTTTCCCTTGGCTTCTCTCACAAACATTCTGCACAGGTCAAATGACGAGCAACATGAGTGTATCACACATTGTCACACACCTCAAAGACCATTCAGGAAATAACAGCAGTATCCTCCCAATCATACCAAACTCAACCAGGGATACAAGGCCATGACAAGATGCTGAGAACTTGAAATACTCTTGGCTTTGTTCAAGCTACAGTAAAGACAGGAAAGAACCATCATCTTTTCCAGTTCTCTTTACAACAATATTTATCACTTTACTTCCTTTTACCAGGTATTTGGATGAAAGTTATAGTAATTACAATCTTTGAAAAAAAAGTCCTCTGATTTAATAATCTTTCCATTGTAAACAGAGAGTTTAGGACAGAGGAATATTTTTAAAAACCCAAATAGCACAGCTCAGTTTTATTCCTTCTTTGATACTGTTCTTTTTTATGTTGCTACGGTATGTCTGCTCCATGTGAAAGTGAGGTTGCTATGGAAACTACTCATTATTTTTCAATAGTAGGCTAGCTACTTAATAAAAATCCTACATCTTTTTAATCCCTAGAGAGTCTTAATTTATCCCATACACAGACTTTCCTTCTTGACAGTTCCTTTAATATTCACTGCACTGCAGTGCACATTAATCTGAACATGTCTAACAAATCCACAACTTACTTCTGAAATCAACTTTCCAGCAAAGTTTGGGTTTTAAAAAGTATTTTATTTTAGCTTGTCTTTTACCTGCTTATATTCCTGTGAAAGATTGTAGGTATGAACAGCAAATCCAAGAACAGGCCTGTGCAAGAGTCAGACATGGGAAAAAAGTTCAAAAATTCCTTTATCTATAATAAACAGTAAAATAGGCAGGAAGGGAAGATAGATCATGATCACAAGTGTTAGCTTGGAATTTGGAGTTAATTCCTTCCAGTTCCACAACCCTCCCTGGCCAGCCTAGGCAACACTCTCAGTCTCTTCTTCCCTCAATTCACCACCTATAAAATAGGTGGTGCCTCTTTGGAAAACTGAAGCCAATTTCCTGTTTGGAAATTGGAGCCCTCTCTATTTGACACACTAAATTCACCACGGATCATCTAGGGTGGGACACTCCACATTGTCACCATGTGTTACCACTTCTCTGCTTAGGCATCATACTGTCCTGCCTTTAATGTTTTTTTTTAAAAGAAGCAACTGAAGTAAGTAATAACGATGACTCAGTTAATTCTTTCCTACCCAAATCCTTCTATATTATTAGGTTAATTGAGAAAATGTTGGTTAAAGGTCCCAGTTTCAGAACATTTGCTAGTGACTGAAAGAGGCTCCTCAAAAGGACTACTATTTCTCAGACCAAATATTTATTCCCCGCCCTGAGAATGTGACTACTCCAAAATATTCATTCTCTTCCAAGGGTCTGACTGTTCCCATATTTCTTACTACTTATTTGGGGCAGACCAGTGGCATCTCAGCAGAGCAGCTCTCATCAGAACAAGAAAGAAAACTAAAAGAGCTGTAGTAGCTAATTCTCTCATGTCCTCTGTATTAGACATTTTTAAGCACTTCCTCAGATTTCTACAGCATTTAACTGCCTCAACAAATGAAAAAATTCATCCAATAATACACCCTGAGCAGCAACAGACACTACAGAGTTTAATGAAAGGAGAATTAGCCTAACACTAAAATTAAACTACCTGAAGTATTTCAGAGATTACAAACAACAGTTTCATGATTGTCACTGTGACTTATTTTCCCCTCTACATTTTCCTCTAAGCAACTCTGCACACAGTTCATATATGAAATCATATGCAAGCCTGATTAAAATTCATCCACATACAAGAGCAGCTAAAGGGAAATTTTTAAAGCTAACAGACCTAGATTTAAGTCCTCCTCCATATAACCAGCTTTTCCTTAAAGGATTTTTAAGAAGAATTAGCTTTCTTATTCACTGCCTATGAGTCCTTGAACTGTGCCATTTAATCTGATTTTTAACAAAGGAAAGAAAGCACTGGGGTTTTTAGGTAGTTCAACAAACTTTTCTATTAGCAGGCAGTTTACAAGTATTACATATCAACATCAGATAACATAAATAGATCCATAATTTGCCACACTCAGTCTGAAAGCTTTAAAGCTTCAAATAACATTATCACTGATTCAGGTAAAAGACTGCCAGCATACTTAATATTCTCCCCAACCTTTTCATCTGGTGCTTATTACCATGCTAGGACAAGAAACTCCAGAATTTATTCTCGTTCACTGTAATTGAAACTCCTTCCTGCAAGAATTTTTGGCTTTTTCCTGACCTCAGCTCAGAAAAAAATTCCCCATGATGCTTTCTGTATTGCAATTTTACTTTGTTGAAGTCTGTCACTTTTTTAACGTTTCCCAAAAGATAGAGTATGACCCACAATGATTTTAAAAGTTATACAGTCCCTGAACCTACAAAACTCATAAATATATCCTAAATAGCTTAACTGAACCGAAGTTAGTGGTACATTGTAAGTGAACACCCAGAAAGAATTACAAATTAATTCGAGCAGATTTAAATAAGAAAGCTGAAACTGGGAATAGATGAATTAAACCAGGGGGGCAGGAAGGGGTATAACAGTGTTGGTAGTGTAGAGTATTAAAGCATTTGGAGCTCTTTCCTGAGCCTTATTTCTCTAAGCAGAATTTCTGCTCAGCAAACCCTGCCCTCTGGTGACTAAATGCCATTAGTGCCATGCATATATAAGCATTTGGGAAGGAGGAGGGGTGCTTATTTGCACTTAGATTGCAATGAAAAATACAAGTAAAAATCCATTCAGTGACATACTTTAGATTTTATTTATTCCCTCTTAAGGTATTAATAAAAATACTGGTTTTTTTCCCTCTGTTTCATAGACATGTTCATGCTACCTACCCTGTGCATTATATACATAATTCATACTGTATTCACCCCTTTCCTCCTCTCTGAAAACAAACACTATTTCCAGGTTGGTCACACAGTGCTATGGAATTATTGTCCAGCCTTATTCTTCTGCCACTGAAGGAGCAGTCACCTCAGCCAGTCAGGCTGCTGCACAGAACATCCTTGAGCCCCTCTGGCCCCACACTTGCAGTGCTGAGATACACATTTCTCACACTGCTACTCACATTACTACTTTGAAATCACCATGACACCAGGAAATCCTGATAAAGTAAAAACTATGGGCACCATAAGTGATTGGCATAATCAAGGTCCCAAACTTATCACATCTGTACAATCAGAAATCAAAGACTTCCACAGACAATGGGAAAGTTGTGAAGTCCAGAGACGTACACGATCTTTGGCAAAAGCCTTTTGTTAGACTTGTTATTCAACAGCTATATTTAAAGCCATTTGCTTAACTATTTTCCCATACAGGTATTATCAGGTCAGCACACAACTCTGCTTCTGTGCAAACCACATAAACAGTGTATGCCTCCCTCCCATTGTGCAAAGATTTATGTGGTTGTAGCACAGATACCTTTATGATTGCTATAAAGCAAAATCCAAGCAGACATCAAAAACAAAATAGCACTTGAGGGTCAGAGATCAGCAGGGCACTGGATTTTTAGAGCAGTTGCCAGATTTTACGGATGCGCTGGCAACTCTGCTGAGAGCTGCCAGGTGCACACATTATGTTTCTCTTTCAAAATTGAGGAGTTACCAGAGTTTTCAGCGGTTTTCTTGTGGTTTTTTTTTGTTTGTTTGTTTGTTTGTTTTTGTGTTTTGGTTTTTTTTTTTTCCCCCTGCGGATTGTTAGGTAGCATCAAGGCCTGGCACAAAGCTTGTCATGCTAAGACATATCTGGAGGGGCACGTAAAAAGGTAGGGGAGAGGCTCATAAATCACAACTTCTTCTCCACCCAGTGGTTCTGCACCACAACCTGCCAGTCCCAGACTGGCAGCTGCACCCTGGAAGAAGACTTGGGCAAGGGGCAGAGAAGTCTTGAATACAGGCTCCAGGTGACCCACAGAGCACTTAGCTGGAACTGGACCATAGCTGAAAGACTGGAAATAGCTGGGAAAAAAACCAGTTAACTGAGAGCATTTCTACTGCTCTCATTACAGCAGGACCCATTTGCCCCCACCACAGCTACTATGAAGTTGGTGTGAGAAGGTATTAAATGGGCACCACAGCCAAAAGACATCCTGCCTTCTCCATCCTCTGCCAGGAACACAAATGTCTGTGGAGCCACATGATGACACACAGTGGGGAAGCAAGAAATAGCCCTGGCAAAGGGATGAAAGACAAGTTTTACCCTACCCCAGAACTTGCCCTCTGCTCCCAGCACCAGGGCTGGCAGTTAATTTTATTCCTTTCACTTCCCCATCATTGCCATAAGAGACCCAAAAACTGAAAAATGTCATAACCCTCATCCAGTGAATTGGCTAGAGAGAGAAAGGTGCTATTGCTCAGCAATGGAAGTTGCTTGCTCACTCCCCAGATCTACCGTGCAAGTTAGCAAGGCTGGTCCCCTGCCCTCAGAGAATTCACTGGGAAAGCAGAAGACCTGCAGAGACTCAGCTCTGCAAGAACAGTGTGAGTCCTCCTGCTGCTCCTCCAGGGATATGCCCTTCTGCATAGCCTAAGGCAAGGAGTGTGCCACACACAAGAATAAGGCCAGCAGACAGCCTGAAGTTGCACCAGGGGAGGCTTAGATTGGACACTAGGAAAAATTTCTTCACTGAAAGGGTGTTCAAGCATTGGAACAGGCTGCCCACAGAAGTCATGGAATCACCATCCCTGGAAGGGTTAAAAAATGTGTAGATATGGCACTTGGGGACATGGTTTAGTGTTGAACATGGCAATGCTATGTTAATAGTCAGACTTGAGGATCTTGGATGTCTTTTCCAACCTTAACAATTCTCTGATTCTATGGTTCTTGCTAATGCATGAGGTGAAGGCAAAGCAAGCATGAAAAAAAACCCAAATAAAGCAGTAAGAACAACAGAGCTCAAAGCACAATCAAGAGAACAATTATCAACCTAGGAGGAGAGACATTTTATGCCTTGCTACTTTCTCTCAGTCACAGTGCTACTGCTAATTAGAACAGATACCATTTTCAGGCAGAGTGAGATTTTCAAGTTGATGGTACCCTTAAAAAACTTTTCTGCCTTTCATTGCTATTCATGGCACATGAGTTTGCTCTCACTTACCTTGACTCAGCAAAGGGCTTACATGTACTCAGTTTTAAGAGCATGCTTAAACCAATATTTAGTGAGAATATAGGTCTTCTGCTGAGCCAAGCACTCTGTGAGGAGTGAGGAGAGCTCTTGTCCCCAAGCCAGGGAGGCATCATGTGCAAGCTGACCTCCTATTGCAAGCTGAAATAGGGCAAATAAGGGCCAGGTGTGTCTCTGGGGTGAGGGCACAACTGATGAATGCTTAAGGCAGATGTGGGCACAGACTCAAAATAAGTCAGTGTGACATTGCAGAGGCTCAAATCTTCTATGGAGCTGAAGAGGTGTCATCAGTTAATAGGTGCCATAAAACCAGCAAATGTGGGGCACAACTAGCACTTGGAGCAGTGGGAGAAGACAGAGCACCCTACCATCTAAATTGCCATCATGACAAGCTTGAGAAACTGAGTTCAACACAGTTTTCTACAGAAAGATTTCATAGCAGGAGTATAAGGCATCTGACTAGCTAGGGAGATGGGCTCTGCCACTCTCAGATGCCCTGAGTATGATGAAACATCAGGAGGCAACACCAAAAACAAGGATCCTCCAAAATTTTTTATGTGTGACACCAGTCTGCTAACAATTAGGACTGAAACTGTAGAGCAAAAGGGCTAAAACAGACAATGCAGACAGTGGCTTTGGTCCTGAATTTGAAGTCTGAGTCCACAGAGCATGGCTCCATCAGCTCATGTAATCCACAAGGCAGTGCCAATGCAAAGGAGGGTTTCTGCTGTTGCAATGATCATCAAATTGCTGATTTACTGAAGACACGCTGAATGGCTTGGAGACACAGAGAACATTTCTTTATTGCTGACAATGCTGAGCCTGTTCTTAGTACTAAAGTGCTGGAAAATGAGGGAGAAAAAAGAAGAGGCAATTTACTTGTAATTGTCTTGTCTCCAGTTCTGTCACTTGCTTTATATTCTTGGTTTTGTCTCCTCATCTGCTCCTGCCATAAATTCCTGGCTGTGCTTGTAAAGCCTTTTACCTGTACTTCAGTGCCCAAGGGATGCAAGCCATACACAGGGCTTACCTTCTGTTGCAGGGCCTCCGGAGGGCACAACCAGAGGGTTTGAGGGAACACTCTGATCTTCATTTCAGTGACACATCCTGTTCATGCTATTTTAATTGTGGTTTAGTGGCTTACAGCCAAGGCAAGGAGTGAATTTCAAGGCAGAAGGGAGACAGCTTTATGCTTTCACTCCAGTCTCTGATACCAGACATGGCTTCAAACCATCCTATAGCTTGAAAAGCGCATTACAATGCCTGAGTATGCCAGCCTGGTGGCAAAGCCACTTGGATGAAAAGCAATGACACATTCTTTCCTCCTTTTTCTGTGCATTGTCCCTTACTTACTTTCTCAGTTTGTCTTCCCTTTCGTTTCTCTTCACCTATAGTTCTGGAAATTTAGAGAACTTCCACAGCAGCTTGAAACTCTTGAGTTTTACACAATTCTCACCTGAACACTGAAGATCAAAGTCTAAGTCACACTGTCTAGAACAGACTGGTGCCTTCTTTCTTCACTCCAGCACAAAGTCACAGCATGAGGGCAAAAGCACAGCAAAGCTGGGCTCTCACACATGTTCTTGGGAAGCAGCACAGTAACTTCATGGCAATCTCATCTGCCCTCCCCAGATCTCCTCCCCACACCATGTATTTCAAACATACTGCTAATGCAATCCAGAGACCTCCAGAATTATCCAGATCTTCACTAGTCATCCCCATTTGGGGAAACTGAACAAGTTTTTTTTTACCTCATGGTAAAAAGTACTACACTTCTCACTTAGAGTGGTTTGGTAAATTTATGGCATTGTGCCCACAGATTGCTCTGACTAGCCACAAGGTCAGCCTCTGTCCCAGTTTCTGTTTTCTAGGCAGTAACTTAGATACAGAGGGGAGCCCTGTTCCTTGAGTTAGGACATGAGAGAAACTATTTCACTGTGTCCCAAAAACAAGGGTTACCCTCCTGATTATCACAAAGAAAGGGGATAGGGGCTGGCCAGTTCCTGTGTGGAAACACAAAACTGATGGCTTCACTCCAGGGAAGGGGCGCATCAGGGCTCAGGTGTTTAGGAACAGTAACGCTTTTATTACTTTATCCTCTTCTTACAAAAGATTGATCTTTCTCCTTTCTCTTCCTTTTCCTCCCTTCCTCCCTTCCTCCCTTCCTCCCTCCCTCCCTCCCTCCCTCCCTCCCTCTTTTTTCCTTCTCTTTCCCAACAGCAGACAGTTGAACAGTGAAGCTCATTGCCCCAGGATTTTGTGTATGCCAGAATTTTATATGTATTTGTATTAAAAATCCAGTGACATGGCCTCGGCCACAGGCTGCACAGAGGACACACAGGGGGAGCTACACAGTCTGCTTACCCTAGTTTACTATTCTTTCTCTAGGCAGCTGCTATTGACAACTGTCAAAGAGATGAAAGCAGAAAATAGTTTGACCTTTTGCGTGATTCATTATGCACTCTGCTATGTTTCAGTACCAGAGTGATTTCAGCTGTCTTTCAACACCTCAACTCCTGAAATTGTAGAAGCAAATCATAAAAGGCCTTAAGGGACTTAGAATTGTTTAATCTCCTGATTATCTCATTCAAATTTTAAATTGTGGAGGCTTGAGTTTACAGATGCTGGGAATCGACAGTATCAATGCTGCTCGTCTTCTATTTCAATACTTACCTGCTCCATTTATCCATGATAGTGTACTGCTCAACTCAAAGATACTTTCTCCTGTGCCAGGAAGAACCTGGGAGGCAGCAACAGAGGAGACAGGCAATAGAATTAAGCAATAGAGTTAGACTATGCACTGCTCTGAATGCTCCTCTCAGCCTCCATGTTCATGGTATGTAATACAGAAGAGCCCATGCATGTCCTGCCAGATGACACACTACCTGCTCTTGTGATGCAACAGGAATCATGATGTGAATCTTTGCAGTGCCTCCATATCCTGGGCACCTTCCCAGCAGCAACACGGAAGCAGAAAATTATGATGCTCATGCCCAGGAGGGAAAGAAAGCTGTACAGGACTATTCCAGATGGCAAAAAAACACATGCATAGCTGAAGCTAAGAAACAAACCCTGCTGACCTGCTACCATCAATTGATTAATAATGAGTCCAATGCTTCTTTGGGGATCTCCATTGACTTTGCTTCTTAAAAGGAAGGGGTCCACTACTCTGTACTTTGATTTGAAAATGGCTTTTGAGAGGAATGGCAAAGTAATGCCAAATCACAGATCACGTGTCATCCCATTAATGGTGTCTCAATACAGCAACTATAACCCAGGCTCAACTGAAACCTATACCTGCCATGGCCCTCACAGGATGGTACTTCGAAATGTCTGCAGAGAGAGACTAATGCACACATGGTCAGCTGGTTTGTTTTAAGCTGAGATCCACAGCTTAAATCACAGGGTCATTCTCCAGCCCTGCGGCTGACCATGAACAATTTATATTCCATGGCCCATATCCCATCCCAAATCAGCACATGCAGCTCTCAGAGGCATTCAGGAGGGTTTGTTCTGTGAACTGAGGGGCTCATTGAGATTCTGGTTACAAAATAGGTTACTTCAGGGATGCCCACAGTTTGAATAATTTAAAGTCAAACTGGACAAACACAAGAATGTATTATGCAGAAAAGCCCATTATGGAAGGATAGGAGATAACCTTCTTGGTCTCATCTCCTCATCACTTCAGCTGTGATAAGAACTTCATCTGGAAAACGTTTTTCCCAGTGGAGTAACATTAGGGCCATCCTGTGAAGTGCCTGTTTAAAAATCAGACCTAAGCAGACCAGGAAAACCAGAGTTAGCTGCAGTGCTGAGGACTTAGAAATGAATCTGTTGAAGCATCAGATTTCTTCAAAGCAGCTTCTTCAGCAGGTTGAATTTCAATTTCACCACACCCAAAGTTATCCCAGGTTAGTTTACCATCTACTCTCTTACTCACTCAAAAGGAAGGAGGAATTAATCTCTCTCTCTGCATCAGTAGCGGCTCCTGCAAATTTTTTCTGCACATATTCCAGGACTATTCTCTTGGTCCTTTTTCTACCATTATTGTATTTTCATTTCTGCTTTTTCTCTCAAAAGGTTGTTGTGTTTCATCATACACCTGTAGTTTATTTTGGGCAAGAGAACTAGCTTTTTCCCTCCTTACTCATTCTTCTCCTCCATTTTCTTTCTTTTATCCTTTGATTTCATTTGGTGTCTGCACACAGAAGCCATGAATCCATCCTTTATGTGGCCAAGGTGCACGATTCTAGGCCAACTCCCCAGAGATATTTAAATGCCAAAGCCCTGCAGAGCTCATTTCTTTCCCATAACCAGACTCTAATGTTCAAGCTAATTATTCTTATTATTTGTAACATGTTTTACCATTAAAGAGCAGTACATTCAAAATCTTTGTTAAAAATACGACAGACATACACTACTAAAAGTGAGCTTGTTTACTCAAAATTCAGCAATATCATTCTACAGAATTTCCATTCTGATCAGTCCCATAGACAATAAACAGGCAATTTGCTGACTCCTAAGTGGTAAGAATTAATTTGAATTTCATGACAAGAGATATGGATCAGGGAGAAATAAATTAAGAAACACAGTGTATCTCTACACCCAGCGATAGAAGACTGTAGCCCATACTCAGTTTTAGCAAGTTCAGGTCCCTGGAGCAGTTGAGTCCCAGAAGCAAGTTCAGCAAGGTCGGCCATGCAAACACAAACTTCTTGTCTCTGGAAGCCACGAGGAGCCCACAGTGACATTTGTGCTGCCCAGATTAAACTCCTAATGGCATCCAGTCAAAATAACCTTTTATCAGACATGGCTACACCTACAGCAGTTGCAGCTCTAACTCCACAGTTGCAGCAATTTCTTTCCAAACCTTTGCAGAAGCAAATCAGGGAGGTTTTTTCTGACATTAAATGTCATATGCAGGAAAAAAAAGTTAAAAAAGGAAATGACATTAGCACAAACCCACATTTATAAAGCACTAGCTTCTACCCCTACCAAATATATTGAATGATAGAAAGATTTTCAGCCTCTGAGCAGAGATCAATGCTTGAAATCTGAAGCCAGACAAATTCAGACAAATCCAGGTGAAAAATGAGGCACAGTTAAGAGTTAGAGCAAAGTCATTAATGGCTGCATGACTTAAACACCTTGATGGATTCTCTGTCACCAGGGCATGCTCAGAACGTGAGTACACTCTACCTCAAACAATTCCTCAGCTCAAAACTGACATAACTCATGGAAGCTCGTGACCTGCAGAAGGAAGGTGCCAGTCAGACAACTTCAGAACAATTCAATCTCATGTAGCATTTTGCAGTTTTGAAGATGCCTTTCAGCCACAACCAGCACCAATACTCTCTGCATTGCTGCACCACGCCTGAGCAGGATAAGGCACAGCTCTGGCTCCATCAGCATCTGCCACACAGCCCTGGCAGCAGCACCAGCAGCTCCCTTTATTCCATAAGCAAAGGATGTGTAACATTTCCTGAGCAAGCACCTTCATATTGTCTTCACTATGCTAAAATGGATGGATGGATGGATGGGTGGATGGGTGGATGGGTGATTACCATATAGAACATCTGACCTGTGAGCTACCAGAAGGACCACAGCAGATGTTTGCAACTAATTTAACTTCCTAGTAGCCAAACACATCTGTATGATGTGCACCACTTCTTAACTTACTACAGTCCAGTCTAGACTGACATCATTAAATGCCACACCAGGGAAGTATCCTTATGAGTTTTGGGTGAAGAAAAGTTTTTGAAGATATAATCAGCACATGGGTACCCAAACACTTTTTTGGGAAGGGGTAGAGAGACTACAAGCTGATTTTCTGCAGAGGAGATGAGACTCCTACTAGTCTCAGGGAAAAGAGAAATACACATTATTAGTAGTGGAATATTAAGCAATACTTCATCAACAGTTTGGAAGCATGGAAAATGATGGCTAGGATAGGGACAGTGATAGTGATGCTTTATGCACTACAAATTCAAGGGAACATCACAAGTTTAGTCTGAGATTTGAGGCAACACAGCAGATCACTCCCACCCACAGTCACCAGTCCATCACTATATTGTCACAGTGCCACTCACAGATCAAGACTCCACTGGGTGAGGCACAAACAGGCTGTCTCCAAAGGATGGATTGTTCCATGAGGCTGAGGTGCAAACAGGCAAAGCTAGAGCAAGCAATAAAATTATCACTTGGCAGCTGAATTGCAATAACTTTCTTTGTGCATGCTCTTAGCCCATGGCAAATGGAAGACAATTTGGATTAGTTTAGCCTTCACAGGGCACTTACTGCCTGAGAGCTGCCACTTAACAGCTCATGTGCCTAAACTCTGTGATTTCTGCTTTACCAGGTGCGTGCAAGCTCATTGCATACATTAAGTGTGCAAGCTGCCCTTGCTTGCATTAAATATTGCCAGCACTTTTCCAGCTAAGCAGCAAACTCCTGTACTTTCCAACACAGGAGCTCAGGGTGATAGGGGAATATGGAATATTCTCTGGTGCTCTCAGAACTACAAGTTCTTTACTGATTTAGTATTCACACCTGAAACCACAGTTCTAATGAAGCAGAATTTTGTGACCAGGGGATCAGATGAACTGAACAAAATTATGGAAAACAGTGAACAGATCTATGCTATTTCTTCAAGTAGTTCAGAACTACTCCTTTTAGCATAGGACATAGCACCAAATACTGTTTTTTTGATCTTAAATCCATATTTTATTGTTCCTGAATGCAAACTACTAAATATTTATGGGCCCCTAACAGAAACTGAACTTTTTTTAGAGAAAGAATTTTTAACAGTCTCAGGAATATCACCCTTACTAAGCTTTCTTCCAAACAGACCGCACTTTAAGCTTGTTTTCCTCTTTTTGGCCAATCCTATGCCAACGTTCCTCACAAAAGATATTTACGTTCTCAGAGCACACACACAAATAATTCTGCATTCATTCATAAGCCTGTATTTGTTTCTTTTTATTTTCCTTCTCAAATTTAGTCCTTTGAGCCACTCAAGACAAGGAAAATTTTTGTTTTCCAGGTACCTAAAGTTTCTCCAGCCTCAGAGAATTTGAAAGCAGATCTTTTGCAATATAAAGCAATAAAATAAAAAGTCTTGTGGTGCTGCATTTCTCTCTTAGCAGGAGGACTTCTGTTTTCCATTAAGCAATGATGAATATTTCTTTCTATTGACTTGTCCAGAGATGGTTCGAAAACCATAAGGTCATATTAAACGTAGGAAAATCCTGTAAGTATGTTACATCAGGTTTGAAGTTCTGCATAATCTGAACTCAGATGTGGCATCCCACAGAGCAGGAAGACAAATGAGAGACAGATTTCAACCACACTTTCTCAGGAATAAAAACCCTGAAGACACAAAAAGATAAACATGTCTTGAATAGCTTCAGTAGAGAAAGTCTAGGTGAAGTAACAACTAGAATAATAAGACATTTTGAAGGAACATGTATAAGAACAAGACGGAACATGGAAAAATACTTGTACTTTGTTTTCGTGGATACTCTTTCTTTCAGCTTAGTTGGTTTTGTTCCCCTGCTGGACCTCCTGGGATTTCATCTTTGTATATCCCAGACTAAGAATTTTGGAAATATGCTTGGAGAGGATGCTGTCACTCTTTTCCCTGTGAGCTGATCCAGTTTCCATGGAATACTTAAATGATTATGTTGATCAGAGAATTCTCTATCATGGAGTGTAAAAGACTCCCTTGAGAAATCAGACATCTGGGTTTAAAACTTTGCTCCTAGGAATGTTTAATAATTTCTACAAGGTGCTATGACTTCTACAAGGCAGCCCTATAAAACCTGTGTCATAGTGATTATGAAACTTTCTGAAAGATGACTTCACCCCTCTGGACAGATTGCTAAAACTCAATTCTTATATTTTAATTAAGCCTAAATTAAATTGTCATTCCCAAAATTGTCCCTAAAGTCAGGACAATCTTGCCAGTTTCATGTAAACTGAAATTAGAGAGTTTAGTTTGGTTGTGAAACAGCTCAGTTAAGTTTACTGAATTACCCCAGCACAAACCACATCCCTTGTGTGGCAGGAACTGTATAAATACCAAAGAAAGTTAAGTTCTACCAAAATCACTTATTGCTAATGCATGTTACAAAAGACAGTCAGATGAATACAAAAGGGGAATACATAGTGGAAATGTGTCAGAGCTGTTGATCTAATTTTCCAATGAGTCAGGTAGAAATTACCAAAATACACCCTTTGCTATCAGGAAAGAATTCAGCATTCCCAAATCATTGCATATTTCCAGTGTCCTGACAGCTATGACACCACAGAGAAAAGATGGGCCTATTTTCCCACAATAGCTGATTCTTAGAGATGATGAGAACGAATTATTCACCATTAACTCAACTGTCTGTCGTTACACTCTCCTGCATTTAACCTACTAATGAATCCCTGGGGACTCCATTTGCTGTAATGTAATGCCACCTCTTGTTTTCCTGCTCACTTTTTTAAGATGGGGCTGCTTGGGTAGACTCAGTGATCTGAGGACATAAAAGAGATGTGGTTTTTAGGAGGAAATCAGATGCAAGAGGAATCTGAAGGGCTCAGGAACTTCAAAGTTTGTTTACCCACAAGACCAGTTACCCTAATAAAAGATATTACTTCTCCCTACAAGTCTTGCTTTAACACTAAGTACAGCACAATATCGGGTGTCTATACAGAACTGACATATTCTAATGTAACCTTAATTTAGCCTTTTCCCTGAGCACACAGGGATTTCTAGTGCAAAGGCCTCATGAGGGAATTAGTAGGGCCCATGGTGACATGCGTGACCGAAAAACAGCAGCATGCAGCAAATGAACCACTGAGCTGGAAAAATGAGGAAGGACAGTTTCATGACTAAGCAAGGCATGCTGAAGATGCAGATGATTTTCCTGTCTCTCATACAACCAGATTTTGTGACGCTAGGCAAAACATTTTAGCTGAATTTTGCTAAGTGAGCACTACAGTGTTACTTACTTCACCACTGTTCACCTTTGGGACTTCTGAAACTACTTGAGAAGTGCTGAGGGTCAGCACTATCACTGAGGTCACAGATCTGTGTTTTAGGCTCTCATAAAAATAGTCTCTATATCAAAATATTCAGAATACATTAAAAACTGTTCCTCAGCTTGAAGGAATAAACCCCTCCCCATGCTCAGCAGCTGTACCATGAAAAAAAATCCACTGGCTTTTGAGATGTATTCAAATATTGTGGCAGCAAATGCTAGAGAAAAGCTGAAGAGAAAATTGAACAACATCTGAAGAGAGTGAAGTCTAAGGCCTAGGTCTAATGTAGACTAAGGTAATACATTAAACCATGGGTGTAAAATTAAATGTTGAAGAGCTTTTCATTAAGCCACCATAAGGATGGGAAGAGGGGTCCTGTGCAAAAAACCAAATTCAACCACAAAAACACAAAATCATTTAGTTAAAGACTAACATAAGGCACACAAGGAAACTGGAGCAATGAATACAAGAAAAAAATTGAATTAAGGGATTCACTGGCAACTTTAAATCCAGCACTTTTCTTATGTTTTGAGTGCTTGATATCATGATGATTACTCTGATGTATTCTGTACCATGTAGAGGTATCTAAAGAGGCCTGAACAACCTGTAACAGCAACTGAAGGTTTACAGCAGTGAGTAATCAGTAGATAAATTAGTTCTGACTAATCTGAATGAGCAGCAGCTGAAAGCTGGCACTGCATCCACACACCACAGTGTTTGTGGTACCCTCAGCTCTTCCACAAGAACATCACACTGAGCCCTGCACATGTAGCTTTGGCATGAGGGACACTCATCCCTTGGGTAGACATCGCCCTGGGGAGGCACTGATTTAGATTGACTGTGTTTGGTGGCATGTGAAATTCCAGCTCAAATAACCATAAAAACCCTGAGTCTTCAACACATATTAGCACTTTCAAGAAGTGTAAGTTGTGCTGCTTGATCTTTGCTGCCTTGAGAGTAGGGGGGGAAAAAAATAAAAAGGAAAGAGTTTTAGATCTTCACAGTTTGGACACTTTGTTGGGTGAATAATTTCTACCGCAATGCCTTTTAGCCCAGGGCTTAGAAAAACCATCAAGAATGGAAAGCTCAAGTAAGATTATAGGATATAATAAGAACACTTCATTTTAACAGCAGTGTAGAAACAATATCAGATGGTTTTTATTGCATAATCAAAATCTTCTGGAAAATCTACCCAATACAACATAGGGATTTAAATGTCCCTGAAAAATTAAATGCCATACAGGAACAGAAGCCAGCTTGATAACTCCCAGTCACATGCCACAGCCATAGTGTTGGCTGACTTGCTGCTGAGGTGCAGAGATTACTTTGGCAATTTTTACCACATCAACATACCTCCTATCTTTAGCCCCCAAACCACTTCTTCACACTTGTGAGAAGGTGTCATCTACATCCTCTGCCTCTAACTGCACTGATACAGCACCACCATCACCACTCTGCCTCAGCACTCATTTCAGAAAGCACCACTTCTGCTGTTCCCCTCCTGCACTGCCCAAAAAAGGAGAGGGCCCTTTTCTTCTGCCAATATTGGAATAAGTGGTAAGAAATTTGCTGCCTTAGAGCAGTCTGGTTACATTAAACATCTTCACACGTATGCCTCTCATCACTTGATTTGAAGAAGTACCTGTATTAAACAAGTCTGTGCCATAGGTCAAGTTCTCAGAAGTGCTCAGGGCCAGACACAGTAAAGGACACAGTTGCTCACAAGCCAGGCACAGCCACTCCTACACTGCCAACATCTTGAGTCACTGTGAGCTTGAAAAATCAGCATTAGGGGTACTGAGGGGAGAAACCTAACAGGAATTCCCTGGTACTGCCTTTCTTGGATAATTTTTACACTCTTCTGTGTTTAGAGAGAAGAAGAAAGAGGAGACCTCTCCTAAGTCTGCAGCAACAGCCAAGAGCTCATCCTAGGAGATGGGGTTTGGAACAAGGCTAAGAACCAAACCCAGACTTCTCACTAGACAAATGCCACATAGCAATGGGCAGTTTTGCTCCTCCAGGCAAAATTTCTAAACAATTTGTTTCTTATTACTCAACCCTTTCAAATCACGCTAAACCTACTATGAACCTACTCAGTGCAATGAGCCATTGAAAGGCATCAGGTGTGTTTCTAGATGAAATAAACTCTTGCCCTGCCTATTTCTGAGTCACAGAGAGGCTTTGATGAACTTGAGTGCTTACAGCTGGGCAATTCTGTCACATGGACAGCACTGCTGGCCATGGGATAATTTGTATTAAAAAAGGAAAAGATCCAGTAAGGCTGCTCAAACTCAGCTAGTGTTCTCAATCATCTGAATGTACTGAGCTACTAAGTTCTCTTTAGATACCAAAATCTTCAATTCAAGTAATTTTTCATACACTATAGTGGTCCTGTAACAGAAAACAAACTGTCTGATATTCTTCTGAGAGCTTCTCATCCATAGGCTTTTCTCTGCAATCTGTCTTTTTTATGAAGATAGGCAATGGTAATGTCTGTAAAAGACTTTGGGACTCCTTGTAGAAACACTAAAGTAAAGCACTTTAGCAAAAAAAGAACACACAATTCTACAACAATAAGGGAAAAAAGAACTGTTTCAAATTGGATTTCCCCACACAGACCATTTGCCACATAAATGTCTATAGATGCTGCTGCCCTCCCAGTGAAGACCTCTTAACATCTTGCTTCTTGAAATGGAAAAGTGCTTGGCTTACAGGGGAGGTAGCTAGAAATGCTCAGAGAAATATCATATACATCTGACATAATTTGTTAAAAATGCAGCAGTCAAGGGACTTTTGAATAAACCTGACTGAAGTATCTTTAAAACGTGTGCAAATGCTGGATTCAGCCCTGTATAAGCCACTGTACTACCATTGTTTTTTGTTTTTTACAAACACTAAGTGCAATTACCTTTACCTCTTCAGGAGATTCTTTGAAGAGATATTTAGCCTGCATAATTAAAAGTGAAGTTCCTGTTACACAGATGGAGGCAGAGACATCTCCAGGTTCATGCAAAATATCAATAGATTTAGTTGTAAAAGTGGACCCTGTGTTTCCTCTGCTTCCAAGGTCAGGTATATAATCCCATGAAAGTAGGGTATCTGAGATCTATCTTAAAGCTAGATATAATTTTTCTCTTTTTCTGCTCTTTCTGGAAGATTATTTCAAAATTTCAATGCTCAAGATCTTAAAAATCTTATTATTTCCTGCCTAAAAAAAATGATGACCAGATTACAACCATCAATTCTTATTCCAACATCTTAAAAACCCTTACTGTCCCCAGAGAATAAATTGATCTGAATAAATGAGAAGCAGTGATTATTGAAGTTAACAGAGAAAAATACTGGAAATTCCTGGATTTGATGAAACTTTCTGCTAGATAGGAATCCCGAAGATGGAGAGATTCTCCATTTCCACTATTACCAACAAAAGGGAGAGCCAAGTCATGGAAAATTCTAATCTCCTGCTTTGATAAGAGAAAGTATGAAAAGCATCTTTGCCTTTCAGCAAGCACAAGAATTTAGATTTGGAAACTCTGAAGATTATGCCACTGTGATGTCAGGAACAGATTTTGATGCTGTACCTTTCAGGAGTGCTGTGAGCTCCAGAGGAAGGAAAAGAGAAATAAACACTATGACATATAGTCTAAGCTTTCATCAGAAAGTTTAGCAATGTCAATAGACAAAGTCTCAAATAACCTGATTGACTAAAAGCAGCCACCAGATTTCTTCATCGGACCTTAGAAATTTGGGGTATCTAAACTAATATAAAAAGGCTCAGTTTCCAAATATCTGATTGCCCGTTCACCCCTTCACAAGCTGCTGCTTGGCATTCATGAAAACAAATGGAACAGAAAAATAAAATAGTCACATTTTCTTGTTTGCTTGAAAAGTCACAGCCAATCTGTATGAAAGGGGGGAGAGGGAGAGAGGAAGGGCAGTCCCTAATGCCCAGCATGTATTTTGCAATGAGTCCATAAATCATCCTTCTTCTGTTTGTAGAAATGCCTTGAACAGAACAGAATGGTCCTGAATAGTTCATTACTTACAAACATTTGATGAAAGTGGATTCAGTTTTTGGTTTATGATTCAACATGCTGGAGGAAGATGAGTTTTCTAGATGAAATACAGGCAGTACAAATAAAACCAATCTACTTCCTTCTGCTTTCCACTGCTGTCCAAGGCACTGGGTTAAAGAAAAACACAGGAGTGAGCTCCTGCCAAAATCAGCCACACAGATATCACTTATCCCTACTAGAGACATTGATCCTTGTACAATTCATCTTCATGGCATTGTGGCAAACAGGAAAAAACACTGTCACACACATGCACTATCATTTGTTCTTTGTGTTACTTTAAGCATAAAGCCTTGCAGTTTATTAGTCCTTTCCTCAGCTATTACCTATCTCAGCAATCTGCCATTCAAGCAATGCTCACCAAGCCCTTCACAAAGGCCCCTGAAGCCTGCTGATTGAGTTGTCTCACAGAAGCCTTGCTAATAGTATACATTTGGAGTGCTTTTAATCATTTTATGAAGTTAGGAAATTCTCATCTATTGAACTCCAGTGGACCACAGAGAAATTTTATGGCTTGTCACCAATCGAGATCAGGTGAAAGGAATGCAGAACGGTGCTTTCAAATTAAATTACAGTTTTTCAGGTTGGACTGGCACAATCTGTCTTTAGCAAAAGAGGAGCCTTTTGTGGAACTTTTAGAGCAAATTCAATCCTCTGATTCACCCTGCTGCTCCCTACATTTTATACTAAATTGCACAGTTAAAAAGCTGACTATGGCATTCTCACATATCTTTCCAGCCCAATAGCGATGTGCTATCTGCCAAAAGCCCATTCCCAGAAGAGCTTCAGCTTAGCGCAGACAGGAAGAAACAGTGAAGGAACATGGTTATAATTTGAGGGATTTCACATGCAGATTTACAAAGTGGGATTAAACTGGCTTTAACCTTGCTCTTCACCTTCACCTAGTCTGTCCAGTGCCAAGAGGCACTTCTTTCTAGCCCATCCACAGAGCAGACGGCCACTACAGAGCTGTGCAGTTGTTATGAGCACCCTTGTGTCTGTGAGAGAAAGGAAATACTCCCTCATGGCCCAATATGAGAGAAAACAGCAGATTTCCTCTCTTTTCCCTTTCCCCTAATACCAAGTTTGCTCAACACCTGGAGAAGAACAACTTACTGAAGAGAATGTAATCTTCTATTGACGGAGTTGTAAAAATAAAACAAAACAACAACCACAACAACACAAGTAACCCTTTTGGCCATTTTTATACATTCTCTGCATTTACATCCTGTGAATGTGCTGTTACCTTCCCTGAACATTAATGGGAAGAGAATTTCAAGCCCTCCTGAGTTTAAAAGCTCACAGATGGTGAAGGTGTCCCTGCCAATAGGAAAGATGATCTTTAAGACCTCTTCCAGCCCAAACCCTTCTGTGATTCTATGATTCTACTTGAGACTTCTGCAAACACATGCATCAAACACACACTTCTACATAACCCTCTAATACAAACACAGTAATCTCAGCTGAAAGATATTCTGCTGCAAACTGAAATGGAAAGGGAGAATGTTTTGTAAGTGACAAAATGTACCTTGAGTTTAGTATCCACAATTCAAACATTTCATAAGGATAATATTATTTTTCTAATACTGCAGCTGTAACACTACATAGCTCGTCACTGGTTAAGTATTTATAGAATATCTTCTTAAAGACATTACAGAAGAGGAGAGGATGAGAAGCATATGGCTTTTCTGTCAGGTATTTTATAAAGACATTAAATACTTGGTGCTTTCTAAAGAGAAAAAAAAATTGGTAAAAGTTATCATAGAAGCAAACTACAGGAGAAATAGCCTGCAATCTCTTCCCTCTGGAGACATCAGAACACTTCACAAAAGGTGGGAAAAAGGCTGGAAGAGACATTTCAGGAAAAAAAAATCAGACAAAAAATCCCTATTCCTCCAGATTACAAAGAACTTGCCCTCCTGCCCAGAACTAGCTCCTGCAATAGGCTAAATAAGAGGAAAGGGAAAATATGGAATATTCTGTGTCAGCCACAAGAAGTATTTTTCCCTATAGCAAAAAATATTTTAGGAGCAAAATTCCCTGCCTTCCAAATAGGCATCTATTTGTGTCCATCACAGCTTTCCTCTTTCTTCTTTTTCATCATTGTTCCTTGTCTGATTTTCATCCTCTTGTTTTTACTCTTACTTTCAGAGTCTCCCTCAGTTCTTTCCTCCAGGGACAAATTAAACTGAGGACACTGACTAAGAATTCACTTAATCAGTGCATCACGGCTGTATCTCCTTTTGGGCAAACAAGGAGTCTCAGAAAAGTTTTAGCACACTGAAGTAGCCAGAACAGCTCAGACATCATACACCAGACAGAGAGTGTTTGAAAAAAGGGAAAAAGAACTCTTAGAGACAGCAACCACAAATTACTCCATTCTGCCCATCTTCCTTTCCATATTTGCTTCCTTTTTTTTTCCTTGGTGGCCTTTCCCACCTCCTAAGTACATGACTTTTAACCCAGAAGACCCTTCCATCTATCAAAAGCCTAACATCCATGTTTATAGTCCCCCAGGACCAACCTTGTCACTTTACCACATTAGCTCACATTTCCATTTCTGACAACTTCTGGCATGTTTTCCCTCAACCAACAACCACTTTCTTTTATATGACATGTAGCACTTTAGCAGCCAAAGCACAACAGTCTGATAACTGCTCATCCAGCATCATGTATCTTCTTATTATCTGCTACATTATCCTTATCTAATTGCATGCACTTTGGCTCAATCTGACATTTTCAAAACTACAGATGCTTATTAGCTTTTCTTAGCTAAAAGAAAAAAATGTACATTATAGTGATTATCAGTTCCTGGCACTGCCTGAGAAACAGTGTAATGAGAGAGACCTTTAGCCCACCATAAACAAGCACAATCAGGCCTGTTTTGGTTATTAGCAATGCTCCCACAAATTTTGACACTGTCAGAATTAATGACTGCACTACTAATTATTAATAATCTCATGTTTCTATGCATTCTTTTTAGCTCAAAGCTTTAGGCCAAAAGCAGAAATTATTTAATTCTGCACCACCACAGTGAAGCCACAAATGAAGTCATGGCCTTGGTTCCTTTATGGTATCCGACAGACACAGGTCCTGCCCCACAGGGATAAATAACTAGCTGAAGGTCATGCAGCAGATCAATGGCAGATCCAGGAGCAGGAAGACTTCTCTAATAGTTATTTCAATGCTCTATCAAAGATCCATGCTACCTCAACAGAAGGTATATAAACATGCCCAGAAATCAGTGAGAATTACCCACTCCTTGAAGGAGCCTCTCTTCCAAGCACATCCCCCTCAAACACAGAGAGCATAACAAGGCGAGTACAAGAGATGGGGTTACTGTGATCCTAAACCTTGGCTATGTCAGTCTTAATTAATTACTCTTGTTTGCAATGACTCACTGCATGTGTTTTGATAAGTGTTGTTTGTGTTCACAATAGAAGAGAAGATGCTTCAACAGCACGCACTTTATCAGAGAGACCATTGTGAAACACTGTAATATCTTTAGTGTTTTCTCCATGTGTCTCCTCTTGTATCTGGGATTACAAACACCCAAATGAAAAAAAAACGTTAATAGCGAGCAGACAGAGGAACTGTATTAATAAAGGAAGACTAGTGAAAGTGGAAATCTTTCGTTCACAACAAACCATTTATGTCTCTACGGCAACATGGCTGTTGATTTCTACAGCTTAACAACACTGTAATAGAAGTTTGGTCTTTTAAATATTACCTTTGTTTCCTAGCACCAAAAGGAAATAGGAAACACAAAACCAAAGGCAAACTATATTTAATATAGATTATCCAGAGACATGAGGAGGGATTTAGCAACAAATGATAAACAAAGATAGGATTCTACAGTCACATGAAACATAATCCCACGAGCAATCTGTGCAAATCTCAGAGCTGTATATGCAATAAACTTATCTTGGGACAATCAGACTCTTATGCAAGAGGTCAAACACTATTTAAAGCAGATCCAAACATACTCTTTTCTCTCTGCTCAAGACTCCTTGTTCCTCTGGAATACGAGATAACCCAATCTGCCTGTCCTGGGAGGAGAGCAGAGGAGACAGGCAGAAGATGAATTTTGCTATGCCAGAGGGCATGTCCCTGTGAAGTGGATGGAGGAGATCCATCTTTAGGCACCAAGGCACAGAGAGATAAGGTTGCCAGCAGCCACCTGTTAGATAGGGATGAAGAACTGACTCATGGCTTCCCAGCAGTGCAAAACAACCTCAGTTTTTCTCCTATGAGGTAGGGCTGGGGGAAAGGAGAGAGGAAGAGATGAGCTGCGCTTGCTGTCTCTTGCTCATAAAGGACTCAGAGATCTTGGAAGCAACTGGGAAGAGCCATCCACCCCAGAGCCATGTCCCATAACAGCCTACCTGAGAGCAGCAGCAGCTGACACCACATTGTTTTTCTGTGACCCTGGCACAAGTACAAATCTCTGTTTTGCTACTGCTAGCAGTTCATACTTTTTCTTTTGCCAAAGGCTGGCCTTATAAATAAAAGTCTTTTTTAGTCCCCTATAGCCAGAGGCACTGCAGGACAACTGAATTCATCTTCACAGACACAAACTCTACAGGACTGGGCTCTGCAAACCACTGGTTATACCCTTGAGAAGGGACAACAGGCAGCAACAAGCCTCCTGCTGCTGCTCAGATGCTGGACTTAATTCTCCTTCTGCTTCTGCCAGAAGAGGAGGAAATCAGCAGGCACAGGGATCCTGTGTAAATGTCCTGCTGGTTCTGCTCACCAAGTGTCTTCAGATCTAGGGCTTGGAGACTGAAATAACATCTGTAATTGTTCAGTCTCTATGGGTTCAGTCTTCATTTCTCCTCTGAACAAAATACCACAGCTACATTCTTTTACAGACAGTTGGAATTCATTTTAATGGACAATAAGCAACACATACATATTTTTGTCATAAACTCTTTAAAATTAATGACTATGGTATAACTAGAGCTGAGGTTACCAGGCATTTCTCACTGCTGTTTTCATGTAGCTCTGTACATCCAAGACAGCAAGCCTGGGGAGAAATTTGCATTTGCTTTTGAGGTCTGCCTAGAGTGAAATCTGCTTGAAATGCTGGAGCAGATGCTATTGACAAATACAGAAAAGAAATAAAAAAAGCCCCAAACCACCCCCTCCCTGAAATATTGTAACAAAAGCATTAAGACACTCCTGTCTTTCCTTTTGGATGCTTTAAATCTCCTTTTGCTCAAAGCAAACTCCAAAGCCTTGAACAGCTAGAGGGAAACATCAGACATTTAAAATGTCACATGAAAACTGTCAGAAATGAATGCTAGATACAGCAAAGACTTAAATGTGCCAGACTTCACAATTAGTTTTACACCTGTAAGAATATCGCTGGCAACAACTGGAACAATTTTTAGTCTTAAAGCCCCTGGGGCCCAGAACCAGAAATTGCAAGAGCTCACAAGGCTGAGCCACAGCAGATCGTCACTGCCGTAAAGCTGAGATGAACTGCCTATGTGTCAACTCTGTCTCTGATTTTCCACCTGCAAAGTGAAGATAATAAGTACAGTTTTAAAAGGCACAATGACAGTAACTCATGGAAAAATCTATGTAGTAACTGAACTGTGCTAAAAAGCACCTTGCTTAGAGGAACATAATTTACACTACACAGGTGATAAGCAATTAAAAAACATGCTCAATGGAAATCTGATAAGTCTTCATCAGCAGAGAGTCACATTGTCACATTATCTCACACACTTTGGTATCTTTGTTTCAACTTAACTGCTTGCAAAGTGAATGAGTATCAGACTCCTCTCTACCTCTCTCCCTGACTCCACATTACAAGTTCCCTGAAGTGTAAAACCTGCATTAGTCTTTGCTGTAATCTTTGGGAAGACTTTCAAGTGCTGTTTTAACAAAACAAACTATGAAATATCCCTAAATTAAAGTGCTTAAAAACTGAGAACTCTGGTTGAATGAAGGAAGTGAAAGTTCCCAAACACTCTACAGGTGGGAAAGTTGTGAAGGACTTGTGTTTCCACTACACAAAAACTACTGCCCACTCACCCTTCAGAACACCTTATTGGATTGTCCCACCAGACTCTCCCTCTGTTCCCTTCTGCACTGCTCTGTGCTGCAAAACATACACGGACCTAATGCCCATTCTTATTCCCTTCTGCAGTTCCACACTGGCAGTAAAGACTATGGCTCAGTGTTCTATTCCTACAGATGAATGCACAGACTCAAACTTGTTTTAACCCAATTAACTCACCCACACTGAATCTTATCAGTCCCAAACACCCAGAATTTAATGAATACACATAACATTTTCAAAGTTATATGAGTTATGTGAGCATATATGAGTAAGAACTTTACACAAAATCACTATTTATGCATCTATCTGGGAAATATATTCCAATATGTATTTTTTATTTGACCACAAATCTTTACAAAAAGCTTGAAATTACAAAACTAAATTATTTGTGTTTACTTTTGAAAAGCTACACTATCTGAGTAGCCACCTGCTATGAGTGAAAGAGGCTTTTTGGAAAACACTGGCTTTTTTGTTTTCTTTGGGGAGAAAAGAGAAAAACATTCCCTTAGAAAAAACATTTGTTCCTCTGCTCCTTTCCCTATATCTTAATATGGGGCCATTTAAAACTATTGTTCAACCATTTTTTTCTGAGATTTGAAAACAAATATTTCTCCCTGAAGGTGCAAAAATAATTACAAAACTGTCATCAATTCGATCAGACCTAGAGAAGCAATAAGGAATTAAATACAACCCTCATGTGTAGGTATGACTATGTAAACAAGGGGGTGGGTGGTGCTTTCTTATAAAAGCAAGGAAAAGCCAAGTGCTCCATAGGAACAGTGTGATCACGACACGCTGCCACCCCTTGGTCACGGGAGGAAAATGCTCCTACCTCACGGCAATGTGCTTGGAGTTATCCAGCACATCAGGCAAAAATCCCAGTAAAATCAACGGGCCGATAATGAACTATAGTGGAAGATTTTGCTGGATCACCACAGCAATAAATATACTAGCCCAAAATACTGTAAAGGTCTTTATTTCAAGGGACAAAATCTTCTGACTCCCAAAGAGCTTTTACAAAGCTGTGATAGACACCCTAAGAACTACCTTCTGCCTGGCCTTTTCTGAAACAAAAATATACAAGCAGCTGGAAAACAGCACATACAGATTTTCCCCGCACTTCCTATGTCTTTGAAAGCCCCCTGGAAACCAACTTGAGCTGCTCCAACCCTGGGCTCAGTCTCTTCTTTCTGCCCTTTCTGCTACTTGCTCAAAAGAGAAAAAATATGAGATGGGTATCCCAACCTACTGCACAGTTCACCACCAACAGAGAGATGTTGCAGCCCCTTCACACAGTTATTCCTGAATACTTAAAAATACACTCTCTCTGGCAGATTTTTTAGTGCATGCAACATCACCATGACTAGTAAAGACTGCAGAAACAGAGGCTGACTTTAAACCAGTAGAAAATATCATAAAGTGGTAAAATTATAAATATAGTTATAAAGCAAAGTATAGAAAGCATATCACCTGCAGATCAGTGTCCACTATTCAGTAATCACAGAATATATGAAGGGCTTCCATGCAAACATAACCCATGATTTTTATATGGTTTATAACTATTCCTTTTGGAGGAATTAACTCAAAATTTTTATTTATTTCAAAAGATAAGCTTATAGAATGTCAGCAGGGCCTAATTGTTCCATTGAAAAAACTAGTCCCAGCACTCTACATCTTAATGGCTCTATGATAACTGAATTCAGCATTCAAGAGCTCACCAAGAAGAGGCAAAAGAGATTCTTACAGACTTACACAGTACTTTCTGCTGATATGCACAATTCAGATTTGTAGTTAGGCTTCTGCTTACAATTCCAATTATTATACCTTACAGTAAAGTTACAATTCTTGTAGTCCTAGAAACCCTTCTACACAATCAGTTCACTCAAGTCTTTAGGAAAAAAAAAGCCACCCCATTTCTGAAATACCTGTTGCCTGCATCTCAGTCCTCAACCTTTCCAAAACATTGTCCTTGACACACATTTCTAGGAAGCAATATCTCTTCCCATTAGACAAATAATGAACTGAAAATTAACACTTTAAATTCCATGCAACAGCAAGTCTGACTTAAAAAAACAAATTACATTTTTGTTGGGGTTTTTTGCACTAATGGCTTTGATACTCAATTTCTCAGACTCACTCTGCTAAAAAAGGATATTTGATTCACTAAATCCTTAATTTATCCAAGCAGGAAACACAGTTTTACTGACGCATGTCAAAATGGTCTCTATTTGTATCTGATGAAAAACTTCTCAAAAGGTAAATTAGTCTGAATAATCAACTGCAGAACTAGTAAAGTATATTATACAGCCAAATATATTTTTAAGCAAATGCAGGACAGAAAGAAATCTTCATAATTCAGTTATTGAAAGAATATCCACGTTAATGAGAGCTTTTGTACTTTGAGACTGGCTTCTTTTATAGGGTTAAGTCTCCTGTTAAAGCCCGTAGGAGTTTTGGCTAAATAATGAACCTGTAGGAACACAGCGTATGGGTCTTTACATAGGAAAGTTCTATGGTGTTTCTGTGGGGACTTTCAATATTTTTAACAGATAACTTACTGTACAAAATTCAATTTAAGAAGGACTTCTGTGATCCTTGTTTTACAGTCAGTGCCTTATAAAATAGATCAATATTCTGTGTTATAGGAAAGTGCTGAATTTTTAATGCATCTGATTAATGCATTGTTATCATCACAGTAATTAAAAGGAGCAGCATTACACACAATCAGCATGATGCATCTTACTCAGCACCTCCTGGCAGTTACCTACAAAAATTAAAGTCATTAATCACTGTGATGTCAAAGAAGAAAAAGCCTAGAAAAGATGAAGCAGCTCTATTTTATGGGAAAAAAGTTCTCAAGTCAACATGTAGCAAAAAATCCCTTCTATAGTATAATATGGAATGCATTAATCTCATCAATCTAAAATCAGTCATCTAAAAAGTAAACCCATCAAACTAAAAAGGAGAACTATGTTACCAAAATTCTTCATAACCTACGGTACCACCCCCCTAGATTGAATGAGTTCTCACAGATGTTTGCTCATATTTAAATAAAAGTAGTGAAAAGCTAATCCTTTAACGAGGCAAAAATGCCATCAAAATTTTGTTTACAGTTGTTGCAGTAATTAACTTCAATGTCAATAATGGTACAGAGCCAACTAGAAAGTGGTTTTATGGGGTCATTTATACAGAACCTAGTTTCCTTATTACTTATGAAACTTATTAGTCAGACTAATAATTAACATGAAAAAATTGCAATATTTATTCCAGATTTTATTTACAAGTTAGGTCCACTAATATTTTGCCATATACCTACCATAAGCTGAAACAAAGTAAAGACTTTTCAAAATTCTAAACAATGTTGTGACCCCTACTTTTTTATACTTTCATGTTACAAAAACAATGTTCTCACATCTATCTCAGCGGTGGCTGTAAAGTGAAGTGAGCAACTACCATATAAATTCATTATTGTCTTTGTTTCAAATTTTGTTTATTAGAGTTGCTGCCTCCTCTTTAACTTTGTATAAGTTTCATGTAGTATTTTTCCACTAGCAGTACCTCCAGTGAACAAAATGCTCACTTACAATACCATGACCTTCAAAGGCAAGATCCTGTCTTTCTCTCTGTTTTGTACTGCATTGAGATCTGCACTGGTGCTTAAAAATATAGTGCTGAATGCAGCACACATATTTCAATTGGAAAAGTCATCATCAGTAACCCATAAAAAAACACTCAGTTCTCTCCCGATTATTAATCACATGATAAAGCCAAGAACAGAACAGTCTCATTCTCAGGTTTGTTTTGGTGTTTCCAAATGTGGGCAGGGAAAAAAGAGAGGCGGGGGGGGGAGGTTCAGAGTCAGAGAAGTGGACTACCCAGAAGATAGTCACCACCAGCGGTATCCCATTGATCCCTCACACAGGGCTTCCCAGTGGT
>JAWWEE010000074.1:6289113-6486616 GCA_035221455.1 Xenops minutus | reverse complement strand
AAAAAAAAAAGAGCAACAGACACCTGATTGCCAGCCGTGAGAGAGAGAAAAGAGGTGGGGAAGGGGAAGGCGAGGCGGGGAGGAGGAAGGCGGGACCGGCAGCTGGAGGGGCGCTGGGATGCCGCTGTGAGCGGAGTGCTCGGCCCGGGGAGGGGGCGAGGGGAGGGTGGGCGAAGCCTTCCCCGCTGCCCTGCCCTGCCCAGCGGCCGCGGCTCAGCCCAGCAAGCGGGCAGTGCACATCCCCGTCCCCTCCGCCCGTCCTCCTTCCCTACACGGCCGGAGAGAGGAGGGTGAAAAGGAGGGTCGCGGGTTTTTTTTGTTGTTGTTTGGTTGGTTTTTGGTGGTTTTTTTTGGAGGCGGTTGTTGTCGTCGCTTTTTTAAAAGAATCCGGTAAATCGTGTCTCTCTTACTATTTTTATATTAATTCATTTTTTGCTGCATTAAAACGTGCTTCAGCGCCCCTCAGTGGAAATCCGCCCAAAGCGGCTCCCGGCCGGGGATAAACAACCGCGGTCCCGGCGCCGGGGATGGATGCGGGGCCGGGCTGGGCTGAGCTGGGCTGGGGCTGGGGTCGGGGTCGGGGTCGGATGCGGGATAGGATCGAGTCGGGACCTGCCCTCCAACGCAGCCCCTGCGCCGGGCTCCGCTTCCCCGGCCCGGGAACCGCGGCCGCCGATCGACGCTCCCGGCGGGGACAGAGAGCATGTGCTCGGCCAGGCTCCTGGGCTTGGGCTCGGGGTCCAGCCCCGCCAGCCCACCACGGCTGCGTCGGGGTAGAGGGTGACAATTCCTGTTGCTCCAGCATCAAGCTCCTTGGTTTCCATAGCAACAAATCCTTAGGTTTAAAGGAAAGTGACAGAGTTGCTGTCCCCTCTTCTCCCCGAAATCCTCCTCTTTGACCTCTAAATTTACCAGAGATATTGGGATTACAACACAGAAAGTATAAGTCAGTATGTACCCCTTCCCATTGAGAGACTTGCTGCTGAAGGGCTCACAAACTTGAGAATACTTTAACTAGTGGATTTGATGGGCTGAAACATTTCTAAACACCGTTCTCGATTAAAGTTTTAGCTGTTAAGATAATACCATCTTTGATACATGTAATTTCATCAGTCTTTAAAATATCCTCACTTCAGTAGATCATGTATACAATATTATAAAGTGCAACTATTCTCCCCTGCATGATTTCAACAACTGACTGATCAAAAATCTCTCTACATCTGAATAGTTTCATCTGCTGCTTTTTATTTGTGCCTTCAAAGTCAGGGATGAAAAGTCTTAACATTTAGATGAAAAGGAAACCTTATCTCATCAAGAAAAAACAAAAACAAATGCTCTGTCGCCCTCCTGACAAACTTGAAAGAAGAAATCATTTTGATCTTCACAGCTGAGATCCTGACATTTAATTAAAAAACAAGATGAGCACACAATGCTCTGAAGCAAAGGTCTAGCTTCTAAATCATAGCGACATACATCATAACAGAGGTAACTTTCCACAAGCCACTTGGACCCCTCATAACTTCTGTTTCAGACACAAATTGACTACCAAAAGTCTGGACAGGTAGCTCAGCTAAATTCTATCTTGAACTGCATTAAGAATGACTTTATGATATTTGGAATTGATGACAACTAGCACTGGAAAAAAAAAAGGATCAAGAGAAACAAATTAAAAGAAATAATACATTTTTAACTTCTAAGGAAAAACTAGGACACAAAGAATAATCAAAGAAAGCCACAAAAAAAAAAGAAAGATGAAACCACTAGGCAGGAAAAAACACCAAAGATTAAATGTCTGAATTAAAAAGCCTGGAAGAAAGTACATAAAAAAGAAAACATTCAGCCTCACAGCTCAGTTCAAAACTAAAAGAGCCACTAAGGACCAATTCAGCTTCAAATATGGTGTGTGTGATTTTAATTCTTAAGACCCAAGATTTCATGTAATTGAGTTTGTCTAGTCATGCACGCATATATTGTGCATGTATGTGTGTACATAGTTCATGTAAAAATTATATTAAGGGAACACGAAATTGCAGTGTCAAATACTTTAGAAACTCGATGAAAAACAAACACCCAAATGGTCCTCATCCACCAAAATATCCTGATCATGCATCTTTGGGCTGTGATTTATTTGCCCTAAAGTAAATAATTACGGCTATTTAAAGGCCTTCCTGATTGCAGCACTCCATGACAGACCAGGGACAGCAGAAGCAATGTCATGTCATGTTCTGGGTATCACAGTGGGTGAAGGAAGACAATTTGCACCATTTAGGATCTGCAAGACACATTTCTGTCACCCTGCTACAGCGAGAGTGACCTTCTGTAGAAGGGCTGAGCAGGCAGCTGGAGGCAGAAATATCTTGAATAACCCCCTGCAATAAGATTCAGTAGAATCAGTCTGTCAATGCCATTACTGAAAGCAGGAGGATTTTTCTGAGTCATAGGGGACCCAGATGATTTCATTAGGGACTCTGGAGAGCTCTCCAGTCTGCTGCACACAAGTTATCTCAGGATGTAGCTGTCCCCTACAAGCATGTGTTATGGCAGTGCTGCCTGCCTGTTAGGGAGGGACATAATCCAGTGCTCCTGAGTCACTGCTCAGTGCTGGAAGCCTTCTGCTCTCCACTTGCAAGTCCATGGTTAATTTGCTGTTCACCTGTGCATGACTTGGAGCCCAAAGGTCTCTACAACATCCCAGTTATATGACCACATACTGTCATAGAATGTGCACATCAATAGGGCATGGAAAACAGGATGGAGAGAAAAAAAAACACAAAAACAAAACTAAACAAAACCAAAACAAACAAAAAACCAAAACAACAAGAAAACAACAGAAAAAACAAAAAACACATGAAACATCAAAACATGATAGTAAAACAGCAATAAACAAACACCATATCAGGGTCCAGGGTTTCATTGCAGCAAAAGACCTTTTCAGCTTACGGCAAGATTTGAGGAGAAACAAGCAATTTGTGTTATGAAATAAGTTTAAAGAGGCAAAATATTTCAAAAGTACAAACCTAAGATCCTTGTCTTTAAACACACATCTTATATGTAAGAAAGATCCTTTCCCTAAATCCTGCAAAGAGATCTAAGCTAAAAATCAAGGCATTTCAAAACAGTGTCCTCAAGCGCCTCTTACTTGTATATTTAATTCAATATCCAAAGTTTTGAAAGAAGGTTTGATTCCTAACTAGTGACATTTCCATCAAAATAAAGTGTGCTAGTTTGAGACATTTTCCCTGAAGCAGCAAAGTATGTTTTACTGACATTTTTAAAGCATACAGATAAAAATGACACTTTTTTTCCCATGTTGTATAAATAAACAGTGTCCCCACATTTCAGCACTATTAATGTAACACAATCAAAAGCAGGTCAAACCCAAGCCCTACTGCCTTTAAAACTTTACATAAAATATTGCTTTTCAGACAACCCTGCTCAGGATAATATTGGTTACCAGAAAAACACTGTAAAGAAACAATCCAGGAATATTACTCTTGGATTTTTTTTTTTTTTTAATATATTACTTCTATCTGTCAAGGAATTCAAACATTGTTACTCATATCCCATTCTTCTGTTCTGACAAAGCAATTTATGAACTTTTCATCTAAATAATACAGTTTGTTGCAGACAGAGCTAAATGTGTTTCTAGTTTTCAAGTGGTGATAATTATTAAGAAGCTGATTAGCTGGGTTTAAAAAAAAAATCAGTAGTTCAAGTACACTTTATCATTTAAAATATTATATTTTCATTTTCCAAGGAATTTCTAAAGGGATTTTAGACTTTCCTGGTTAGTTTTTTATATCATCCCAGAAAAGGCCAAGTGAATATTTTCTATTAAAATGACTGTAATTATTAATATAAAATCTCTGGGGTTTTAATAGTAAGAACTTTCTAGGCACTAGGAAAACAAAGATACACTATTTTAACTCCTTTTACCGTTGTGAGCCAAGATAAAAACATCCAACTCATGAATCTCTAATGGCCCCAGGCTTATATCTTCTATACATCTGCTGTCTGGTGTCAACTAGAAACCCAACCAGACCAAAACAGAACAGAAAACCTCTCTCCTATATCAAATGCACCAATTCAGCAATCCCTGAGGATACACTTGATCATTCATTTTGATCAAATGTGTGTGTTGGGGGGAACACACCACTATGTCAAGACAAGTGACAGTAGGGCTGCAGAAGGCTGAGGGGTGATAGATACTGTGGAATTAGTACACCAATCTGTTCACTTTCTTAGCTCATTATTTGTGAGAGCAGCATCTCAGAGCAAGTTAGGCAGAAATGCAGCATTGGACAATGAGTGAGCTCTGGATGTACAGCATATCTCTGGCATCACAGTCTATTGAGAAAAATAATCTTGCAGGCCTTATAATGAATTAAAAAAAAGAAAAACACAAATCCCTAAACAAACAAGATAGATTTCCAGGCTGAACTAAGAGAAACACCAGGAAAATTAGTTTTCTGGGCACTGCAAGAATAATTCAATCTTCCATGAGTGGTTGAACGAAGGCTTTTTGTGGGGAAAAGAAAACACTGATACTCAAGTACTGGGAACAGGAGGCAATGGTGGCTTTACAGAATACAAGAATTTTTTTGGGAAAAAAAAAAAAAAAAAAAAGGTAGGCTGGAAGAAAAGGCCCTTCAGGGGAAGAGATGGGCCCAGAGGAAGCTGTGAAGAAAAAAATGAAAAGCATATAGAAGAGACAGGGACACAGTGAAGTACCAGGGGGGCTGAGAGAAAAAGGAGATGAAGGCAAGTGAGGTCAAAGAGGCAGAGAAGAAATGGACCAAAACTGTCAGAGATGGAAAGCACTAACATGCCTGGAGAGTGGGGAGACAGGCTGGGGTGGTACAAGGTTAATTGGAGCCACACAATGGGAGGATTTTCAAAACCAGGGAGATCAGCTTCTCCAGAGGGTACTTCTGACACCTGGTGGATAAATGTTCTCTCCTTGGTCAATAGACAGGTGATTTTACCCACTGAAGTGTCTTGATACACACCTAAACCTAATTAAATGAAATTAAGAACACATAGCAGGTTCTTCCTGGTAGTGTGAGAAGGACTGTTTCCAAAGAAAATGGGTGAAAGTCCTAATGCTGAGGGCATTTATAAATAGTCTGTATGAGGCATTAGAAAATGTGCTGTAAGGCATAATCCTGCCAACTGGCAAAAGGATAGACCACATGACCAAGAAGGTCTTTCCCATACGTTTTTTTATGATTTTGTAGTTGGTGCAGGGGTGATAAAAGACAAGGAGAAGAAAAAAAACACAGAAGAGAGGAGTCAGGAACAATGGCTGTGCAAGTCTGGTGCTGGAAAAGGTAAGCGCAAAGCCCAAGTAAAAGAAGGTAATGATGTACATGCGTTTGTACAGCTATAGATCACACTGGGGTCCTGGCCTACCTCTGTGCCTTGGACTGCCACACAGACCAATAGAAACTTCTACTGCAGACTGTCCTTCTTGTCTTAATTAACATTCTGTCTTTGGAAGCCTTCTCTGAGAGAAGTTAGGATGAGATCCCAATTCCATGCCTTCAAGAGAAGCCAGGAAGTTAAGCACTAAAGTTACAGTTAAATACATTTTCCTTTGGATGGCAGGAGCTGTTGGCATCCACACAAGACTCAGCTAATGTTGCTGCACTGGTCCCACTATCCATATTCTTCTCTGCTTTGTAACCTGACAGTATTTGATGCTCAAGTCAGATATGCCATGACGTCAACATCAAGCTTCCCTGATTAATCTGATCTCCCAAGGGTGTTTTCAGCAAAAAAAGGGAATATATTTTTCTTCAGAAAGGAAAAGTAGGCTGTTGCAGGTCTATCAGAAAAGTAACCATCTTGCAAAAGCATTCACTGGCACTTCAGTCAGCTACTCCAGGTGGATTCTGTCTCGAGGCAAGAGATATGCTCAGCTCTGTATGTGAAAGGGATACACAAGGTTCCTGCTCCATTTATGTGCATGAGACACATCTGCACATCCTTAATTGCCCATGTTGGGAGAAGCTGATTCAATTCCTTTCTATTCACCACTATAAAACTGGTAGCACACAGAAGAAACAAACCTTGGAGAAATTCTGAGTTTCCACTTGCCAAAAAGAACTTGTGCATGCAGAATCTTAGAGAAACAGAAGGAATTTAATGAGTCAGCATTTCAAATCCATGCCACAGATTTCAAAGGGAGCACACCAGACAAAATAATTTCATTTAAAGCCTTCTTTATAATACAGAGATTCTGTTTAAATAGATCAGTGACTCTTCAGACTAGCTGTCACTAAATTCAGGTTTTTTTGTTGCTTGGAAGAGAACTAAACCCCAGATTTACTAAAAGACCCAGGGGATGTAATGACACAATTTTAGGTTTTGGAACCCCACCACTGAAAGAAAACCCTAGAGAGAAATATGAATATGCAGGGGGGAAAAAGTGTATATAGAGAAGTGGACATCTCAAAAAGGCTAGCTTAGGCTAACCAAATATCCTCCTGCTCCTTTGTTCTCATTCTGGCCCTGCCAGACATATGTTTCTTCCTCCAGTTTGGCACAGATTCAGATATTCAAATATTCTTCTCTTGCAGCCTCTTGCAAAGAAAGGAGAAATGATGGAGGTTTGTAAAAATCCTCCCTGTGAGAGAGCATGTTGGATATTTTCTAGGAATAAATACTGGATCAGGCAATCTTGAAAGCTGTAGGTACAATTCAGTCTGGTTTCTCTCTCCCATCAGGATTACAGACAGGTGAGGAGGTGTCTTGAGATGTTTTCTCAGGGCAGTTTCAAATGTACAGAACTGTCACTACGAGTACTGCAGAAAATTTTCAGACTGAGCAGAAAAGCATCTAATGACTTCCAGTTCACCTGGGATTAAGTGGGCAGGGACTTTAGGGAGCACAATTCTAGATTAGCTGTCTGAAGTCTCCTGAAATCACCTAAAAGTAAAAAAATCCCTTTTTAGGTTTGGCACTAATTTGAATTGAATGTTTATGTTACTTCACAATTAATGCTGGTGCACATTCTTTCCTGCCCATTTGCCATCATAAATTGATTAGAAAAAAGGTTACCAGTTTACTCATAGTTTTCTAACTATACATCATCTTCTCAAATCACCTGTTTTAGTAACAAAAAGTCCAAAATGGCTGAGGGTTATGGAGGTTATTTTAGAGGTTTATAAATGCTTCTGGTCAACTGCCACTATGTAACAGTAAATATATAAGATTATAAATGGCTGTCAAAGAGTGTACTCGTTTTTTAAAAGGTGGGAGACACAAGGACAAAAACTGAATACTGACAGGAGTATAATTAATTATGTCCTTATCAATTTAACACAGGTTTTATGAGCACAGTTATTTAGGGTCAACAAACAAGCCAACCAAAGAGAGATTTTAATTTTAAATATCTCTTTGGATGTTCCTGGATTTAACTCATCAACGTATGTGCTTCCTTTTAACTTTACCACATTCTTTCAATGTATGCCAGAGGCATCAAGCTTTGCAAAGGTTTTAGCAACGTGAGGTACACACTGGAATTATCAAAATCGGATCAGTGATGGCACAATCAATATGAGCTCTTGCTTTGGAAAATTCCAGAGGATATTCACATGCATCTTGCTGTATTCACTGCATGGACCTAAATCTAGAGGCATTTTATTTCTAGTTGCTCGTTAAGCTGATAGAGATCTTACTGGCTTGCTAAGTAATGTCTTTAAAAAATAAATAAACCCAAAGCTTTGTGAAACAAGCCATACAAATTCCTGGTCCCTCCTGACTCAGAGGCAGATCTATATGTATATTTATTTGCATATGCCAAGGAATCATAAAAGCATGTCAAGTGAAACAAACCAAAAAAAAAGGTGTGAAAACTAACTTTAGAGATGTTCAATAATTTCACCACAAAGATAAAAGCAATTCAGGACTCTGCTAAGCAGGAAATACAAGCTGCTTCATCATGATCTGAATATGACTGGGACAAAAGAATCCTGTGAAATTTTGTCTACAACTGATAATTTAAAACCTCTGAAAGAGGTCTGATTTTCTCTTCCAGAGAAAAATAATCTAATTCCCTCCAAGATACACAGGCACACTGCAGTGCTCAGATCCTCTCATTCCTCTCCACAAAGCAGGCAAGCAGAAATGAGGCAGCTTGAAAACATCACAACAGTGTCCAAGAACCAACCTTTGAGTCCATCACAGCTTCTGCAACATGACTTCAGCAACACAGCTAGAACTGCATTTTGCAAAAGGACCAACATTTAAAGCAATTGTGAAAAGAATTAAGTCACCATGACTTAAGGCAGCAACAATTTATCATGAAACATCACTTGTTACACTGGCTGACACCTCCCCTTCAGGAACATTACCAGCAATGGGCAGACAGAGCCAGCAACTCCTTTTATTTGGAATTTAGGGTTCTTAAATCATTACATTGTTTCTCAATACTACATCTCCAATGATTTCGTATAAATAACCACACTATAAACTTCTTCAATTTCATGAGACTGAGCAAATTTTACCGTTTTTCTGTGTGACTTGCTTATTTTAGCCATTATTCAACAATTTAAATATGTCTTTGCCTATCCAGTAACTTGGAAAAACAGAATTCACTGCTGATTCTGAGGATAATAAATTTCTTAAAAATATCCTTTACTGAGAAAAGAGTTTCCCCATTCAAATATCCTTGCATTGATGTTGCTTGGTATTTTTGGAAGTGGATGACACCTCAAAACCAATTAGTATGGCCTCGTTGTGTCATCCAGAAACATACGGGTCCTTGAAGATAAAGAACACGTGGTACTGACATTTGCAGCACATTATGACAAATGCAGGCAACTTGTCAGAGGTGGAAACATTTTCTGGATAAGAGAGATGTCATAACCAGAAAGTGGGACAGTCACACCAAAGATGGGCAAAACTGTTTTGGCTAGAATTGGACACGCATGAATTTAAATTACCTGGGATTTTCCCACAGAAAGCATCTGCTTCATCTTGAAACACACAGAGCTTTCTTTGTACTAAAAAAATTGCAAGAAAGTACTGGAACCTGGCTTGTATCACTCAAGTCTTATGAGGAGTATTTGAGGGAGCTGGGGTTGTTCAGCCTGGAGACAAGGAAGCTGAGGGGAGACCTTATCACTCTCTACAACTACCTGAAAGGAGGTTGCAGCCAAGTGGGGACTGGTCTCTTCTCTCAAGTAAAAAGCAATAGGATGACAGGAAACAGCCTCAAGTTGCATTAGGGGAGATATTGGATACTAGGAAAAATTTCTGCATGGAGAGGGGTCTTCAAGCATTGGACCAGTCTGTCCATAGAAGCGGTGGAGTCACTCACTGGAGGGATTTAAAAGATGTGTAGGTGTGGCACTTTAGGACAGGTTTTAGTATTGGGCTTGGTAGTACTGGGTTAACAGTCAGATTTAATGAACTTAAAGGTAAAGGGCTTTCCCAACTTAAACAATACTATGATTCTATGATCCAAAAAAAAAAAAAAAAAAAAAAAAAAAAAAAAACCACTTGAAAGGGGCTCAAATCTTTGGAATTTCCTAATTTCCTGGTCTCTTAAGCCTGAAAGAGCATTACTTTCAGAACAGAGCATTACTTTCAGAACACTCACCAAGGCCTATTTCTAGATAAGTACACTGGCAATGATTTTGTCTTTGGCCTGCTTTTTTCCAGGCAGCTGTAGAGGAGCACTGTTCTATCTGTAATGTACCTGTACGTTGTGCTTATGACCCAGGGCTGAAGGGCTCCCTCTTCTTGTGACTGATTCTTGACTGGGATTCTCATGCTGAGCTTGAGCTCCCCTCTCTGCTACAGACAATTCTCTAGACAGGCCACCTAGTTTCAGAGACAGCAGAAGCTACATGTCCTGCCACCTTGCAAGCCCCACATGTGCCCCAAAATGTCTCAAAGTAGGTTTATGGGTCAGCTGCAGTGTGGGCTGCCAGCATATCCCAGCTTAGTACTGCAGCCATGGTGGGAGAGGTCTGATTGCACCTTCCTGCTTATTTTAGGAGCAGCCTAAGGCAAGTTTACAAAGTAGTATCTCTCTCTCTCTTTTTAGTTACCTGCAGTGCTTTTCTATAGAAAAAAAAATAAAATAAAAAAGATCACAATGTGATTTCTAAGCTGACAACAGGCCTGTAAGATGAGAGCACAGAAATTATATTAAATATGCTTCATCACACACAGGTTTTATCTATTATATAGCTGATATTAGAAAATAGTTGTCATTTCTTTATCAGATCCCTTTAGAAACTCACTACTGTTGGACCCTGCCCTCTACTGACATGCTTCTCTTGTGAACACAATGCAGTCTCTTATATAGATGATAGCCTAGATGACACACTCAAAATGAGTCTCTTTTGAACAGAGAGGCAAAAAAAAAAAAAAAAAGACAGCAGGACAAAGCCTAAAATGCTAGTGGTTTCTATTTCCTATGTCAAACTGTTGAGAGGGAGGGGAAAAAAAAAGAAATCTAAAATTTATTATTAATAATAATTTGAAGAGAATTAATTTGGATTAATACAATTTCCTAAATAAAAGTCTGGATCACTTTCTACTCTCCAGATATAAAATTGGTTTGCTTATAGTGTTTGTCAAGCCTGTTCTCTGAGTTTAATACAGAAAACATGCCAGACCTGGTAGAAGTTGCAGTGGTAAATAAGCAGCTGTGCCATTCTGGTAACCCACAGCATTAGCACGCAGGGCACAAAGCAGCTCTGGTGGTGAGGGAGCACTTCCACTCCCAGCACTCTGTGCCCTCTGCCCAGCACACACTGTTATATGTGACAAGAAAGTAAGCATTTTGGTACTGTTTTCACTTAAGGCCCTTAAAGTGGAGACAACATCCATTAAGACTTACAGTAAATTTCTGAGATGAAACTTCTCGTCAGTGTTTTACAGATGAGACCAGCAGAGCTGAATGATTTACTCATGTGGGTCTGAACTGGGGGCAGAAGAGTGCACAGACATCCTATGGCCTTTTATTTTAATGGGTAATAACTCTTGTTACTGGGAAGGCTCAGCAAAATTAGAAGATGAAGCATCAGGAGGGGTGCCACTTGCTCATTTTGGAAGCAACGGGCCCCAAACCAGAGCTGTTCATCCGATCTGGTATACAGCTGCTTGTTTAAAACCAGCATCTAATAGAAAAAAGCTGAAGCCAGAGAACTACACCACAAAGACAGTAAAACTTCCCTAAGAAATGGCATTCATTCTTCCTAAGTCATTGCTATAGGTGTCACTGGGGTGGGTGTGTGCACTCAAGGAATTGTATTTCTTATGCCATAGTTGTTTCACATTTGCAGCTGCAGTCCAAAGTAACCCCCCAACATACTGCTTTCTCTTTCTATAGGGTTCTCAGGTTATTTACTCCAGCCCCACTAACAGAAAAGCCAGAGTTACTGTGGGCACAGAGAATGCTTTATGCCCTCCATAAAATCATTTGACAATCCAAGGAAAGCTTCTCTGAGATTGTTGTTCAGATTCCAATGTGATTAATTGGAACTTTACTTTAGTAAGAACTGCAGAGTCTGACAAATCTGAGCAGGTCAGCCCAAAACACTGAAATGATTCATAAGCCTAGAAATAAACATTTGGAAAAGAAAATACCTGTAAATACAGATCAGCATCGCCACTTGAGGGTGCTGCAGTAGTTCTTAAATTTTAACTTGAGGATGTGCTGCCAGGCAGGTACTGTACACAGAGCTACATGGCAATAATTCACCTAATTACTTCCATGGAGGCACTCAGAACATTTGGAGCTAAATTAGCACAAAATACTGCTGAAAGGGAGAACTTCTTCTAAAATAGAGGTTTGAAATCTTTAAAACCTTCCTAAGTAACTACGGTGATAAAAAGGGATTCTCCTTAAAAAGAGGTGGGAAAAGAAAAAATCAAGTCAAACATAAGGAGGCCCTCAATTACACAAGCACATGCATTTCCAACTTCAAGAAATTCATTACAAGTATAAATTCTCAGCTCTGCAAACACACTTCCTTTGACTGTAATATAAGAGAATATTTTTCAAGGCATATCAAATTGATTTTGCTATAAACTATTACAGGATTATAGCCCATTTGAATAGTCTTCACTACAGGAAACACACAGAACTGGTCTCTGCGGGAAATATATTGAATAGTCAGTTAAAAAAAAAGCAATACCAAAATACAATATAAAATGTTTCCAAAAAGCCACAGCAACGTAAATGGAGGGTCTGAGTCAAACATAATGTAGGATTCTCCTATTATGTAGAACTTCCTTTTCTTCATTTAAAAAACTCCTTATATCCTCATGAGGATATAAAAACATGGAAAAAAAAACCAAACAGATGATAATGAAGTTTCTTTTGAAACGTATGAAATTACTCTCTATTTGAAAGCATAGTGACTGCACATGAAATGAGCTCTTCTTTGGAAAGCATGTCCATTTCCAGTTCTTTCATCTGACTGTTATCAGGCACTCAAGAGACCTGGTCAGGAACTATTTGAAGATGCTCTTGGAAAATGCTGATCCATCAACGTTAAAACTGTTGGTGGAAAGAGGGCTAATTTAAAAGAAAAATCCCAGTTCAAAGACATTTGTGGATGGGGATTTATTGTTTAAGGTTTGAAGCTACAAATGGGCCACTTTTAGCCCAAATATAACACCAGTTTATATCCAAAATCAGTTTTGAAATTTGGATGGAGAATGAAAACTTTAAAAAAGGTCTGAAATTAAAATAAATCATTTAAGTTGACCCAAACTAATTCTATTCTTTGGTTTGCAAAGACAGCAGGCAATTCCAAGACTGATTGTCCATCCCAGCTCACAGCAGCAAGTTTTTGTAGCCTTGAAACCTGAGCCCTTCTAGCTCTAATCTTTGTGCAGGGCGCCCACTAGAATATGGCAGATCCTGAGGCTTTTTGAAAAAGATGATCTTGATGTCAGAACCACAACCAGTTAGAAGAGTAAGACTGTCCTGGTGCAAGGGTGAATATGATCTATGTACAGGTAAGCACCAGGAATACTCGTGCCATGTCCTTCCCCTTAGGTGACTGTTCACCAACATGTTGCTGCTGATGTCAACACCATCCATGATCTACAACATGCTTTTCCCAGGACTGAACTCCCACAGACAAGGAACTGATCCAATTTTAAAAGAAGATTGATTTAACTCCGATGAACATCTTTCAGCAGTGTGCACTGCCCAACAAATGTTTGAGCTTCTCTTTTCCCAGCAAAGGATGACAAAGGGAAAGCAATGAAATGAGGGTGACTGTGTGAGGAGAGGTGTGCAAGAGCCAGAAATTCATTCTGCAAATTATTTGATTAGCTACATATTTCTTCTTTGGCCTTAGCACTCTAACAACGTAGAGTCATTTGGCCCCTATATTGCAATACTCAGCAACAGAAAAAAAGAGAGCAAAAGCTACTATAGACACTCTACAGAGACAGGAGTAATCTTTGAGCCTATGTAGGAAGACATTGTTTTATTAAAGCATCTGAAATCAGAGTCAATATGTCAATATTCCCTTTCTTTATAAAAAGTGTGCTAGAAACAGGCAGACAATCCTGACATCATGTGGGTTTTTCTACAGCCTATTCACTTCTACATTGCATTGTTCAACTAGTTATTTTTAAATTTTCATTACTTTGCAGACTGTGCCCTGATTATGCCTCTGAGAATGGTATCCTTTTAAATACCTTTAAAAATGCCTTTACATATGATTAATGTTAGCACAAGATCTACCTGCTACCCTATGACAAAGTCACAAATACAAAACAAACATTTTCAATGAACAAACTGTAAGATGTGTATAGTTTTTGTAAGTTAGGGAAGTGCCATGAGGACTTTTTTGAAAGACAAAAAATAGCAGAAGGTAGAACACCATCTTGGCCTCATTTTAAATATAAATCCATCTCACACAGGTTTATGTGGAGCTCCAGCTTGGCCTGCACTTACAAGAGTCAGCAAACAGGCCAGAGCAAATGATTTAGCTGTTGGATGCACAGGCAGGAAACCCTGATTACTGACTTGCACCTTTACTACATGGTAAATTATGTCTCCAGTAAAGTGATGAATTTACCTCCTATTAGCTTCCATCAGACCAGAATTAAATTCTGGGCAAGCTTCTCCGATTCTGTTTCACTCACCCCACTTATAAAATGTGTGCATAATAACCTCCACCTAAACCAGAGGGTGCTGTGAAGATTAATGGTAGGAAAGCACCTGGATCCCAAGGACAGACATTTGTCCTCGTTATGTCTACCTATGAAAAATGATTAATCTTTCTTTGTTTCTCAGAAAGTGGTCATGGTTACTTTAAAATACATACTCCAGCTAAGAGTTGTGAAGGCAAACATCAGAACAGTTGAAATTATTAACAAGTAACATGTAGCACTGTAAATATATTTCACTGGATAAAGGTCAGAACCGGAGATATGAGACAGCCTTTTACATTAGAATAACTCATATCGCCTTCTCTTCATCAGTCATGTATTTCCATAACTCTGTTTTCTTTCAGTCATCTTATTTAACAAAAAGATTTATGTTTTGTGGCAAACATCGCAGCAGAAAAGGCATATTTATTAAGCCTGTCATTGCAAAATCTTTTCTGGTGGATAAGTGTTAGCAGCCCTTAGTTTTTTCAATAAATAATTTTATTATTTATTGCATACTCCTACTTCATATTTCATTGAGTTTAATTACATCAGTAACACACTGGTAACATTTCTAATTTTCCTTCTGTAAATAACTGGTATCATAGCAGATGCCTGTAAGCACTCCTTACAAATGAAGGATGCTGACACTCACACTGAACCACTGTGGTTTCCTGTGCACAGCTGTTTTTAAAACATTGAAACCTTTGGACTGGAATATTTCATTCAAAGGAGCAAGTGGCTGTTTTGTGTCAATGTACACAGGAGAGAGTGACAGCTGTGCAAGCACTGAATTATGGCATACTGCAGAACTCCCCAAACTTCTCCACAGAAGCATTTCAAAACACCTGCCCTCCTACAAGACCTCAAGCACTGCATTTTGTGCATAGCAGGGTCAAGATCTACCATGCTTTTACTCTACTTGTTTGCAGCATGCAGAGAAGGGGGACAGCAAAGTGATTCCATTATTCCTGTTGGAGCAGGAATTCTCCCTTCATGGTTTCACTAGCTGAGCAGGAATACTGCCACTGTTGAGATAATTAGCACAGGCAATTAATAAGAGGTTGTTAATGTTTCACTGAAACACAAATAGCAAAAGATAAATAATTCCTCCCTCAAGATCTAAACCAGAAAGAATAATTGACAGCTGGAAGGGAGGGGAAGCAAGTAGCTAGAACACACTCCAGAATTGCAATCTGCTACCCAATTTTTGCAGGAAAATTTGAGTGTTCATGCATTAGATAATTTATTCAAGCACCTATACTGCAGCAACAAAGCACCTAGAAGTTCTCTATTAAGTTCAGTGATAGCAGGATTGCACCTTAAGTTGAAAATGCTTATCCTTAGAAATGGGAGATCCTACAATGTGATCATGTGGTCCAGTCTTTTAAGAAATGTTCTGTCTGCATGGAAATCTTTGCAAGATCAGGATTACAGCTTTATATCATGGTGGTAACATTATGGACAATCATCTCATGAACCAACACCCTCACCTTTACTTTGTGAAGAGCTACAATCCTTTCACTCTTTGCTTTCTCCAACTCTATCTTTTCCTACCTCATTTCTCTCTGTGAGATATCTTTCCTTGCTCTGGAGAGATTGTCCCCATGCCTCTCTACCTAGGACACTAGAGGCAGCTCTCCCCAAGCTTGGCACTTACATCACATCTCTTGCTTCCTAAGCTTAATCACCAGTGGTACTTCGTCATGGAATGAACATACCCTTCTCCTAAATAAAGCCCTGGCCAGACACTCCGATGGACAGGCAGTTCCTAGTCTCTGCCACTCTTGCTCCCTCTGACCTCAAAAACAGACAGGGGAGGTCACCCATTGCTCTGGGACAAGCCACCACTAAGCTTCTTAGCTCTTCAAAGGAGTTGGCCTACACCAGAATATTCCTTTTAAAACCAATGTACCTAAAGCCTGAGCTTTGCAGGTGTTTTGAGTGTGCGGTTGCCTGATTCCCATAAAGTTTACAGGAATGCCTGAAATAACACCTCCTCTTTGGACATGGGTGCTTATTTATGTCCTGGTTTGAGACCTTTTGTTTCTGAACTTATGTTTGGGTACATCAGAGAAAGCTGCTTGCTGGGCAAAGAGCTACACACTGATGGTGATGTGTATAAAGAAAACACTGCCCATCACTCTGCCATTTACGTATCTCTTCCAGGACTGTGCCAATCATCAGGGCACAGCAGAGGAAGATACATGTACTTCCCTTTGCACACAGCAATTCTGATTTACTGTGTATCAATACAAGGAAAGGGGATAGGAAGATTTCATCTTTCTTTTCTTGGTGACTCTGGGTCTTTAGGCAGCAGATGAGCAGGATGTGTATCTGATAAGCACGTGACACCCCTCCCTCACTTCCCTTATACAAGAAGCACCATATGTTCTTGCTTCCAGGCTGTCTCCACACAGGATGGCCAGAGGGCTCTGCAATGCAGGGCAGGATACCATGGGAAGGCAGGAGTACAGAAGCAGTGTTTCTATGCCCAGATACTTTCCTCTTTTTAGGATTACTGCTGGGCTGAAGAAGTACCTAATGAATCACATCCATTTATTAAAATCATCAAACCAAATCAGTGATATGTTTTCTGTCTGTAACACTGAGCACTGGGAGTTCTGGAGGAAAAAGTAATTTATAAAGAACAGAATGGAAATACTGCATATCCTATGACAACATTTTGCTTATTTAGATTTAAAACAATTAAACAAATATGCCTCTCCATGGGTCTCAGTGCCCTAACATCATTAACCACCCAACAAATTTTTAAGAGCTTTAAAGTCATCAGTTTTACAGAAACCCAGGCAGCAAGCCACTATCAAGCTACCACTTGCTTTAGTGCAGGAGGAAGAAGTTCCCCTCTGCCTTTTGCAACTCTAATTCTTTAAGTATGCTCTATTTTGGATCTGTGAATAGAAACACTTTCCAGAGTCCTGGAGAACACTCTTCTAATTGCCTTAGCTTTTAATGGGTGTACAGGTCAGGCAGCCTTCTGATCTCAGACAGCTTTCTGATGATGCAAGCATGATCCTTGGGCTGGACAAGCTCCAGGCACAGTAGATCATCGCTGGCCTCTTGTGCACCACCCACGACCTAAAAATGGCCAGCAGAGATCCTGAGATGGCCTTGCCAAGCAAAATGCTTTCCTCAGGAGGAGGAATCTTGCCTCTGGAAATGCACATGGAAATGAGCATCTCAATAGCTGGCATGACAGTGACAATAATCTGTCCACAGTTAATCAGAAATGGACAAGGCAGTTGAAAAGAAAGATCAGTAGGCATTGTCCAAAGGGGATAGATGCAATTCCTTCTTTCTAAGGCATAGAAAAAGCATAGAAAATACTCGCCTCTTCATCCTACCCTCACAACCTCCATATTGCTGTAGATAAAGTTCAAGCACTTCACCTTAATCCACATCAAGACATGACTGGAGAGAGAAGCTGACTTCCAGCACCCCAGATTCACTTTGAAAATGCTACCAAATATCTCAGTGTTTATATGTACATAGGCAGGGGTATTAACACATACGTACACAAAGCACAGGCATGGAAAAGTTTGGGGCCTCAGTGCAGACAGGACTTCCAAACAGGGAAGGAAGGGCTTCCAAACTCTTGACAGTCTAAAGCTGGAACTCAGGGCTGATCCAAAGTCCACTAAGAGTCTTTTCAGAGTCTCCAGATGTTAGGCTACTGTGTAGTGAAAGAACCAAATTATCCCAAGAGCAGCAAATTAAACCCAGATAGGTACTGGCTAGGGTAGTAGAACATTTATGAGATACTATGTTCATCCCTGGGGTTATTTATGTGTAAGGAACCAGGTTTCCTGTTTATTTGTAAAGAAAATACAGCCACGGCATGCTGTTTAAATGAGCAGGCTTTTGATATTTTAGTAAGCTTTTCTATTTATACAATGGAGCAATATTTCACTCTCCTCCTGCACTCTGAATTCTACCTGTGATGCCCTTGTTTGCACACATCTTTCATGACTTTGGCAGAAATGGGAACCACAGACATTTCAAAGAATCACCAGTCATTTAACTAGTGTACTACAATGCAATAAAATATATGGCATATCACAACTACAAAATACATTTTAATCTTTCCAGAACCTGCTTCTGTTGATGACCCATAAAAGGGAGAAATTCAGAATACTATTTCATTGCTTATCTTCCCTGCCTAAGCTCCTACACTACAAGTTGAGAAATGTTATGAGTCTGAATGAACTGACCACCTGCAATAACCAAATTTCTTTCTACTATTTGAAAAGCAAATATGCACAGGAAAAGCAATAACCATCTATATATGTCAAAAGGGCAGAAGAATCCTTAAGTTCAGTGCCTTATTCATATAATGACAATGTCAGAAATTTCTGTTAAGTGGGCACTGTACTTTTCACGCTGAAATTACAGTGGTTTCCATTTAGGAAAAAAAAAAATAATGCATACAAAAAGTGTTGCAGGAAAGCAATTTTTGGCACCACTTATTTTCCCCATTTCCTTACTGTAGATTTCCTTCCTATTTCATACTGTCCCAAATCAGAGCAGCAACCTTTGCTTTCTTAAATTAGTACAATGACTTAATGCAGACATTTTACATCCACCATCACTATGATTAATGGAAATAGATTTATCCCTACTGTTAAATGTTAAACAGCTGAGGTCAGGTTATATGCTAATTTAAACTTTGGATAATCCTACTGGCATCAGTGGGATCACGTATGGCACAAAACATTGCTTCAGTTGTACTTCTGCCTCCTGGAGCCTTCCACAGCATCTTAACATACGCCTTTTGTGATGTTCTAATGGGTACAGAGCAATGAGAGTCACTCGGAGCAGATGGTATTTTGAACTGCTGCTCAAAGATGGCAGTGCTGGGATTTGCCCGTCACACCACAAACAACTGGCCTAAAAGCAGGCAATAAAAGCAGAATATAAAAAGGACCCAACATGTATTTTTTTGGAGCAGAACTAGAGAAGCAAACCCTTCCAACGAGACAAAGGTCATGGCTAAATCCTCTAGTGTCTAATGAGGTACCAGCTCCAACTGGAATTTGTCCTGCAGGTGGAGCATCTCATAAAAGCTCTTCCTTTATACGGCCTCTGGTGCTGGAGAAGACAAAATATTACACAGCAGTCTCCCTTCAAGGGTCTATGAACTGTAATTTTTCTTACCAGACTACCTATTTTTAAGGAAAATTGTGGCAATAGACTTCTACCCTCACACTGTTTTGCCGGAGTTGGTTATAAAATTACTGAAACAGGCAAAATTAGACAGAAACAATACAAGCATGACTCTGAGTCCCTAAATTTCTCTGGAGACCAGGGTGGGGAAAAAGCAACCAAGAGAGAGCATTAGAAAAGTATACTTAGTATCTATAGTTCAGGTCTTCAGTCAATGGAATTAAGTGTACTTAAAATTTACAAGCTCTGAAAACACACTGTGGAAGGGTATCCTCCTCTCCCCTGGCTACAGAGAGCCCAGGTTACTCTCTAAGGTATCTGAACTGAACGCCTCGAATGAATCTCCCTCAAGTTAGCAGAACAAAATTAATTTTGCAGAGAAAAAGCTCTGTGAATCTAGTGGGTCTCCCAAAACTTTCCTCTACATGAAGACAGGGAGTTTCTTTTTGCCAAGTTTTAACAGCCTCTGAATCTTAGCCTATGAGCAGCCTCACAAGCACTATGTTGTGAAGCTCATCCTTAAGGATTTCTAGGGAGAGAAGCAACTGGATTGTTTATGCTGAAGCACAGCTGGCACAAAAACAAGGAGCAGAAACATTTCAAAGGTTCAGAGCTTTTGTGAGACTATTCTAGCATCGATGGCACATCCTCTGGGGTATTTGTGAATATTAAGATGTGTTGTGATGTGAGTACTGTTTCAGCAGGAGGAGGATGCTGCATTTGGAAAATAATCCCAGCCCTGCTTCTCCTATCAGTTCAATGTGCACAGAACAAAGTGCAACGCATGTACACAGAAAAGCCATCACCAGTCCTGCACCTGTCACTAGTGGAAGGCCATCTGAAACCACATCTTCTACTTTATTTCTGGTAATGCTCCACCCCAAGCTCAGCTGCAGTCACTGGGGTCTGTTCTGTCATCACCAGAATAACTGGTAGGCAAGGACTATGTGCATTTCCTGAAACGTCTCCTCAGTCTTGTCAAGTGACTGAGTACAAGCATCAAAAGATGCATCTAAGAGAATTAGTGAAAGAAAAAGGAGGTTTATTATTCATATTTCAGCAGCAGGTAGAAACCACAACTGTGATCTGACTCTCAGCATGCCAGGTAATGTACAAATGTACAGTGAAAGGCAGTTCTGGCTCTGAAGAGCTTACAGTCTTCAGAAGCAAGAGAGGTGGGAGGTGAGAAAAGAAACAGAGAGAACTAATATACACAAAGCAAAGCCAGTCTCAGAGCTAAGAGTAAAACTGTCTCTTTCCAAACACTGAAGCCTCTCCTCTGCCCAGTCTGCCATGCTGCCTGCTAATCACAACACTGACATCTTGAATGCGTTCACTTCCCACAAGTTCTCTGCAAGCTAAGCTATGGGGAGCCCCAAGCAAGCTGAATCACACTTGCAGAAACCAAAATGATCAGTTTATTCTGCCATAACTCCTCACGAATCCCCACTGGGTTATTGCTCCTTTGTCCTTTACTTCTCTTTTACCATCCTTTTTTTTTTTTTTTTCCTAAGTAGGTCACCTCATCTCCTGAAGTATGAAGCCATAAGACTATGAAGACATAAAGGAGATTTATTCCTCTCTGTGTGCATGATCTTCTCCACTGAAAGAAGTATGGGAATAACTACAAGGTTCATCATCGACTTCCAAGAATAGACAAATGCCTTTGTTATGTGTCTGTGGCATATCTCAAACAGAGACAGGATGAAACCTATAGTGAAGACATTAAGTTGTTCACTAAAACATGAGCACGGTCCAAAGGTAGTAAAAGGTCAGAGACTAATTTCATTTGAGAATTTTAATTTGTTAGCTCTAACATAAAGCCATTAATGTGGGGGGGGTTTACCTCCCTCAGACCTCTCTGCTTCTAGATACACATTTATATTAAATTTATGATTTATAAGCATCATGATAGACTGCCCTTTGCTAGCCTCTTCGACGGCTCTCTGTCACAATCATTCTTCACATATGATGCTTAAAGACATTTTAATAAGTTGTTCTTGAGAAAATAAAATCCCCAACAAGTGAAGCGGACAGAAATTTAAACACTGCACATGTCTAAAATACAAAGTCTTTGTAGAATAAAATCAGCACTTCTCTTTCACCCTCAGTACTCCTATTTTGTGTCTTTTCTAACTGATTTCTGATTGTATTAATTCCAGAGGTTCACCACCCAAAAATTATATTCACAACAAATGCTTGTTCTGGGGAAATATCTGCACATAAAACAAAGCAAGACTGAAAAAACCCACAGAGTAAAGCAGAGTTGCTGGCATCCAAGCTGTCTGTAGTGAAGGAAAAGCTTGTAGTTATTTTATTAAGAGGCAGATGCTGATCCTATAATTCCAGGGCTATTTATGAGCATGCTAGACAGCACACACAAGCTCACATGTGCAGATAAACACAAAGTGCTCACCAGAGTCACAAAGGACCTTGATTCACAAGTGCCCATTTAAATAAATACACTGTAATGCTAACATTTCAGTCTTCTGGAAAATGCTTCTAACAAAAGGATAATAATATACATCCTTAAGAAATTAATTCTATAATTCCATATTCCAAGCTTCTCTGCAACAGACAGACTCTTTTCAATAAGAAATAAAGAAATAAAATCATGTGGAATAGGAATATTTTCTTAGAAGATTAAACAGAAAAGAGAACATTAAGAATCTCTATCTATTTGTTCCTATCTCAAATGTTCACTTACATTAAAAGTCCACCAGCTTCCCTATGGATCAAAAATTCTTAAGATCCAGTATCTTTCCTAGGAATTAAGTACAAGTCCATGGACTCTACCATGACCAGAAATATTACCTACATTCCTCTGCATCTACCCACTCCTTTATGTGGATAATTTTTTCAACTAAGAGCAGCCCTCCTTTCTGGGCATTTTTTATCAATGGTTCATTACTTTTGACAAAGCCAAGAACAAAACATTCAAAGCAAGAGAGCCACTATGTGCAAATAAATCAATGAAGTTCAGAAGATGAATTAGGTATCTAGATATGGTGAAATCTGACTCCAGTGAAATTAAAGGCAACTACACTAGTGTAGGGTCTGCTGACCTGGAGTTTTCATTAGATTCAGAGGAAATTTTAAGCTCTTAAAAACACTTGTTAATAATGCCAGATGACACAGTTATGCAATTATCTGGCCCATTAGTTTTGCAGTTCACAACCACTCGCAAGTCATTTTCCTACACTCTGAAAACTTTGATGAAAAACACTATTTACAATAGAGTAGCTGATAACACAGTGCTGATAGCAGAAACTCTGCTTAAGTCCCTACTTCAGTTGTACCCAGGGCTAGAATAGAGGTTTCTTCTCAAAATTAGAAGAGTGGATTTGAGAGTTCCTAATGCCTTGGGTAACTGTCAGCTCAGGTTCCTCATGTGTCTGGAGTCTTTGCAGCCACATTATTTGAAGAAACAGATTTTTCACACAACTTAGTTGTTGTAACATGCTACAGGAAAACTGTGAGCAGAATCACTAAGAAAGGAAACATCGAGCATCTACTAAATTTTCAGACTTCATTTGACCTACAAGAGCAGTGAGCTTAATAGTGCTCCATCCATTAGTATTACTGGCCAAGGCTGCTCAATAAAGGCTTTACGATGAAAGCATAACAACCACAGTGGGCATAATTCTTAGTGTTCCCGCGGACAATGGCTAAATCAATACTGAGTACCAGTCTCAGAGTTTCCAGATAGCAACACGGTAAGCCTTTCTTCTTCATATAACTTCACTAACAGCATGCAATAAAGCATTCAGCAGGCACAGAAAATTCCTGCATTTCAACAGTATAAATTTTCCACTTCTAAATTGTCCTCCATTGTGGAAATAGGACACATAGGCCAGTGTGAGGTGTGATGCCTAGACATGCATTTACTTCTGTGGATTTTGGCCTGCATGGTGAAACTTCTCCTTTGTGCTATTTAGATGAACACAGCTATACAACGCCCATGCACCACAGTTGCCCTTTTTTAACTTACATCCTCAATTATGTCTGCAAGGTCACACAAATAAAACCCAACAGTGACAGAAAAGGATCTCAAGCCAACACTGTGTCCAACTTTCCTTAGAAACCAAGTATGGAGTCCACAATTAACTCAGTGCTTTCCTATCACCTGAGCTGTTGGCCATGCTATACCCTCACTGTACAAGCTGAGCTCTCTTTCACACCCTTAAGCTCCTACAATTTAAATATTTATACCTAAGCTCTAGTTAAATAAGCTTCCTTTATAAGTAATAACCACTTTAGGTCAGGAGTCATTTGATCTATTTCAGCATCTATTTCACACAGAGATGAGTTCTGTGCAAGCCTCAGTAAGTACACTCTCTAAATCTCCACAAACTTCAGTAAAAAATGGGAATGACCAGCTCAGATGTAACATGTCCACCCTGCATACATCTACATTTAATCAGGAATCCTGAATCAGTCATGAATTAATCCTGTCTTGTGTCTGTCAGTCTCCTAAGCAGACCATAACACTGTCCTTGCATAAAAGTACTGTTGAGAAAAAAGTATTAAAGGTTGTTACATGTGGTTACTATGGCAGTGTGGCCAGAGAAGGACAAGGCAGAGCTGAGACTGAGTGGCCCTTGTATGTATTCTGACACCTTCTTGGGCAGTATTTATCTAGACAAGGGGACATTTCCAGCCTTAAGACACAACAAAACCACCACAACTATTAAACAAGGGATATGCTTGGGTTCTAACCCAAATTCAATCTATCCAGCACTCTTTATGAAACAGTTCTATGTGTAATAAATAATTTTCATATATTTCAAAATCAAACAAGTATGTTTTCATAATTCCACGCATAATAATTTCTGCAGTATATACATAAATACCATAACTGAAGGCATTGCAAACACTTGATATGAAAAAATACACATTTTAAATGTCTGCAGATTCTCAAGCTATGTAGGATACCTGGCCTCAGTTCCATATCTGAGAGCACAAATGCCTTTGATTTTCAACCATTAACTCATTTTTGAAACTGAGATGTGCAGGGCAACTGACTTAAGGATGGTGAAAACTGCAGAGATCCCTACAGAACAGTCTGCCTTTACTTACATATGAAGTCACTCCTCAGTGAATGCAGAAGGAAAAACAAACAGAGCTGGCCACAGCCACAAAGGTGATGGAGAGGACAGGGTAATACAACAATACAACAATCAACTTATTTCAGAGGAAAGGTACTGTTTTCTAGTTAAATCCTCTTTCACAGGGGATTAAGTTACTATGGAAAAAAAAAAACAAAACCAAAACCAAAACAAAACACAAAAAAACCCCAATGAAGAACAGTGTCTGCATAACAATTCCAAAACTGCTCCATCTGTAGACAAGCATCAGCGTACTTAAACTCCCACTGGCAGACCACTGAAAAACCAGTTTGGCAGCGTCTCCTATACTCAGAATCAAGTGTACAAAGAAGCCAAGTTTAAATCTATAGAGATATTCAGATGTGGAGTCTCTCTTCTGTCAGATGTGGATATGTCCCCATGCATCACAGCCTGATGAAAGGAAAGAGCTATGAAGGCAGGCTGCTGCTGGAGAGCATCCTGTGGAGTCACAGCACAGGGGAGAAACCATGGGTATTTCAAATGCAAGACTCACAAGTCAAGGGACTTGGGAGTGTGAGGTGGAAGTCAAATGTGTGATCTTACAGCTCATGCATGAGATTTGTCAGGCCTGCCTACAGCCTTACAAAAACACTCACAAACCAACACTCAGCCAGCTGGTTATATTTTCATTGTATTTCCTAGGGGCAGAAAACAGTCTGCCCACAAACTGCATTCATATTCTCCTCATGTAAACTTTATTTTTCAGCACGGCTATGATGGGCTTAATTTCACCTTGATTTCTTTGGAGGGTAAAAGCATTACAGAAAAAATACATTTCTTCTGCTTTGCCTTCAGCCTGAGAATGACAGCAACATTCTCCCTGTGAAGAAACTGGTAATGCTGCAGTGATTTTTATCACTAGCACTTGTATCTCTTGTATATTAATAGATGTTTGAAAAATGCTATTTTATCTCATTATTTATAAAATATAACTGTATAATTCTGCAAAGGGATGGATACCTCTATATCAGGAGCTCAGCAGGTTGCTTGTCTTACTCTGCAGTTTACATTAATGGACCACTAAGGTTTGGCTTGGAAAGGTGACGTTAACATCCCAGATCAGACAGACCTACATTATACAATCAAAATCCACTTTGTCATGACAAGGACACAGGTGTACTCCTCCTACCCATTGCAAAGTCAACAAATGTGAGCCCATCACCTCTCATATGCATCCAGCTCATTGCATTGAACAGGTATGCCTTATTTGGGAACAAGCTGACCAACACATTGTTGTATTAATCAACATCAGAGTATCAAAATTCAGACAGACTTTAAAATGGATAAATAAAAAAAATAATACAATAGGGACAAGAAACTACATTTCAGTGAGAATAGAGGTACACAAATATTGTTTGGGGAATTTACAGATAGATAGAGGTTTAGAGGGAAAGGACCTTGTGCTAAAACAATTCATAAACTCAACATTAGACAATAACACCACACTTTTGGGAAATGCAAATAATATGCTGGGGCCAGTGAAGGAGAGAAAAGCTTTTAATACACTTCCAGAAAGATTTTTGCTTGACTTAGCATTCAGGGTTCTGTGTCCATTTTGAGAAACAAGAAAAGCTTGGAAAGAGCATGGAGAAAAACAAGGAGAAACAAACAGAAGGAAAAGTAACTGAGAGGGGTAAAATACTCAACAGCTTTATAATAGATGGTTACAAAGGAAGTCACTAAAATTGCTGTGTCTGAGGTGGACAGAACAGACAGTACAAGAGGGTAAGAGAGGGAAAATCTTTCTAAGGATGCTGTAGCATCACTCATGAAGATTGCAAAACCTACCCCATTATAATTTTCAAAATGTTAAACAGACATATCCCAAGAGTGACTAAGGTACACACGATCTCGGATTGCAGCTGAACAGTGAAGTAAAACTTTGTTCCCCTTTAGCACTATATTTCCTTTTTTCCTGTCAGTGTTGGTGAGCTTTTTCTCTTTCTGTTTGTTTTGTTTTTCCTGTGGATGAACAAGATAGAATGTCCACAGCCTGGCTTTCAGATCCTGATGACAGATTGCAGGGCTTAAGTGTACAGGAAAAAAAAAGTCTTTCTACTCTATGGAAACTATGCACATTTGAAATTATACAATTCTGCAAAAAACCTGCAGAGCCTTCAAACCATCATGTGTCAGAGTAGGTGTTCTAAAGACGATTTTCATTATACCACGTATCTCTTATTTGATTATACTCTGATTCTATTCTCACTTTAACAGGTATCACTCCTGCTGACTCCAATAGCAATATTCCTCCTGTTTTTACACTCACTACACTAAATGAGAACAGACCCAGCCCTAAAACATTAAAATGGATTTGGGATTACAAGATTTTAATGTTCTGGGTCTTTTTTGCCATTTCCTATTGTCTTCCAGGTTTCATTTATGTCTATAAATTTCCCCTTTGACGGCAGTGCCAGGAATGTACTTGTGTAAGACACTACTCACTTCCATAAGCACAGGAAGACAGATGAACCCCTGCAGAACCCTGCAGCTGGGGCTAGATTGATCTGTAACTCAATCCAGCAGTTCTTAAGTACAGGTAGCATGAAAAGCTCTCCAGCAAGCTGCTGAATACAGCAGTCTGTTTAAAAACAATAGAAGAAGTGACTGAGTAGATTCATCTCATTGAAATAAAATTCTCACCAAGTAAGACACGCTTCCTCAAAAAGCTGGGCTTTCCACTCAGTTTCTGTGACTGCATTCCCTGGCAAGCTGCACTTCTGAGTTCATGAATGCAGCAGCACAAAGTAAGGAATACTGAGAATCTGGAGCTCTTTTCAGATTCCAGTCCACCTCTAGACAAAAGCCCTAATAATATTCAGTATTTTATATGTGGGCTGGATCTGAGGAAACGCTCACAGAATTGCTCCAACAATAAGTCTAACGACCTACAAGTTTAACTAAACTGAAAATACTCTCAAACTACATTCTACTAAGTGGTCTAAAATTACATTCAATATCAGAACCCTAGTGATCTCCATCAGTGCCACATCATTGCTAAAGTGGGCACCTTCCACATGCAAACTTCATTTTTTCAGATGTAAAACTTCTCCAGCTTCACAATGTTAAACTGGAACTTGTAAGATCTGAACGGCAAACCCATGAATGAGAACTTGCCTCTGTATATCTGAGAACTGTCTGAAGAAGCATACATGCTCAATATCAAACTATCTTTTACAACCCATATTCTTGACTATCCTTCCTGAAGGCACTCCAAGAGTAACTAGTCCATACATCCAAGAAGATACTCCACATCTAAAGGCTCTAGGAAAGTCACAGTAGCTTGTTGTGCTCAAAACACAGCTGTCTTCTGAAGAATCAAAAGGGCAAATGGTCTAATCCTCATTCAAATAAAAGCTAATTTAGCACCCCTTCCAAAATACTGGTTTACACTGGAAGGTAACTGGCAAAATGCATGTTTTTAGGGAGTCAGGAGACGCCAAGATATGTGTCAAGACCCCTTTTTTGCTTGCTAAACTCTTCCATGGAAGTTGAACCTCAGGAAACTCACAGCACTGATAATCACCGAAATTATCTTCCCTTCCAAGTCTAAACAGACAAGGTAGAAGAGATTTTGAGGTGGAAAAGTTTCATTGCTTTCACGGGATAAAAATTCTGCCTACCTGACCACACTTCTAACACCTTTCTCATAAGGGAGGTCATTATGGTGACTTTTGCAAAGGAGAATTTCTGATTTCTGCACATCATATAAACAGAAGATCCTAGAATCCAGATAACATGTAAAAAGAAGGTGCCTAAAAAGGAGGCAAGCCCATAAACCCCAGCATTTGTAAACCAACCTCAACTCCAGAGCTGGGGTCAACTGAGGACTCCTTGAACACTTCTGTGGATCATCAATCAAGATAAGCACTCCAAAGGAAATGCTTCACCTCTGCTCCCCTTGAAAGAGCTCCTGCTGTTTCTCACACAGTGCACCATTTGCTGGGAAGCCATTTCAGGAGAGAACTGTTCCCCTGATTGTGCAGACTGTCAACAGCTGAGAGGATCTCTAACAAGCCAGCCACAGAGGAAATCCTGAGCATTGTCCTGTCTCAAATCTATGGTAATTCTCCAGGTCAGGGGTCAAGTCCTTTGGCAATTAGCAGAATAAATTAGTTTGTTAATCACCTTGGAGGAACAAGTACCTAATCAATGGGGAGGTGTTGTGATGTGTGACTAAAGATGTTCACGTAATCACATAGAATGACATATCCTACCCAAAATAGCCTGGAGGAAGAGAAGTGCTGTTGTCAAATGGTAGTGGAGTAAAGCTGTTTGGGCATACAGGAATAGTGTGCTGCTTTAAGCACTGTAAGTGAATCTGTGTGTATTGCAAAACTACATCTCTGAAACTATTCCAAAGTCAGAGCTACAAGAAGCTGTTCAGAAAATAATGTAAAAACAGATCTGGTCGCATCAATCAGAAATTCATAATACTTCCATGGCACAGCAAATTGGGAAAAACTGCAAAGAACTAAAATTGCGAGAGCAAAGCCATGGAGAAATCAACTGACAAAATAAAAGAATTGCCCACCAACTATGTCTGGGAACTAGACTTCCCTTTAATATTACTATATGCTTTGCTTTAGGTAGGTGTTCACCATTTAATAGCACTAATAAAATTGTGTCCTGAGTGCAGGGATCGGGATATGCTCAAAATTTTCAAAACAGTAGACCTGAAGATTGCTTCTATTTTAAGATTAAAGGTCACAATTCATACAGCTTTTTATCCATATCTTGCTCTGACAAAACGTTCAGTAACTGATGCCACCCAGGACTTTGACAGGATGGAGGAGTGGGCCTGTGCAGACCTCATGAAGCTTGACAAGTTCAAGTGCAAGGTCCTGCACGTGGATTGGGAGCCATGGATGGACAGCAGCTCAAGGGAGAGAGACCTGAAACACCTCTCCTGTGAAGACAGGCTGAAAGATTTGGGGTTATTCAGCCTGGAGGAGAGGAAGCTCCAGGGAGACTTTACTGAAGCCTTTCAATACTTAAAGAGAGGGAGCTTGTAAGAAAGGGAAATTTTTTACCAAGGTCTGTAGTGACAAGACAAGGGGCAATGGTTTCAAACTGAAAGAGATTAGGTTTAAATTGGCCATAGGAAAGAAATTTCTTACAATGAGAGTGGTGAGACACTGGAACAGGTTGCTCAGAGAACCTGCAGGTGTCCCATCCCTGGAAGTGTTCAAGGCCAGCTTGGATGGGGTTTTGAGCAACCTGACCCTGTGATAGATGGCCCTGCCCATGGAAGAGGGTTTGGACTAGATGATCTTTAAAGGTTTCTGCCAAACCTTATTGCATTCAGTTCTGAACAATTATTTTCCTTTGAGATCCACAAAAAGACACAATGACCCTGGACAGTTTCCATGAAGCAAACAGCTTATGTAAGGCTATCACACAAGAAGGATTATATATACTCTCTCTTAAAAAGAGCTTTTAAGAGAACCAAATGCCTTCTTCTAAAGTGCCCTAATCACAAAACCCAAGGTTTCCATGTGGTTTTAGTTTCCCTCCTCTATCATGACTCTTCTTTCTACCATGCCCAAACTAGTTATCCAAGTTTCCTAAATGAGGAATCTCAGTCCAAACCCCAAGCCCTTGGTTAAAGTTTTATCCAAACTAAACTCTGATAAAATTTGAATATCTTTATCTGTATTGTTCATCTGTCTTAAGCTTCTCTAGGATTATCAGCTTGACTTCCTGTAAGAGGTCAAAACAACTCCCCAGCATAACAAACAGGTACAAGCTTGGGGAAAAATGAAGGAAAAAGACCTTCCAGATTTCTCCTTCCTTGTCAGATTCTTTGAGTCACTGGCATGGGCCAGAAATCTGGCATATGCTGGGGTCCAGTACAAGCACAGAGCAGAAAAATGATCAAGAAGCATTCCAGTCTTATGTAAGATGAGAGACAACATACTCTGCAAATAAAGCCTGCCAGCCAAAAAGGCACAGAAGCTCTACCAGTACCCTGTGGACTGGTGTTGCATAGAAAGCTCTGATTAGATTATCATAATGATCCAATTCAGGCCACAAAATCTATTATTCTTTCCAGAATCTGAACTAGCACATTATCAGAGATAATTCTGTAAACTGATGTCAACATTAGAGAAACTCAGATTACTAGTCGATCAATACTTGGAACATTAAAATAAATTCCTGAGAGTCCTTATGTGTATCTAGTGCATCAGTAACAGACTGGAGTATTTGCAGAACTCAGGGCAAGTATCAAGTCTATTTGCCTTGTCAAACAACAAGAGTCCTCTGAATTCCTGCTAAGTTTCTCTGGCCTGACATTAGCTAACAGCTGCACTTAAAAATCTCACTGGTTTTAGTAACAAATCCAAATTAAAAACTCTAGGATATATTGGCACGACCAACCTCACCTAACCTCCCCCTACACAGGAGTAAATTTTTCAATAGCTTTTCAAAGATCTAGAAAGTCTGCTTTGGAAACAAATCAGTGAACTTCCCAGCTGGCAAGACACCAGCTTTCCCTGTCACATTGCTGTTATCAGCTAATTTAATGATGTAATTTAATCCTCCTCTGGGTTTCTTTCTCAGAGATCTTAAATGTACATGTTCATCTATAAGGGCCCTTTACCCTGAATAAAAAGCTTCAATAATCTCTTTTGACTCACCCATCACATCAGGCTTGGAAATGAAATGAGGGTGAGGCACTGCATAGTGCTTTCTTCTTGGCTAAAGCAACCACCAAGAAGAAAGTCAGGAAAGAAGGGTCACCTACTGAAAAGCAAACATACTAGTGAAAAAATGAGTAGCTAGAGCTCCTTCCCCTTCTCATCAGTACACAGAGTAGTAAAAATTAGGCAACTAGTCACAGTCCCACACCCTACTCTCAGCAAACTTCACTGGCACAGCATCTGGGTGCCTCTCCTAGCCCAGCACAAGCAGTAGCTCCCAGCTCCAACAGCTCTTCACCTGCAGAAGGACAAAGGCCAGCAAGTACTGCTTTAAAATAAGCCATTAAACTAACCTCAGTTCACAAAATAGCCCCTGTTGCTCTGGATGCTTATGGCTAACTGAATTATCGGAGGAATCAAAACAAGAATTCCAGAAAATCTCCTGGTTGTGTTGCCCAAATGTGTACAAAGTGCTCCTGATTCTGAACTGGTGTCTATAGCTCCTCAACCTCAGTGAACACCACAGTGGAAAACACCTCACAGTTAAACAATGTCTTCTCAGCTGACATGGTTAACTCTCTCACTTATATATTGGAGAAAAATCCTATGTAAATTAATTACAGGATCTAAAATGGTTTAATACACACCAATTTTCCAACCCAAAATATCAAAGAGATGGGATTTTTTGAGATTTTACCATAGAAAATAACAAGACTGTAAAAAGGACTGTGTTGGTTTGTGTAGCAACAGGTTGGTACTGGGGGGCTGCAGTCGTGGGTTCCCTGAGAACCTGCCTGAAGCTTCCCTTATGTCCAATAGAACCAATGCCAACCAACTCCAAGATGGATTTGCTGCTGGCCAAGGCTGGGCCCAACAGCGATGGTGTTTGTGCCTCTGAGATAATATATTGAAAAAGGTTGGGGCAGGAAAGAAAATCTGTTCAATTGCAGCCAGAGAGAGAAGACTTCTTTTGCCCCTAAGCACAGCTTCCAAAATGCATGGAGTTGTTCTTTAAGGAAGGGAATATTTAAGTTTCCTTTATTTTTTTCATGGATAGGCTACAGAACACAGGATTTTGAAGTAATCTGGTGGAGAGCATCAGTTTTAAGGTTACATGTGAGCTGAACCAGGAAAATCTCATTAAAATTGTATCTCTTCTGAACAACAGCAACTGGTATGACAGATACAGCCAACAGAAGGCAACAGACACACAGGTGTTGCATTTGAAGTCAGGCTTGTGTCAGAAAATAGTCTAGTAGTTCCTAAAATAAGTGTCATAGAGCATAGCACTCGACTCTTGCAAGGGAAGGTCTGCCAAACCCCTTCAAAACTAACAAACTGTAAGTGAGAGGAAGTGAAGGGTTAGGCAGTTTTGGCTTTATAGCCTTCAGTACTCACTAAAAATCAAATTTTTATCTGCATATATGCATATACACATATAGTCCTGAGGACAGTCTGTGGCGAGCAACAGATTACAAACTGTAACATTACTGCATGCTGCTAATATGTCTCATATTTTCTAAAGTCTTATCAGCATCTTTTAAAAAGGCTGTAAAATGAGGTAGACAAAGCCTAAAGCCAGGAATATAATTCAATCCAGATATGCCATGTTAGTGTTAATTAAGAAACCTTAGGAAGGACAGGGGAAAGATATTATTCAATACTATCATAGTGCCTGTGATGTCCCAGTGCCAAATTACAAGTAGCGAAGAAATGTGGTCTTGTAAAGGGCTGACTGACTGAGGCTAGATCATTCTATCTTATGTCAAAAAGAAAGCAGGTTGCTTTTTAAAAACAAAAGGAAAGGTGGAGCTGTAGCTCTGCTAAGTCTACAAGGCATATTAAGTAGAAGTCAATTAGCTGACTTACTTTGAACAGGTAAGGAAAATCCCTTATGGCTAAGCATAATGTTAGGGACATGTTTTGATATTGTATATCTTACTTCTTTATTTCTGGAAAACACTTTTATTTTATTTTTATCATTAAAACTTGTCTAGTGGTAAAGTAGATTCTCAACAATCAGATGTTTACTACATGAATGCATTATTCAAGTGCAGACTGGCAAAATTAAGAAAGGGTTTGCTACTGACTACTCCATTTCAAAAGCTTACTCAAGTTGTTAGGCAGAAGAGAGACATCTTTCTCAGAATATAGTCACCTCTGCTACTTTGACAAGCAGTTTCAACTCAGGAAATTACCATCCTTTGGTCCTTATTAAAAAACAAACAAGAAACTCCAAACCAAACCAAACCCCAAACAACAAAACAAAACACCTAGTTTAGTAAGGGGCCTGACGCAAACTATTATAATCAAGTGAAATGCTTTATGAAAGTAAAATCTTGAGCAGATCTCAAAGCCTTAAAAAAATAGCTGTTTATCCTCTGGAAGGATTCTTTACACTCAATGTGCTCCCTGTCCAACAAAAAACAACAAGCAAGGTCTTACCAGTTTCTGAAGTGTGCAGTCAATACTGACAGCCTGAGCACTGGGATTGGGAAGTCCAATGCATTCAGGGGTTCACCTGCCACTGGCATCTGTAGTAAGCTATAAATGCCTTCTATTTAACTTACTGTATGAAAATAATAGCTAGATTTATTAATGTAAGTTTGACATTTTCATGTTAGTTTTCAGTAGATCTTGTTTTACTAAAATTACTATTGCAACAAAACCAAAAAAGTGTCCTTGCACTCTAACTATTTACAAACAGATGAATAGTACAGAATTTCTAAACCTCATATTTCTTTACTGAGATCACAGCTCAGTAATATAGAAAACCTGTCAGTAAAGCTCACAGCACCAGATCAAAAATTTTCTATCTCTATGACACAGAAGATTGTCCAATAGAAGCTCATTCTGGTCTAAATTCATTACAGAAATATGGACAAGTTGAGGTTGTACCAGCAGGCTTTTGGTGGGATCAGGTATAGTTTTGCCTTCCACAGCAGCCTTGGAAGCCAAGGGAGCTGACAGAAGCGTGGGCATGTGCCAAAAACCAAATTAGATCCAGTTCATCTTGCTGCATGGTCCAGTGGTCCACAGATGAGTACAAATGATTTTGAAGTCATAGCTTCTGTTTCCTCCAGAGAACAGATAGGCCTGTCTACTCCCACAGACATGTACTGCTCTCAAACTTTAATCGAATTTGGAAAACTTCAACAACAGCAGTACAGGGCAAGAGCAAGCCTGGACCACAGCACGGCACAGAATAGCAAAAATGGCTTTGTTTACAGTGTTTCAGCAATCCTGGGCAGTTCAACTGCAACAGAATCTCAGAAAAGCAAATCAAAAGAGCAAAGGGAGAAATAACATTCACCTTACTATTTCAGAGGCTTTCAAACGGCTGAGCTGTGGTTAGTTTTCAAAGTTCCTAGGGGTTTAAAATATGTTAGAGTTCAGACAAAAACCAGCTGCTTCTGGTGAGGGTAATAACTGTGAAAAACCTTGAGGATCTGATTTTCCAATGAGCCAAAAAAACTTTGCACATGTAAACTTTGTAAGAATGATGAGTTTTGCAATTGAAAAAATCACATTGTTTCTTGGCAGTACATACAAAAAAAACCCACTGGTGCAAGATAGGTTTGGCTCCTGCAGTCTAATGGCAGGCTCTCTTCTGGAGAGCAGGTCCAAGAGAACTTCTCTGTTACCAGGACACCAACGAGACTTGGCTTGGACCACTTCTGTTCACACCTGAAAGATGCTCTGAGAGTGCATGAAATACACAGAGTTTTTAAAAAGTCACAGGGGTTAAATACAGACTTATACTGAGCTCTCCATAGTCTGAGGCAGATCAGAATGTTCAAACATTTCTACCTTGTCAATGATGCATTGCATTAAATGTTGGTTGGCTGCACTCATTTTTTGAGGGGAAATAAAATATTTAAATCAAAACCATAATAAACTATTTAATAACTCAGTAATCAGCTGAAGTCACATAAACAGACCCTATACAACGGCCCTGTTTATATTATTGTGTTGCAACAGAAATGTCCTTAATCTGACATGATTTATTATCAAGACTGTGGATTTTTCCTATAGTATTTTCAAAAGCAGGACACTGAGGAGCGTTTGTATCTCTTCACTCTAATCTAAGGGGTTTAGATATCTGAAATGACATTTTGCACTATTTGAGCTTTGGTAGTTAACTAAAACTAAAATTGATCCTCAGTCCTATATAAAAAAACCCACATCTCACTAACACAAGCAGACAGCCAGGCACTCCACCCGTTAAGAAGTACTTTTGAAATACTATTCCTTATGACAGTGGTAGCTTTTAAAATGAGTTGCAATTGAGAGTGTATTTTAAGATGTTAAGATAAAACATCAAATGGCATCTGACAACCAGGGAGACATGGGGGAAAAACACCTGTTAAAGATGGTCCTGACATACAAGTAGGTCTCTCAGTATTTTTGAAATCTCCATCAAGGCTCATTCCTGGACAAAAGAATCTATTTCAGTGCATGGATTTTCCCATACATGTGGTTATCCTAGCAGAGAAGCCCATCACTATACATACTTCTGTTCTAGACCACCCGGATTAAAACTGTGTGCAGGGTTTGCAAAGCACCAGACAAAGCCACAGTTCTGGTTTGCCAATGGGACTCAGAGATACCACCCAACCTGAATTAGTATCTTTTTAAGCTGGGTGAACATTTCCTTGTAAATATGGGAAAATGTAGATATACTATCATTTTCTGCCTAACTGCACTTTTTAAAATTCTACTAATGCTGTGCCATATGTCTAGTACAGTATGCAGTAACCTAGAATTAATGAGAGGATATTTGAGGATCTTTTCGGTAGCACCTGCTGCAGTTAAGTTTTAGAACACTACTGAAGATTTATTATGTTTCCATAAGAAATGTTTTTATAGAGGGACTTTCAGACTGGAAAAAACTTAAAAATTATATACCACTGTTTTCCTTCATCTGTGTGTGCACAGAATCATAGAATCATAAAATGCTAGGGGGTTGGAATCAAAGATCAAACTTAAAGATCAACTAGTCCCAACCTCACCTTTCATTGGCAGGGACACCTCCCACTAGACCAAATTGTTCAAGGCATTATCCAACCTGGCCTTGAACACTTCCAGGGATGGGACATCCACAAGTTCCCTGGGCAACCTGTTTCAGTATCTCACCACCCTCACAATAAAGAATTTCTTCCTAATATCTAATGTTAATTTCCTCTCTTTCAATTTGTACCCATTACATTGTCACTTGTATAGGACATGGTTGTATATTTTTATATTTTGTCCAATTCATCAATCTATTGTTATACATTAAATCAATAAGATAAAAAATTAAATAATTATCTTATAAACATAATATTTTAAGACCTGCTGTTTATGAACAGAGAAGGGGTGGTGGAAGATGTGGTGGTTGGAGGCTGTCTTGGGCATAGCAACGATGCAATGATAGACGTTTCAATTCTTGGTGAAGTAAGGAAAGAGGTCAACAAAACCTTTGCCTTGGACTTCCAAAGCGAGGACTGTGTCCTGTTCAGGGCACTGGTTCAGAGACTTCCTTGGGAAACAGTTCTTAATAACAAAGGTGTCCAGGAAGCTGGACACAGCTAGAGAAGAAACACTTAAAGGCACAGGAACAGGCCATCTCTATGTGCTGAAAGATGAGCCAGCAGGGAAGAAAACCAGCCTGGATGAACACGGAGCTCTTGCTGGAACTCAGGGGAAAAAGGAAGAAATGGCCTCAAGCTGCACCAAGGAAGGTTCAGGCTGGGCATCAGGAAGAATTTCTTTACTGAAAGGGTTGTCAAGCATGGGAACAGGTTGTCCACAGAGGCAGTGGAGTCATCAAACCTGGAATTGTTCAAGAAATTACTGGACATGGCACTTGGTGCTATGGTTTAATTGACGTGGTGGTTTTCAGTCAAAGGCTGGACTTAATCTTGGAAGCCTTTTCCAATCTTAATGATTCTATGATCATATTTTCAAGTAGTACCCAGAGGTGTCACTGAATACATGACAAAAATAAACACCAGGAAGTCAGGACTGTAAATTTTGAGCAGGTATGAATTAATTCCAGTGTTAAGCTTCCCTAAATAAGGCAAGTAGTCTAAAAATCATGAGACTTAATAATTATTTACTCTTAGTGCTTTTATTTGCTATTTGCTTTTCAAATGACAGATTTCCATCTTCAAGTTCCTTCATAAGCATCATGGACAACAACTGCCTTTATAAATACTGTAATTGAATATTAGATTTTCTACTAAACACATGACTGCAAAGTTGTGACTGTAAGATGGGAGAAAGTTCAGTATACACTGACATACTCTCCAAAGCATAAAAGCATAATAGCAAAGGCTATTACTGCCTTAATGTGCATGAGATTATAATAGCCAAATATAACTAAGATAGGAGAGGAACACAATGTAATAACAAGCATAAACAGAAAATACATTTGCATTTAAATAAATGTTCATTACTTCTCAATCCAGAATGTGTGCATCTATGCATAAACCCCACCCCAAAAGCAGCTTAGTCTAGTGGTTTTGCATTATATTAAAATCAAATGCTTGTAAGAACATAAAACTTCTTTCACTTCTCAATAAACTGAATTAAAGCACAGGTCTACTGGAAGACAGTTTAAGCCAGTCTGCCCAAACTGAGTGGGGCATCATACACAGTGACAGAGCATCCAGTTTATCACTATTATACTCTGACATTTCCATTTCTTGTTGTTAATGCCTGTATCTATGTATGCAGATAACAGACACACAAGAGTGGCACTCTAGAGTTGTTTAATGCTTGGCAACAATAGATGTTTCTCTCTTGTATTAAAGGGAAGGGACTGCTGTCTAAGCAGAGGGGAGGAAGCATGTCTGTACCTGGATGCCAAGCTGAGCTGCTTCCTGTAGGAGCTGGTCTGGTGAGGATCCTTCCTAAGTCTAGTTACAGGCCAATCCTCATATACGTTCCTGGAGGAAGTTCCACTAATCATCAATAATCCCCATGCCAATGGCTACAAAAGGTGTTCACTGGATGTCAGGATCCCAAAGGGAGGAGAGTTAACAATGCCTATGCAGAGGTGACAGTCAGACACAAGCTTGCTGCAGCTATGTGAGAACTTCCTGGGGTTCCAGAAATGCAAAAGGACAGAGAGGGTCTGTCAGCATATCACCTGCTTCAGTTCCTAGCTTAGGCGTGGTACTAAACCTGGATCGCCTTTCAGAAATATGTAAGACTGTGTAACAGAACTGGTAATTGCAGGAGTGAAGAATCTCATTATGTTACTCTGTACCTCTGAACACCTTTTACAAAGAAGATTCCTTCTATTTTACAAGTAGTGAGAGACACACAAAGCCTCCAGGATTTGCCCAAGGTCACAAAGATCAGTGCCAGTGTAGTCAAATCAAAGCACTTCACTAGAGGTTATTTGCTGTGTTCAAACAACGCTGCATCTGTGATTTCTCTCCAATTTCTATTTCCAACACACTAAAGTGACAAAGATCTGATTAAGGATTCCTAAACTAGGTGCAGAGAGAATACTTTTTAAAGGTATATTGGGGATAAAGGTTAAACAAAGGGGAAATTTAGAGAGCCACTGACAGTAGTAAATTTCTTCACACATTTTTCCCATGCTCACTTTTCTCCTATATAAAACTCCTCTTGAAACTGAGCTGCTTATTTTTGCAAGTGTTTTTATTACTGCAAAAATAGAAAGGCAAACTGAGAGTTTCCCTGGCCTAAGGGATATTTACATTTATTTAGTTTTTGATCTGACAGATATTGTTTATCACCTAGCTCTGTAGGACAGATATGCTATTTAAAAATATAACAAAACAAGCATCCAGGGGCAGTTCGAAGGACTCAGAGCTACCCAATAACTGGTTAATTCAAAATACATAAACAGGCCTAGGATCAAGAATAAGAAACCGAGACTCCTCAAGCAAAGATAAGTGCTTTAATCAGCTGGCCAATGGGTCTTGAGCTGCTCAGGAAGAGGAAGGTTTTCGCACTTTATATAGGTGAAAACTCTAACCACAAGATTCTGTGGAAAAAGGATAAATTATCCCTTCCCTATACTCTTCCACCATTCCATCTGAAGCAGCAGCTGTATGGGTTTTTTTCAGTGAGATTTGACAAATGCCTGCTAAGTACAGGGTTGCAGCACCTACTGGAACAGCCTTGCTGGCACCTGGACACTCTCTCCTGACATGGCACAGGCAGGTTGTTCCATTTTGGAAAAGAGACAAACCTCATCATACAAACACAGGCAGTACAGCTACTTGGCAGACAGATTAAAATGAAGATATTAAAGTCACGTATGCATTCTGAGTTTTAGACTGTAGCTGAGCCAAGATCCCTAGGACTATAACTCTTAATTTACATGACTAAATTCTTGACAGCTTCAGCTTTAATCAGATGAATCCTGGTTTTCAATTAAGCTCCCATTCCCTACAATAAACACATCTGTACCATGACTTTACCCATAGTCTGTGCAAAAAATAAAACAGGTGTCTTCTGGACTGAAGAGAACCAGAGGTCCAGATTACTACAAAATTACTACTCAAGCCATGTATGAAAAGAAAACATTAAAGACATAAAAACCTGTCAATAGCAGAAGACTAGAAAGATGAGTACCCAGAAAACACAGACATGTAATGGTGGATGACAAACTTAATGGATTAGTTTTCACTCCATAAATTAAATAGAGTTTTCCATTTCCTCATGTATCACTGAATCATTTGCCTACCACATTGGCCAAACGCTGTGAATGCAGAAGAGAGTAAAGCAGATCTTGAAAAGGGTTTGGTGAAAATGTAAGGCAGTCAATACATTTTCACACGGCTTTCATCATATGTGTGGCACTTTTTGCAAGCATTTTTCTGCGTAAAAAGTGAGCTGCTTTAAAAATGGTAATTCTTATGACCTAATAATTGATACATATAACAAAGAAATCTAGCAAAGAACAGCACAGATCATCATCTACCAAGGCAGCCAGATGGAGATTCTGTTTGGCAACTGAAGGAAGGCAGTTTTCTACGCAGAACTTGCACAAACTTGTAGAGAGTGAAAGAAAGAACAATTTGCATTAACAGCTGTCATGCATAATGATGAGAACTTCTACAATGTAATTGTGGAAAAAAATGAAAGGCCTATGTGACAGACTTGACAAGAATAATGCCTCAAATCCAGTAACAGCTAATGAAAGTGTTTAGTAAGTACCAACATTCAAGGGAAAAAATAAAAAAGAAGGGGAAAAAAAAGCCTGGAGATAAATACCTTTCTTCATAAAACCAGACCTAAGAAATGGAGCAGAGTGGTAGGTTATTGCTGAGAGGTCATGTCTTGTAGTAAGTGGGACCTTTCTGCAATCAACATGTAACTCTATAGGCATCAGAGATCCCTAGTCAGAGAAATGTTTGGGACATTTGACTCTACCATGTAGGAATGAGGCCTGAATTGCACCTGACCTTAGAGAAATGCTTGCGAACAGCAGAGGTCAGTGATCTGACAGGGAAAATGTTAAAACAGCAACAGTCAGAACAAGTACTGAAGCCCAAGGTAAAAGGAAAACAAGAAGTAGAACAGATACACAGGCATTCTGGTCCAGGATACAAGGGGGAGGGGGAGTGTTGGAGGAGACTAAAGAAAGACAGGCATGTCATGTGCTGAAAATCACTATCTTTTAATTTTGAAAAATACAACCATTTATAGAAGAAAGGAAAGCAATGTATGCAGTTATTGAAGACATAGAGATTTCCAATTAAACAGAGTTACACAGTGTGACTTCAGCAAATCCCAGGACCATCAATGTGTGGACAGGATAGGAAAGAGCGGCCAACAATTCAATCACCACATTGGCAGCTATGCTGTTGGGTCAATGACCAATTCTGTTCCAGCAGGATTGAACAGCCAGCTGCAAAGTTATCCCTACAACACTGACAAGGCAGTAACAGCAGACCATAACACTTGTGAGCAAGGGCTGCCAATAGACAATAAAGCCACGTTGAGGCCAGTGGGCAAAGGCAACATGTCAATAGGAGATTCACAAAAAACAAGAGCAAGTAGTGTGTAAAGCTCACAGCAGCTGACATGCAGGGGAACCAACCAGTGCTGGGAAACACAAGCTATGGATTTAATTGCAGTAAAACATTAGGAAACTTTAATGTGATGCAGGAGGGAGAATCAAAGGGTTTATGTTGCATTGCATTGAAATTTAAAAAAATGTATTTTGAGGCAATGAACTAAAAACCAGCAAGGTAGAGCTAGAAACAACCATATCATCTATCCCAGGAGGTTAGTGAAACACAGAACTCATGGGAGTCATTGAAAAATACCATGGAATTAAGATTTTCAATGGCAAAACACCAAACCAAACCAAACCAAACAAAAAGTTTATGAACATTGAGGACTTCGACTTGCATCCACTTTCTGCAGCACTGCATGGGGAACTGTCAGGTCCAAGGTTACTGCTCCAGTTTCTCTAATCTGGGAGATCTGGAGATGTTCAAGCATGGAGTGTTGCAACAGGAAAATTTGCCAGAGGTACCATATCTGTTTCTGTTGAGTTCAGACAGGACACTAAAGTAGACACAATCAGAATATGCTGAAACTTAGAAGTGTTCTGGCTCCAGTTCTTCCTGTTTGTCTATGGAGGAAGGCAGAAGTGGCAATAAAGAAAACCAAGAGATTAAACTGCAAAGGCAAGAGGGGAAAATATGGACTCCCTGCTCAAAAACATTGAAACACTGCAGTTATCTCCTTCCAGCAGACAGAAAGTCAGGATTTTACTCTTCAGAACAGACAATTGCAGCCTAGGATAAAAATTACCATCAAGCCAAGACAGAAGTTAAAAGAAGCTCAAACCAGGGAAGCATCCTACTGAGGCAAAGAAGCCACAAACACAGAGCCATTGCACACAGACAATCTGAGCTGCTGCCAGCTCTGAAACAGTCACACAAAGGAAACAAGCTAAACTGCAGCATAAAACACATTGTACTACACAGCTATGGACTTGGAGAAGTGGGGAGTGGAGAGAACAGTGGAGAAGGTTACTGGAGTAAATACCAAAAAAAAAAAAAAAAATGGACAAAAAGGGGTGATCAGGGTAAGCAAAAAGCCTTCTACTTGCATTAGGTAGAAGGGGCAGAATCCAGGCTTAAGGATCACTACAGTGTCAGCCAGTAACAAAGTCCTCTATTGCACCAATAATAACAGGAAAGGACTGAACAGTGTTTTACCATAGCACAAGGTGTGCGTCATCCAAAGTGTTTGTTATTAACAGCCACGTCAAAAATGTACTATAAATTGGCAAACACAAGAACTACAAAGGACACTGCATGAGAGTTGCATGGTGGTGCACAGGTAGCAGCAGGAAAGCTTTAGAGAAGCAGCAGAACTTTTTTCTGTTCTACAGACAAAAGACAGTCTACAGTATTCTACAAATCTGTTCTACAAATCTACAAATACTGTTCTACAGTCTGTTCTACAGACTATGGTATGGAGTGAATATCAGCCCAAATTATCACATCAAGGTAAAAAAGTTCCCTTAGCCTACGGCTGTTTTACTTTCAGGACTCCCAAATCCTCTCAGGTTATTTCCCAGCAAGTGAAAAGATTTCCACTCATGTAAAGTGAGAGTAAATCACAACAATTCTGATGTGGCAGAGGGCTATTGCTCCTTGCCCAGGCTGTTAATGACTGCCTCAAGCACAAAGTATTAGAGAGGCAGGCTGGAAATGATTATGAGTCAAGTGATCAGCCAAACACAGTCTAATTGCACCAAAATAGCATATTTTGATAGACACACACATTAATAAATATTAATATAAATTTTTACTATTTGAAATTCTATCAATTCATTTTGTGTCCATTGATTTTTCACAAATCTGCAGCTATCAGCACGGTTCAGCTGGCAAGTCTCTTCTTGGGCCTCTGCAACTGTGTGCTCACCTTCAAGGCAAGAGCTGACATTTTCTGCAATATAGCTTAAAGCTTTATTCATTTGTTTGTTTGTTTTTAAATTCAAGTACAGCAATGAGTTTTTCCTGCCTAGAATGAAGTTACCATCTCTGCATATCACCTGGACAATGTGAGTTAAACACCTTTCCCTCTGCAGCTCTTGTGCCTTTTGTGTGCATTGCTATATCCTTGTGCTCCTACACACCACCCAGCTGCCTCAAGGAGCCATTACTGAAACCCTTGCACTCCTGCTGCTCCCAAATGCCAGTAACATCCACAGAGTTATGCTGTGCTCACAGCTACTCTCCTAAAAAATATAACAGGGCATATTTCTGTTGTACCATCCCCTTCTCAATCTCTGTATTTCATCCACTTTTTGCCCCTTGTTGTCCATCAGGAACATCCTGAATCTGTCTACCACACTTGGCCATTCGTCCATGAGCAGAGCCCACAGGTTCTCCTGGAGTATAAATAAGCACATAAACCATCAATTCTCAAAACTCACCAGGACACATTATTCTGTTCTTGCCTGCAGCTCTTAATTTGCTTCTGTCTTTGTCATTACTTATGATTAAAAGCCCTAACTCTGTTATTTAACTCCGTGAAGCATGCAGCTTGCATGAGATGGCATACAACGCAGGCTGAATCTTACAACTTGAAACACTTCATTATATTAAGAAGAAAAAAGAGGCTTATGATTAATTTTGATTTCAAGCCACAAAATGAAACACTTTAAAGCCATTTTAAAAATGTTTCTCACAGTAGGAAACAGAATAAACCAACAAAACAAACTAAACATTATAATCAACCTAATTATTACTTTCTATTAGCCAAGTGCTTAAGGGATGAAAAACACCAGCATTTTAACCTGAGTGAAGCATTACAGAGACATTATCCTGGGGAATGGTTTTCCTGCTACCTTCAGGTTAATTCTCAAAAAAGATTTGCCTTTCCTTTAAAGGCATTCAGGTAATTGGTCTTCTAGATGTGCAGGTGATAAATTAAATCTTAGAACTAACTTCACGTTCAGTGGTCTTCCCATCTCTCGTGAAAGAGCATCAGCAAGAAATATGAAGGATGCTGTATAATAGTTTACTAATAAAAAACCCCCCACACATGCACCAATTAAAATGCACTACATCAAAATCTGGCAACAGCATCAGAAGGGTGAAGAGGAGTGGCATCCACAAGAAGGATCCATCAAGCAAATAAATAACCAGCCGACCTTTCATCATCCTGTTTGGCACCGTGCACACCTCCAGATCACTGTCTGGGAATAAAACTGACTCCCCCTCCTCCCTGCATGCTGGCTGAGATTTAAGCCTTTTTGCTCCTCAGTGAAAGGCACACTCGGAAAGGTGAGGAGCCTGGGAGGTCTCAGCCCAAGCCAGAAGAGGCACCAGCCCCTCTCCCTCAGCACTCAGCATGGGGAACATAGGGCGGCTCTGTTGAACACCTAAAGGGACTTGCCCCCATCAGTGGAATTTTCCCACTCCCTTCACCTCTCCCCACACTGCTCCTAATGGGCATGGTGCAGTCCTGCTGGGACAGCTGTTGTCCTCCCACCATCACCACTTTCCTCTGATTCTGCTTTCCCGCCTGAGGGGAACCGGGAGCTGGGGGATGATACACTACTGAGAAATACAATTTCCATAGTAATTTGGAGGTTGCTGAAACAATGAAACTGCATCGTAGAGATGAATTTATCCTTTTGTTTTACAACATGCACTCTTGCTGCTGTATTTAAAAGCAGCTTGGGTTGGCATAAGTCACCCCCTCTGTGCTTGCTGAGGTGGCTCCTCACAGCAAGCACCCTCAGCTGCCCTGGCTCTGAAACGGAGCTGGAGGGGGAAAAGCTGCTCCACAGAATACTCCCTGGGAGGTTTTTCCCCTGGGCAGGCAAACTAGCAGGAGGTTGGACATGCCCAGCATCAAGAAGGCTGCAGGGAACTGAGGTGAGCAGACAGAGAGGTTCATGGCTGGGGTGCAAGGGCAGGGCACCTTCCAGTCTGCTGAGAGGTGTGGAGGCCAAGGAGGAGGAGGAGGAAGAGGAGGAGATGGTGGTCTGCTTCTACTGAGCTGAAATTATCACTGACATTGTGGCAAAGCTGGTGAGAGATGGAGGGAAAATCCTCCCTCCCAATCAGGTCAAGGCTCACCCTGCTCCAGGTTCCTTCCACAGCTGAAGGCTCTGATGTATCTTGTTCCTGCACCCTGAGTCTTCTCATCAGTTTTCTCAACGGCCTCCCATCATCTTCCTCAGGGCTCAATCAATCACCAAAATAAAAACCACCATTATTTCTGGGGCTCTCCTGTGCAAGGCCAGGAGTTGGACTCCAATGATCCTTGTGGGCCCCTTCCAATTCAGAATATTCTGACTCTGTGATTATCCCCATTCAAGGAAACCATACTCCTTTCCCCAGCTGTATGTGACAGTGAAAAGGAGTGATCCAGTCACAGCCATGTCAAGGCATGGCTGCCTCAAACTCTCATCCCACCCAGAGCAGCAACAAGGCTCAGCTCTTATTCCTCCTCTCCATTCTTTGAGACAACCAATCATTCACAAGCCTGAAGTGGTTCACTGTTTGGTTGGGATAATGAATTGACAATATTTATGCTGGTGCCAAGCCCACCATAAATGACAGCAGCTTCCTGGACAGTCCCTTTGACTCAGCCCAGTAATTAATTTTACTTATGTCACACTTATACACTTAAATATTGAATGCTATATTTAAATGGGACAACAAATCAATAATCCAATGGGGATGTGTGTGGGGAGAGGAAACCCAAAAACTCTCTACCTTTGCTTCCAAAACATAAATTGGAGAAGTAAAAAAGTTGGCCATGAGACTGAATGAAACTCAGCTGAGCACATTCACCATGATCCTTATCTCTGAAAAACAATTATTGTTACAGATCCAATTAATTATTGTAGTGTATTAGAATTAATAAAGTAGAAGAGGAGAATGATAGTATAGATGGTTTTTGATCAAATTTAAATTTACTTGCCTGATTTAGGAATAAAAATTTGATTTAAACTGCTTAATTTTCAAAATCTATCATTATCTATTGGAATTTGCAGAAAATTGATACTGACTGTCGAAGGTTGGAACCATGACACTAGTTTAAACATACTCAAGAGATCTAGAAGAGTTTAAAAGAGATCTGTAATGCATCAAATCACATTTCACCTTTTCTTTGGAGTAATGAACAAATTGGTTTAAAATTTTCATCAAATCATCATAGAATGGTTTGGGTTGGAAGTGATACTAAAGATCATCTAGTTATAACCCACTGCCACAGGCAGGAATACTTTCCACTAGACCAGGTTGCTCAAGGCCCCATCCAACTAGCCTTGAACACTTCTAGGGATGGGGAAATCACAACTTCTCTGGGAAACCTCTGCCATTGCCTCATCACCCTTACAGTACAGAATCTCTTCCTAATATCTAAACTACACCTCCCCTTTCAGTTTGAAGCCATTAATCCTTGTCCAGTCAGTAAATGCCCTTATAAAAGTCCCTCTCCATCTCTTTTGTAGCCCCTTCAGGGAGGTGCTGTAACACTTTCCAGGAGCTTTCTCTTCTCCAGGTTGAATAACCCCAACTCTCTCAGCCTTTCTCCATAGGAGAGATGCTCCAATCCTCTAAGGATCTTCATGGCATTCCTCTGGATTCATTTCAACAGCTCCATGTAGTTCTTATGTTGAGGCCTCAGGGCTGGATGCAGCACCCCAGGTGGGGTCTCACAACAGTGGTGTAGAGGGAAAAAATCCCCTCCCTCAACCTGCTGGCCAGGGTGCTTTGGATGCAGCCCAGGACACAGCTGGATTTCTGGGCTGCAAACAGCACATTGCCAGATCAAGTCAAGCTTCTCATTAAATAATCATCCCATCTAAAGCACAGCATAGTATATGGCATCATTTACAGTATAAAAGTCCTTCAGACTTCATGTTCACCAAGAGCCCACAGCAGCTTGTTGTGCACAGGCTCAGAGCTACAAGAACCTTTCAGGAACAGATTTAGATAGGAGATAGGAAGCATCAAGAATGCCCTACTGAACCTGGATTTCTTGCCTCTGAAGAAGCACCGTGATCAATAGCAAGCATTCACAACAGGACCAAGAGGATGCTTTTATGGTTATGATTGAATTTAGGCATTTACTGCCAAAATATGTTAAAAAAACATTTTCACAGAGTAGATTTCTGTGTTTGCACTAAGGTCGTATATCAGTAAAGGAGGTCTCAGAATAAACATTTGATGCTGGCAGAGTAATTCTCCATGAATAAATTAGCCCAAATTTATGGCTCTGGCATCACATGTGAGATTAGGTATCCACACAGTGTTGACAGGCTCATCAGAATTGCCACGGCAGTTTAAGTAACATCTTTTGTCAAACTTTGCACCTTTGCTCCTAACCCTCTTTTCCTGAAGTCAGCAAGAAAATCCTATCATGAATGCAAACATTTTGCTTTGCTAGGGATTTTTCTGTGAATCTTTTTTTTATTTCTATTTGCGTTCATTTACAATTGCTGCTTTTGTTTTGCTTTTACAACACAATTTTTCTTCCTGGAATTGGTTTGTCCCAGTTACAAAACAGTACAAAGTTGGGTAATGTTTATATATTTTTCCATAATCAATATTTAATTATTTTTGCCTCAGGTATTTACTTTGTGATGAGAGTCTAGAAATGAAGCCTGTAAAAACTCCATCAAATGTATTTTTCTTTTCCTTTAGCAAAATCATTGCAAATACGAGGTTCCCACCCTACAATCCACACTGAAAACTCAAACTATCAAGGCATCGTGATCTCATCCCCCGTCATCTAATATACACAAGGATGTCATCCCAGTCCTACCTAGGAAAAGCTGAGTGATACCCAAGGTTCAAGGAAGCAACCTCACAACTTTACATCTGTTCCAAATTTCCTGGCAGTTTTTTACTAGTAGTTACAATATACAGTAACAGAAACGTTGCACAGCTCTGAGAACAGTGACAGTGCAAGGTGCAAAGCCTAGCATAGACACTTCTCAGACCTTACTCAAAGGAATTTCTGGTTATACTTTTAATAAGTTAAGTATATATATGATCTTACCAGACACAGTTTATTGAATTTCTTATCTGTTCTAGGAGGTCAGTTGTTTACCAAGTACATTATTTATGTCTTGTCTCACCACTCCATAAATTCTTTATGTAGACTAATAATTTAGGTACCAATGTGTACTATTAACAACCATTTCTTGAACATCCATTGCTTGTTCTGTGCTACACTGGTTTGTTTTCCTTTCCCTTAGAGACAGAAGTGAATAAGAGTAGCTTATTGTTCATGGTACAGAGAGATTTCCATCAAGAGATCTCAAAATGCCCAAGTATCAATTTATTCCTGCTGTCTCATTTGTGTGATTTACAATAAGTCTATGGTTTTGCAGTCACAAGTGCAAGTTCCTGTCAAGATGCAGTCTCTCATTTTGTTAATCAATGCAGTTCATGTTGACTCTTCATAGGAGTCAACAATTGCAAGAAAGTGGATTATTATCTATCAATAAAGTTTCAGCTCTTGAATACAGACCCAATTATTCCATTCAGCACATGCAACTCAGAGGAACAGGATAATGTAGAACTGTTGAATTTTACAAGTTCAAACTGTTTTTTGTTGTAATACCCCAGGCATGCTGTGGTATGTCTGCATGCTAGTAATCATTACACTCTGTTACAGGAACCTTTGCACAGTTTTATCCTGATTATCTGCTTATGTCAGGAAGGAGATGAATTAGTATTTCTTTATATAAAGTTATAATTTGGGGGTATGTAGATAGCTCCTTTTCCCAACCTGCCTACAAAAGTTCATGGAGTAGGGATTTTCCCTGATTTTTCATTGGCATGATTATTTTATAGTTGTAGAGGTAAAATAAAGGCAGTCATAATTTGGCCAATATATACTGATTAAAAAGAAGTATCACCAATAAAAATGAAGAATCACTCCTTAAGCAGCCTCCTCAGCACAGACTTTTTCTAAGCATGTTCTCAGAGTAAAATATAAATGTAAAAGTAATTTACATAGTCAGTTACAATCCCCTGCAATTATCATGCAAACTTTATCCAAACCCCAAACTCCATAATTAACAATAGATTTACATGTACATTGTCCCTGAATTTGCCTAGAGAAACAATATAGTTTAATAAGAGATTTTAAGGTAGTGTTCGAAGTGTGCTAATCAAATGTTTCCTTCTTTCTCAATATACTCCTCTAAAAGATAACCTTCATAATAGCAAACAGGTTTATCATAGAGAGATCCATTTCACTAAAAGACTGAATATGTGACCAGTGCATTTGTTTTTCAGATATTATTTCATTTATAGAAATGCCGAAATCTAACCCCAGACCAATGCACTTCAGAAAGGCATCTGTACAGAGTAAGAATGAATATCTCTTCTATATCATAAACTCCGGAAAATAAAAAAAATCCTTGTGTTAGATGCCTATCAGAAGCTGCTTTTAACAGTGAGGTGACATGTAAGTACTGCTATTATCAGCTGGCTCCCTGGCTGCAGTAGGGAGGGAGAATGAAAGCTCACATCAGTTAAAATTGGTCTCACATTTCAAAGATTTAAAGTGATAATTGCAGTTTTCTTTATTGCTAAGTGATCCATTATTTGGAAATAGTATCACCAAATGAGATGGATCCTTTGTGGTGACAGTCACTGGCATGAAACAACTTTGCACTTAAGGTATCAAAGGAACCCTGCTCATTTAAATACAGCCCTAATTGTTAACATTTATAATTTTTACTACAGCCACACCTATGAGGTCTCACTAAGCTCATGATTTCACTGACATTTTATAGAAAAGAATGAGAAACTATCCCTTCTCACACAATAGAGCTTTCTTATGCACAGCTGTATGAGGGCCAATATCGATATGCATTTTATTACCTGCATTGGAGTCCTAAGGCAATAAATACTACTGCTATACACCCAATAGCCTGTTTTTATCCCCCTGCCACTGTGTGGGAGCAGGGATAGAGAGGTTAATGATGATGTCTTGCATTTTTCCTGAAGATTTAAATAGGAATGGACCAACCAACATTGGGCTGGTGACTGAACGCCACATTTAGCACACCCTCCCTTGCAGTAACAGAGCTTCTCATTTAGACCTTAAGTGCTATCTATGGTCCAGACATAGGCATCGGGCAGCATGTGGATGCTGGGAGTCACACGCTGTCCTAGAAGGAAGCAAACACGGAAGACAAGGAATTATCCTCCAGGTCACTGGGAAGAGCTGTCAGAACTGGGATTCAGGCTTAGTATTTCTTGTTTTCCAATCTCATCCTAGAATCAGCTCTGATCCTGATGCACGTTTTATGGCACGTGCTGTCAGCAGGACTGCAGAAGGTGTCATGACACTCTGAATTAAAACAGAATTCTGTCATTTTTGATTGGGACACCTCAGTGATTGCCTTCACTTCACTTAACACCTCTAGGTCTATTTTCCAACCTCCTTCTTTTGTCTGCTACCCCTACAGAGAGGATGTTGCCCATGAAATTACATGCAATTAATATTGTCAACATTAGCAACATGTTTACATTCCATAAAATCCCTGCAACACTTAATGAAAGCTGAAATAATAGAAATAAATGCTGAAGTGAACAAGGAGAAAACCTCTGATTTACCAGCAAGCCAGCAGCAATTCGACTTGAGATTTTCTTCATATTACCAGATGGGGAGATGGATCAGAGAAAGATGGGGACAATAATGAGGCATCCAATGAGGACAGCTTCTCTCTCCTCTGATCTATAAACTGAGCGGAGGATTGCTTATCTGTTGTGCAGTGTCTCCTCTCCAGAAAAGAGCACCAGGAAAAGCTGCAAAGGGTCTTTCAGATTCCCCAGGAAACAGAAATGATTGCGGAAGCAAATACATGAGGAGCCATTGACAGTTCACGGAAACACTCACAGGGCTGCCTGGATTTCCACCACTGTGTAGTAATATGCTGTGTGCTCAAGCTCTCTCCACCTCTGCCTCTAACCTTCTGCCCCCAGGCTTCACTTCACACCTGCTTCATTGCTTTGCTTTCAGCTAAGTCCCAGCTGAACAAGCAGAACCACTGTGAAACATCCCAGAAGCTGTTATGAAAGTGCACTGCTCTGCTCTGTGCACGTAAGACTGTCTTAGTGCCTGTATGAAGTCTAAAATGTGGACTCCTGACCTTTTCCCCACAAAGCTACCTCTCACAGACCATACACTTTTAGGCTAAGAGCTGCCTATTCCCTGTGTCTGTAGTGTCTAAGATAGCAGGCAGCTCTCCTTGGTTACTTGGTAATAAATGCAACTTTATTATTTGCTAACAAATGAAACTGATAATAATGAAGTTCTGCCCCAGAGACAAAATATCTGTTAATCTACTAGGAAAAAAATGAACAAGCTCATTTTAATATCTTCGTAAATAGAAAGACCTCCTTAATCAGCATGAAGCTTAAATGAGGTACTTGCTTGGCAGGAACACCTACACAGGAACTGATTTTCAGCAAATTGTTTGAGATGGCCCTCTACTCTGGATAATTTTCAAAGTGATTACTCCATCATGCTGGAGGCTAAAGAGTAGGACATTACAGGTACCTGTGTCCTCTACAAGCTGTGACATTCAGATCAATTTTCACACTGTATCACATCTCACTTACAGCTGTATTTTGGCCTCAAAGTCAGCCCATTTCAGTATTCAGCTACATGGGAAAATTAACTTCTGTGGCTACAACGTAGGAAAAAAATACACAGCTACAGATAAATTGATACTGTTCCAGTGCATGCACTTTAATCTTAAATGAAATCATTTTTATTCTGAAATAATATTTATTCTGAAATTAAGATCTATGTAGCAATGGAAGTACATTTAATCCTTTATAGTTACATTGTTTTTCATTTGTGGAAAATGGAAGTTATTGCAGCATTGATTATTACCCTGCATTGCTACAGTGATCGATTAACCATTGATATGTGTGTCAGCATTCACCCTGATTGGTTCCAAGGTAGACACACTGCTCATTAATTTGGCAACTTCTGCTTATTTTTTGTTCTTCTGTTTAACACTCTTCATCTCAGAAATAGGCAGGAAATTGAGGCAGTCAGTGCACACGCAACTATGCAGGCTGTGTCACACTGCACAATCCGTACCATGTGGGCTACTGTCAACTGAACCAGTTCATCTGCTTACATTACCACTACTAATTTTGCCTTGTAAGCACAACTAATAGCTCATTAATCAAGCAAAAGTACAGTTAAAGAAACTAAACCATCTTTAAACCCAGAAGGTTCCCATCTCCCTTTGTTAAGTCATGTTTAAGGCTCATCTAACACTACATCAACACTGAATGGAAAGGTTCTTTCTCCAGCCTCTTTGCTGTATGTGCCTACTTGACCCAGGGTGGCTCAGTACATCAGAACAGCTCGTTCAACCAGCCAGATGCAGTGAAGGAAGATAACACTCAGTTTCAGGTGGATCAATGAGCTGGTATCACTTGGCATGAGCACTATGGCCATGCAGCCATGGGAGCAGAGAAGAGGAGGTAGTTTTAGACTGCCTTGGACAGCAAAACCTTGTGCTGAGGGTGCAGCCATTCACACTGCTCCTCGGGAACTAGAAACTTCACATGTGAGTGAAGGGAAGAAGTGACAGGGCAGGAAGGTGCTTGGGTGTGCCATGGAGAATGCAGATGACCACCTCAGTCAGTCACTATCACTCCTGATTCCTCACCCCATTCCCTGTGCTGTGCCAAACACTGAAGCAAAACTTCAAGCAGATACCTGAAACAAAGATGGTCAAGTTCTTCTGCAAGGACTGGGAACATCTTGAGAGTATGAAAACCTTGATTCCTGCTCAGCTATTATGTAACACTCCTAGTATGGACATTGAAAAGTGAAGGATCGCAAAGATTAACAGAGGAACCATTCCCCAACTTAGAGATACTGATATTCCTTGATAGCCAAAAGCCCTCATGTAAAGCAGGATTCTTCTCTTCCTAATACAGATAACTAAAATAGGTCAGAGGAGCTATACCCTACACATGCCAATTTCTCTCCACTGACTCTGAAGGAAGCCCAGAATAAGGAATACTGTAGATGACTTGTCCATATGTGTCTTGCTCATGTCACCTCTTTGGTGGCTGTTTCCCAGTTGAATAACTGGCATGAGATCATTTACTCTCCTATGAAAATCAAGTTTTATCTCTGTGGGTGAGCAACATCACAGAAGTGAAAATGCTTTTAAGAAATAATCTTTTCTGTTTTACTAAATGAGCTAAAATTAATTGTATCCAGCTAAAAGAAATTAATTTATTGAAATCTAAACTGAATTCCTCACAGGAATTATTTAAATGGTTTTCATAAATTGGTACTCTGGTGAACTTTTGCCCACAGAACATTTAAAAGTTGTTTCATACATGTAATCACCACCGTGTAAGAACAGAGTAACTCCTGTTAAAAAAGAATTAAAGTTCAAAACCACATCTGAATTGGTGAAATCACAAAGGGTGACCTTTTAGTCACTTCCGATGTAAAAATAAAATCCAGGTTTATGTTTCCTCCCTAAACTTTGCAGCTTTTAATGAAAAAGGGTAGGAGGTTTGAGGAGTCTAGTTCATAAAAAATACAGAAATAAGTTGTCACTCATCCTACTGGGGAGAGGTTTTTATTAGAAAAAGACAGTGTCATACCCCCAGGAGACCTCTGCCACACAGCCCCAGGAATCCTTCTTTAATTTATATTTGAGATGACATGCTGGTATTTCTGCACCACACTGAGCAAAACCACCTGCTTCAACCACACTGGGATCAGTCACTGTCTCTCTGCATTCCTCCATCTTCCAGCACTCTTAGCTCAACAAGAGTAACTGCATTTGACATCTCTAAGCTCTTCCAAGGAATATCTGAAAAGCCAGTTGATTAAAATGACTCTAGGGTTTCAATACAAAACATTTTTTAATCACTCTCCCAAAAGGAAAAAAGCACATAGAGCAAAAAGGACATTAGTAAAAAATTCCTGTGTCTTACATTTATTCTCCTTGTCTGTGCTCTTCTTTAAGTTCCCTTTAATTTAGATAACTCATTCCAGCTTGAAACAGCAGCCTGTTCTGTTTCCAGCCTACCCTCTCTACAACATTATTATGAATTTGCTAGTTGTTGTTCACTCAAATCTGTCCCAGCCTCTCCTAGGTCAAGAGGACCTTGACAGTAATTTCTAAAACCCACACAATTACAGTTTGATTATAGAATAGGTCTGGCCTATGAAATAATAAGTAAGGTTTATATCTGCCCTGTAGCAACTCTGCAGTAATTCCTCTTTGCAATCAACCTCTGTGTTTACTCCTTCCTTGTAGTTCTCAGCATTGCCTACAGAGGTATGGTATGCCAAGACCAGGTCCAAGAAATCAGTTCTTCTTAGCTTTAGAACTGGTCACTTTGTTCTAGGTGTCTTCTTTACACCAACCTCCTTCACAAGTTACCCAAAAACAATTTATAATTTCAGTAAGGTATAAAACAATAGCAGTGACATTTCCCAGTTAGAAGAGACATTTTCAAAGCTAGTGCTGGTTTGCTGGGATTTTTTATGCTGGAACAAGATGATCCTTGTCCATCCCTCTTTTTTCTGGATAAGGCTGCAAGCAACTTTAGAGGACATAGACTACAGCACTGAATAAAGCTAATATCTAAACTATATATAAAGCCCTTGAGCCCAAAGAAAAAAAAACTAAACCTCCGATAGTCCTAAAAACACAATGAGAGAACACCACATAATCTTTAGTTTTGACTACACCTGGGAAATTCCATCACCTCTAGGCCATTACAGCTGTGCCGATTAGACCCACTCCCAGCAGGGTTACTCAGGATTGAGGTTTAAAACACTATTGTCAGCTGATAGTTCATCATTTGTAGATGAACAAGTGGGACACTTTTAGATTTCCCAGGGGAGGATAGGCCCTTAAGGCTGCTTTGTGCCTTATCAGGAAGGAAGGGGAAGAAAAAAAAAAACTACAAGCACTCTGCTTTGACATCTACCTTCAGTGATACAGCACTTTACTCCTCAGCAGGAGGCTCAACCTTGTAAAACAGATTGCACTGAAAAAAAAATTCAACTGTCACTTAAAAATGCTGAAAATTAGACATTAATGTTGTGTTAGAGAAATGATGTATTTCTTTAGCAGTGTATGTACATCAAAATTGAGTTAATCTCATCAGTCAGTTGGCTGAGAAATGAAGAGCTCATTTTGGAATACTGAAATATCTTCATTTGGAGATGTTTTTTAATGGACTCAAAAAAAATCTATATACATACATACATACGCACACCTAGTAATCAGTATTTAAACTTTCCAGGAGAAAAGAAAGTAATTTTCAATATGTATGAAAGTAGATCTTGATCCTAATATGCCGAATATAAGTAATTATTACTAACTTCTCTAATAGGCAGAATGACATTATTATTTTTGATAAATTTGGGTTTGGACAAGAACTTTTTAGAAGTAAAAAATTACTTCCAACAAATTAGGACCAGACAGAGGGAATATTTAATCAACTAATGTATTAACGAAGTGCAGTTTAAAAAAATAATTTACATCCAGATGACTACTTTCAAACTGGTAGATTTCTTACCCAAATCTGCTCAGCTCTCATCTGCCTTCATATTGATGATTTCCCATTTCCTTGTGAATTCCTTTTTCTGAAACCACAGTCATTTTGGAGACTAATTTTTGCTACCAGTTGAATTGTAAATCATAAGTCATAGGTTTTTTTGGGCCAGTTACCGTAGTTTCATTTTGCTCTGAACACCATGTTAATCCTGCTCTGTAACTTAGGCCTCACAGGCACTAAATTCATACACAGTCATTCATAATTAAAGCTAATTATTATATCATGCCCCACATCTCACAATATCTTTGCTTTAGCTATTCAGTCAGGTTCACCAGTTAAGAGAATTTTATTGAGCTCAAAACAAAAGCTCTCCCAGCAGATTCCAAAACAGCAGGCAGCTCCTAAGACTGCAGCCCTGGCACCTTGTACTGTGTGGTGGAACACGTTTTTCACCATCATGCTGGAGAATGTGCCAATCCTTAAAGAACAAGCAGTGGAAAGAAGGTCTTATGGCTGAAGAAAAAAACAAATCTCACAATCAAAACACAAAAGGGGCAAGTGGGGAACTAGATGGACTCGAGAACTTTACCCATAACACTGGGGACAGATTGGATGAAAAAGACCAAAGAATTCTTGTGGGTAGCCATCAAGGAATAAAGATTCATGGGGAATTGGGCTTGGGGAGGATGAGAAATTGCTTTCTATCATTCAGTCCCATATATTTTCCAAGAAAACCATTAGTTCCCAGCTTAATTTTGTTTTAACAAAAGTAATATGTGGTTCTTTGGTAAGTCAAACAAGGACAGATTCATTCTCCACCCCCAAGGAACCTTTTCCAATCATCATCCTTAAACATCATTGAATGGCTCTCCTTATTCCCACTTCCCTCTACTGGAAAAGCCCTCAATCAAAGAGAAACTGCCAACATGTAAATTATATCAATTTCATGTCCTTTCCATCAAAACTACTTAACATAAAAAGCTTGGTGATAACTTATAATGTTGAGTAATTCTGAAATACCTGCTTTGTCCTCCAACCTCAATGTTTGCTTCTTTTACTTGTTACTGACAACTTCTTTCTCTCTCAAAAGATGTGGCATCAGGAAGGTTATGGCAGCCACTGTTGGGATGGGACATACAAGAACTTCACTTAGGTCTGTGCTCTGCTGTGCTAGATGCTGTAGAAACCATTGCTAAACTCATAAAGAACAAAGTGGGGAGGGCTGTTTGGTTTTGTTTTTCTAAATACATGCAGCTAACGAAACCAGCTACCTTTTTTTCCCCAGACTTCACACTCCGAAGAGCTCTGACATTATTTTTGGTTGAAACGGGAGCTATACTGAAAGAGAATTTACATCTTAGCATGGAAGTCAAATCAGCACATCGGAGTAATAAGACCCAGCACCAGTGAATAAGCTTCTGCAGTGATCTTATAAACCTGTCCTGTGGGCAAACACTGCTCTACTTTCAGAAGTCTATTGTAACTGTTCTGATTGTGGGAATTTGGAAACAAACTGCAAGACTAGTGCCCATATTTGCATGTTAATCCCTTCAATGGTTTTCAGTGTCATGGCTATTTCACAGCTTGCAGATATGACTGTCAACTCTGACTTCAAAGTGAAAGTTCAAGGCCATTTGCTTATGTGTGCACTGGACTCTAACATGTAGTAAATGGCACTAGTTCTTTCCCCACAGTTAACTTCTTTGGCAACACGCTTGGAAGTAGAGTACCAAAAAAGGCACTGGTTGCACATCTCTGACAGATGACACCAAATTCTGTTACGGGGAAATAAAATAAATCATAAGGACTTTTTTCTGAACAGGACACAAATTATGTTCAAAGCTCAACAATGCAAATGAAATCACATTTGTCATTAGCCTTCTGATTACAGGCAAAAAGCAGGAATTTTTTTTGTTGTTATTATATAACATACTGGAAGAGGCCCAAACTCTTTGCTTTTTCTTCCTTGGAGAATTTCCCTTGTCTTGGACTGAGTAAGCAGGCAGTAACTATGGGAGCAATGACAGGGTGCTGTGCTTCCCTTCTACTCTTTCTCTTAGCTCTTACTTGCACATGGAAACCTGGGCTGGCTATCTTGAGTGTCCTGGCTTCCCACTCAAACAGCAGCAGCTCCAGAATCTTAGGTGAGGATGATGCTCTGTCTTAATAACCTCAGAGGGCAGTATTCTTCTGTTTGCCAAGTCCCAAGGGTCTCATTAGAGAATCTGCTAAATCAGGCTTGTATAGTCTGTCATTAACTGCAGAATTTAATTATGCTGATTTGCATTTAGGAAAGACTGAAGCCTGCTGAGTTGTTGCTGTTATCATGCTGTGTTTATCTTTTCCTCTGTTTTCTAAGGGGTTTTTCACAATACATAAAGGTCAGGGGGACAAACATTCTCAGTGCAAAACTACTCCTGAAGATGCAGTCACACTGGGGACTTAGATAAATGCTTGCTAGTAAGGAAACAGATTTAGTGGCAGTACTGGGATATAGCTACACCACATTTCAGAACAGCCAACATTAGCATGGTATAATCAAAAGAAATTATGAGAAGGGCAAGATGATCCATTGAGACTCTGAAATACACCCATGGGACATGCATTTGCAAACTGCTTATTTAAAACACACGAGTTCCCCATGCCCATAATGTTGCTGACTCCAATGAGAGCTCTGCTAAGCCTGACACTTTTGGTAATCGCATCTGTGTCACTGAACTGCTGATCAAGGTTTTTCCTTTCTTTTAACGACATCATCCTAGATGAAGAATTGATAAAAAAATCCCAGACTGTTCTCTTGCTATTGGAGTTTCAGTGATCTTGCCTGCAGTATTAATATGGTTTATATTCTGAGTATTGGCAAAAAGAAGCAATTTCCTTCAGAGTCCTTGTAAGGTCACTGGAGAACAGGAACTCTGCTGCTGTAGCTGAATGTGTCATTTCCCATCTTGCAGGGTCTCTACCATAACGAGTTCCTACTTCAGTTCTCTGCACAACAACTCAGGTCTGAGAAGCCCCATGAAAAGCCTTTTTTATTCTCATTCTAAACACAGCCAAACATAATTACTCTGTGCCAAAAGAAAAAGACTGCAGCTGGCAAGGAAATTAAATTTACTCCAGATCATCCAGTAATGCATTATAACATAAATGATGGAGAGATAATAATCAAGACATGCATAAAAATGTATCAGAGAGCACTTTAAAAGTTTAATGCTTTGTCTAAAAGAGCAAAAACCCACCAAGTAATCATGGATTTTTCTTTTTCTTTTTGACTCATCGATGAATTACTAATAGAGCAATATATTAACAGTGCAAATATGAAGTTTACTCTGCAGTGTTCATTTATTACAGTTTTTTTGAATCCCACTAAATGCTAGACCTTTTGCCAATTTTTTAAATGGAATATTTTCATTCCAAAAACCAGGACTTCCAAGACAGCTCATAAATTTTTCTCCAGTGCAACCCACCCCTTGCTGGGCCTTATCTCCAAGAATCTTTAAAATGTCTTCTCAAACACTGGAAAAATGAAAGTTTCTTCCAGAAAAACTCTTGCAATTATTGCTTTCATGCCATTAGAGTTTAAAAAGTTATATATTAGAACACAGACATATATATAAAACATATATATTTAAAATTTGAATATGTTTTTCACTAGAATTTCCCAACTGAACCTGCCTTAAAAAGCTCAATCAAAAATCCAGAAAGTCTAAGTTACTTCACTATCTTTGCATCCAAACAGCTAAATTCATGCTCAAAAACATTTCAATGTTTCCTATTAACTGGATATGGGGTCTACTGGAGAAACTGACAGAAATTCTAAGATACGAATGTTTTGTGGAAATTCTTTCACCCTCTCTAAAATTGCTTTCAAGCACCTGGAATGCATTGCTAAACACTATGCAGAAATGATCCTGTTTAGACTATTAGAATTCAATTTACATCAGAGAAAAATGCATTTGTGAAGCGTTTATATACACAAAGAAGCATAACATTAACTCCACTGTGGAGATGTTATCACTTACAGCCACTGAGTGCCTCAACTACAAATTAGAGGATAATTAATTTAAAATAGTCCTGTACTAAAACGCAGAATAGAGTAGTTAAAGGAAAAAGCTGTAATAGTTCCCATGGTAGAATTTTCTTTATAGAAAGGGCATTAATGTTACATCAATTTACTTAACAATGAGAGATTGGAACAAGTTTTAGTAGGGCTGACCTTACACAATACGAGTGCCTTAAGTAAGATTTAGAGGCACAGCTCGACAATAATCCCAAATGTACCTCAGCCCCACCTTGAGGTCCCATTTTACCTCTGTCTCTCCTGCCTGGATTCCTGCCTCTTGGCATGTGTAAGTGAAGTCTGTAGCTCCTTTTTTACAGGGCCACAAGCAATCAAGAAGGATTTGATACACGCCCTTGAACACAAGCAGTTTTGGGAGACCCACAATCCCTGGAGCTGGAAAAGGGGGGAGGGTTGGACCAGTGCAGCTCTAAACAATCCCTGTATCCCCATTGTGTAAGATCTGGCCTGCAAACGCTTGCCCACGTGAGCATCTCTGCACATGACACACTCTCCAGTGAGTTCCAAGTACAAAATACAGATGCAAGCTGCTCATGCAGTTAAACGTTTACAAGCTCAAATCCTTGCCTTTCACCTAGGCCACAGATGAGAGAAATTACATCTGCTCAGGGTCAAACTGCTTCAATTGCATATTTAAGTTTTCAGCAAGCATATTTTTTCTTACAGAGTAGACTTTTTTAATAAATATATATAATGCATTTCGCCTTTGTAATTTTTCTTTTTTTTATCTATGTAGAAACCCACAGCAAGTTGGCAATTACAGTCAAGAGATGACTTTTTTACATGAAGAGAATTTTATTCCTTTCAAACACTTACAAAAGTGCATGTGTCTTTGTGATTTGTCTTTCCCCTCTATCCCATTTACTGAGGTATTAACAAAAGTTTACTCTAGGTTATTAACTTTAGCTTGTTTGAGGTTTTTTAGCATATTCAAATATATCTGTAACTTCAGTCCACACACTTGGAAAAGAGAATGTATATAACAGTAGTGAATAATATATATGCATTAAACAAAATTCTTCCTTCTTGAGGTATACTTCATATTTCCTAAAGCCCCACTGATAGAACACTCATATCTCAGGTAACTCTTTGCAGCTGCTTTACAGTATTCTGCAGGAATGCTAGGGCAACAAACCAGATTTTTTTCTGTGCTATTTCAATGATACTAAAGAGAAACAGTCACTCATATTAGAAATTTTCAACTGCCTAAGTAAATTCTTATTAAATTATTTTTCATGTTTAAAAACATTCTTTCAAATATAAGAAATATTAATTTTAAAAACAAAAAGAGGATTATTGGTGGTTTCCTTACAGTGGCAAAAACCTGTGAATTTTGTAGCAATTATAAGGTACTGCATGATTTCCCACAGTCTTCCCCAATGATTCATTTTGTATCTTTATTTCCCCAGAAAATACCAATCTTTGACTGCAATAAAGTACATCAACAGCTTTACATTACTTCAAGATAGTGTTGCTATTAATGTTTTTTTCACCTTCTAATGATGAAGAGAGACTTCCTGTAGTACATAAATCACAGCCTGGTTCGAGTTGGAAGGGACCCTAAAGACCATCTAATTCCAACCTCCCTGGTATGGGCAGGCACACCTTCCACTGTCCCAGGTTGCTCAAAGCCCCATCCAACCTGGCCTTGAACACTTCCAGAGATGGGGCATCCACAACTTCTCTGGGCAGTCTGTTTTGGTGCCTCACCACCCTCACAGTAAAGAATTTCTAACATCCAACATAAACCTGTCATTTTTCAGTTTAAAGCCTTTACCTGCTGCCCCATCACAACATGTCCTTGTCAAAAGTCCCTCTCCAGCTATTTCATAGCCCCCTTAGGTACTAGAAGGGTCTCTAAGGCCTCCCCAGAGCCTTCTCTTCTCCAAAATGAACAATCCCAACTCCCTCAGCCTGCCTCTAAAGGAGTGATGCTCCAGCCCTCTGATCACCATTGTTGCCTCCTCTGGACTCACTCCAACAGTTACACATCTTTCCTGTACTGGGGACCCCAGAGCTGAACACAGTACTCCAGGTGGGGTCTCACAAAATTCAGATTGCTGGAAAGCACAGCACTGTTTTCATAGGAAGCTAAAAAATACCCTTAATAAATGACATGCAACATCAATTAAAAAAAGTTTACAGCCCAATGCTTCTGTTGCCTATAATAAAGCTGTTATCTGTAAGCCACTTCCTGCAAACAAGTCCTTATAGAGCCAGGACTCAAATTTGCAGAATGATTGTATCATCCAGACTGATAATAATTCTGAAGAAAAATTGTGAGTTCTAAATTATTGAGGAAGACTGTCACTGAAGTTTTCATTGAACATCCATATCCTGAAGCCATATAAATGTCACAAAAAGCCACAGCACTTTGGCTCTGATTCAGCACAATTCTTAACCAGTCAATAAAACTACCTCTGTATTTAAAGCTAAGAATGTGCAAAGTGTTTTCTGCTACATGAGGCCTCAGACTCCAAACTCCCTTTATGAATCTGTGATTGTCATGTTTCTAAGCAGAACCAAGGGTCATAAATTCCACAGAAAAGTACTTATAGACCTTGACAGAATCTGATTTGTCTATATAGAGGTAAGACTACTACAAATTAAACTAGGAATTCATAGTCCATTTGCTGTTTCAGGCCAATTCCTCAGGTGAACAGTTGGTGCCCTTGTTCATTATAAGTTTAAACACTTAACACTTTCAAAGTATATTTTTAAATAGCAAATAAATGTTTTATTGGTAAAGATTAAAGACCTGTTTACACTGGGGTTCTTGGAAAGTTACATGTAAATTTACTTAGTAGATGGACAAGTTATGCCACATTAAATATCTGCAAGGATAGTCCCTTATGGAATTAAAATGGCTTTAATTTAATTTAGCTTAATCCACTTCATGAGTAAAATAAACAAAATTAAACGAAGGCTACTTTAATTCTCAATGAAATTTCTGTGTGGCTTAAATAGATGACTGACAACTTTTCAGTTACTTCATAGAATCATTGAGTGGCTTGGATTGGAAGAGACCTTAAAGATCACCTAGTTCCATAGGCAGGAACACCTTCTACTAGACCAGGTTGCTCAGAGCTCCTTGAACACTGCCAGGGATGGGGCATCCGCAATTTAGCCCTGAGATTAGCGGTTGGCTAGAACATGGTGTTAACAACACCAGCTTTGCAAGTTCAATCTCCACGTGGACCATTCACTTAAGAGCTGGACTCTGTGATCCTTGTGGGTCCCTTCCAACTGAGAATATTCTGTTAAAACTTCTCAGATGAATTTTGTTGAAGACCTCCAAGTAGATGAGCTCTGACAGTGTCCAGACAGAAATAAGGAGAGGCGTGTGGTCCTATATAAACATTACCCCTCATTTGCAACACACTGATCTGTGAAAAGACAGAGGAACAGCAGTGCTGCATTTTCAGCCTGGCTCCTGCATGCCTAACTGTGGCCGTATTTTAAGAAGATGCCACTCTTGGGATACCTTTGGAGCAAGCCTCTGTACAGTTTTTATACACACAGGATTCTATTACAATCATTGGCGAGTGTCAAATGAATCCCCACGTGCTGACTGGCAAGAAGACTGCTGAGATCTGTGGGCTACAAACCGGGAGGGAGGGCAAGCACTGACCCAGCCCCGTGTTGAGCACACCCTGAGCCTCCCTCGCTCCCGGCGCTGGCAGCGCTCAGCACCGCGGACAGCTCCGGCTCCCTCCCACAGGATTTTATGCCTCTCTAAAGGCCCGTCCAAAGAAATGCCTTTGAATCCGAATCCAAGGGGTAAAGTAACACAGCACAGGTCTGTCTGGAAGTGCAGTCTGGTCTTTTCCAGGCCACTTGGAGGATTATTCTATTTCCAGAGAACCAGGCATTCAAATCTCATCAAGGTTTTTGGAAAACGTCTGACTAAGCAGCAACTGTTATCCTTTAAAAAGGATGCTCATCCTTCAAAGCTCATCACTCAAAGCTCACTTAAGTAATGAGTTGATTCTGTGATTCGAAATGTCCAGGTCTGAAGAGACCTGGCTTTCTTCCTCACTTCTGTAACTAAAGACTGATGAGGAATTCTGGCAGCATTTGGCCTGGATGTGGAAGCACCTTCCTGGTGTGCCCTGCTGTGAATTAAATATACTTGGAATTAGGTAGTTTTGCTCTAATTTCTAAAGGCATTGCATGTGCATGCATGGGGAATACAAATACCACTTCTCCATAAAAACAGTCAGCAAAGCTGCTTTTGTACAGGGGCAGAGTGCTGACATCTTGGTGTAAGTGCTGAGCAGGACTTAAAATGGATAGAAGAGCAGTAAAATAGTGCACAGAATCAGTACTTCTTTATAGCGTCTGTCATCCAAGGACCTCCAAATGCTTTTAAAGTTACTCCTCAGCAAACTGCACAATACTCCCATGTGACACACAAACGTTAAGTTGCCCACTTTACAAATGGGTAAACACAGGTACAATGAGATCCATTAGAGTTTGCAGAAACAGAGGTTTTTCAGCACCAAAGTAGCTGCAAATCCCTGGCACAAATATGTTACAAAGGAGCAATATACCTTGTTCTTTAAAACAGGGTCATACTGTGTCAGCAGCAAGCTCCATACCAAACCAACAGACCACATCTACCCTCAGTGCTGCTCCAGAATGCCCTTGTTTCCAAAACAGGCAAAACAGACACCCCCTGCACACTTGTCTGACAGACAAGCAGTCAGCTTTGATACAAATGAAAAGGAGAAAAGACATAGTATTGTCAGCTCAGAGACAGATAGACAATGCAGATACAGAAAGACACACAAATGAAAAAAAGAAAAATATAATGGAAACCCCTGTATTGTCTTCTACTAACTTTGCTGTCTCACAAAATGGAGACACAACATTAAATTTGTTCAGGTTTGCAAGTCTGTAACAATTACATCTCTAGCAGCTGTTTTGGCACCAGTATTAATACCTCACCTTTAGACAGGTTTGAATGATCAATATATTCTGACTTTCCGCCAGAAATAATTAAAAGAAAAAAAAAAAAAAAGTAAAGCAAAAAACACCCAAACCCTCAAATGAAGTGATTCTTTGATACAAACTGCCCAATGACTGCCTGAAATGTAATGGTTTTAACTTTTGGCAATGAATAATAGCCACCTATACAGCAATCTGATTAGGGAGCACAGATTCCATTTGTTATAATTAAAAATCTTGTTCAATGTCTTTCGCTTCATTGGTCATTTGGTTCGAAAATACAGTCATTTATGAAAGTGATAATCAGGGTCATTCATGGGATCACTCCACCCCACTCACAGCCTGTGCAGTGCTGGGGCAGCCCAAGTGTAAAGGAAACAAAAACATCCTTTGCAATAAAACCAACCTTTAGTCTATTTGTGTCAGTTTGCTAACAGCCATGAATTCTTGTCATTACAACAGAGAAGACTGCAGACAGTGTGGCTAGAAAGGCATTGTACTTATGCACTGTAGCTTTGAAATGAAGTATTGGTTCTGATTTTAAAAAAAGCCACATCACCTCATTCTCAATAGCAGTTGGCACCCGAACTCCACAACAGCTTTTGTGTATGAAAATACGTACCTATATCTCTAATGGCTAAACCCAGTGTTTTGGATTCAATATTTATCAATTGCATTTCACAAAAATATATACCCAAGTGCTCCCTGCCACATAATGAGTGAAAAAAAAATGTAAAAAATAGGAACACCACAGTATAACACCCCAATTCTCTCCTGGTGAAATTCAAAAGACTGTCTGTTTCTCACAGCAAAATAAACTCATGACCTAAATATACACTGTAACACTGTAAAGGTACAGAGAGATAAACTAGAAGGAGGGCATGATTTTCATCCCACAATACACTTGTGATCACTGGAAAGGCCTGAAGGAAGGAGAGGGTAGAAGCTAGATCTTCCATGCTGGGGAGAAAAGCAACCAGGTTAGGACTGCAGTTAAAAACTTTGTTACTGATGCTTTCACAGAGTTATGTTAGAAAATGATCCAGAAGCACACAGTCCATGTAAGCAGTAACAACACTGTAAGAATTGAATCAGTATTTAAATGAATATTTTTTTTTTTTCAAATTTGCTCCAAATAACTGATTGAGTGCTGCGCTTTGGCACTTTTCTTCCTTTTTATTTTATTTGCTTCCAGAAGAGCTCACATGACTTATAGTGTAAACTTTGATGGGTCTGCTTTATGGAATAAAAGTAACCTCCAGACCAGCTTTTGTGTACAGCTCTTTTTTGGGTCAGCTGGCATCATTCTTGTAGCTGCCTGTTACCCTGGAGCACTGGGATCTCTCACCACAAATACACCCCACCAGCCAGGCAAATCTGCTATGGAATAAGGATTACCCTAAGTGATAGCATTTCTCTAGGAGCTATTTGCCTAAAGCCAACACACACATCTCAGCAGATTTAGCAAGGCAAACAAGGACAGAATAAACTGTATTTAGAACAAATGAAGAGAGCTGGGACCGTGACCAAGGGCAAGTTTAAATGCACTCGAAGTGTGACAGCAGCTCTGGTAGATCTATCCAAGTACGTCTGGGAGGACACTAGAACAGTCACGGGAACATGGTGCTCATTGCTGCTGCCTGGCCCACATTCACTGTCAGTGGCTGACTACTTACCAACAGGATGAAGAGTGCCTTTATGTGCTGTAATTTCACCTTGGGCATAATTTCCTTCTCTGTGCTTGTCCTTGAAAGCCAGAACTGCCTGATAGGCATGGAGAACCAAGATCTAAATGGGTGGCACTGATTACTAGAGTGAACAGCCCTGGTGGGATTTGGATGCTAGCATCCAGCTAGGCAGGTTGGAAAGTTTTGTCCATTTGCAGGTCTTAGAATGGCCTGCTTGAAACCAGCCCATGGTGCATGGCAAGGACTTTAGGGATGCCTGCAGTACTCGCCAGTGCACTCTTGGTAAGGAGTGACTTTGAAAGTACATTTTTTAAAGGCATATTCATAGTTGCAAAGGAGCTATCACATTCTTACTGTAAGAGCTGTAGTGACTCTCTGGGGCCTCAACACAAAGCAAGCTATGCATACCCATTACAGATCTCAAACAGCAGCTCTCTTCCTGATGAAGACAGAGGAACAAGACACCCCTCAGTAAGTTTCCATCCTGTAGACTGTGCTAGACTAAATCCTGCTCACTTAATCTCTACAAACAGCCTGAAAGGAGTCAAATCAGGCTACAAATACAATGGTGAATATTAAAGGAGTTGTGCATGGAGACTGCAGTCTTGCATAAGCAAAGGATGAATTAAGATCAGACTAACAATTTGTATCTAAATATACTCTTTTCAGTCTGTTCAATTTATAATACATTTTTAATGGTATTGACAAGTTGTAGACAGAGGGGAAAATTATGTGCTAAAAAGTAAAACTGAGGTGAGAAAAGGAAATTAAATCTCCATTTAGCAGAACAATTATTTCAATATATGTTTTCCTTCCAAAGCAGATGAAAACAAGGACTGTTGAAACTTCCCAGTAAACAAAATTTTAGTTCCCATCAAACTATCTCAATTTATTAAAAGTGAAATAATTAATTTTCCATTAGTTATTCATATAATATAAAAGCAAACAACCATCAAGGATTACATTTTGAAGTTTCTTCCAGGTATCAGACTTTGTCAGAGGACTTTAACCCCTCTTTTTCTAAACACAGCATTATCAAAATCATGATGTTCTTATATGAGGTTAATGGTGCAAATACAGAAAGAAATATTTGATCTGAAAATTTTATACTAGACTTCACTCTCTGTCAGAATTTTCTCATCAACTGAAATATTATCCATTTATTAATACATAGAATATTGCCTGATCCAGTAAAAAAAGTTATTTACTGTGCACCGTCTGTGAAAATACTCCTTAGAGTCATAATAAAACCCTGATTTAGCCCCAAACATGGAGATGAATAAAGACATTATCCTCAGTTTTCTTTGTAACTTAGCACAGACCTGTTCTACAAGTGTAGTCTAACCAGTATTGCATAGATTTACATATTCTTATCATCCCTTACTGAATGTTGTATCTTCAATAGACCAATGACATTTGTATCATTTAATGCAATGCTAATTTATATACAAGCACTTAAACTTAGCACAATAAGACCCAGTTTATGTACTAAACAAATATAGATGGATTTGTATGGGAGCTTAAAATACCACAGTCAAAACTTAGAGAAAAGGGAATGGAAGAAATTATGGTCTCTAGTTTACAAATGGAGAATGAAGGTAAAGACTAGTGAGAAGCTCCAGGAAGGATACGGTTACCACAGAAGGAGGTGACAGAGCTGTCCTGCAGTGACACAGACACCTTGTGCATGGCAGCATTATGAGATTTGTCCAAGGTCACACAGGAAACCAGTGTCATACTCCCTCTAAATGCAAATTTGCTATATGCCAATCCAAGCATATTCACTGCAGGACAGCGCTTCTCCTCAGAAACCATGGGACATGTCAAAGACTGCAAGAAGGAGATAAGCTGAGGATAACACCATGGCCCCTGCTCAGCACAGGTTCCTGTGAGCATTACACTTACTGGCATTTAAACATGGGGTTTTCTTTAAGTTTCCTTTTTTTACAGCTCAATCAGACATGATCCTCACTAGTCAAATATCTCACTCACTCAATCCCATGCAAAGGCCCTACACGTCAGCAAATCACAGTTGTCTTGCACATCGTGGAGCCTCCAGCAGTCAGGAAACCTTTAAAGCCATTTGAGTCCACACAGCTCCAGCAGGCAAACAAAGTGTGAACAGTGAAATATTACCACATTCTGCAATCACAGTGGACATCAAGGGCAACATATACAGTGAGAAGAAAACTGTGTAGACTATGGGGCTCAAGTGACACATTCATATAAAAGATTTACTGTTCAGATTAACATGCTGAATTTTGATCAGACACTTTGCATTTCATTACCATAGGTTAGTGCTTACTCTCATTTACAGTCAAATCTCTAGACTTACTTTTCTCCCCATGGCAGGACACATTTGCATTAACAACTTCTTAAATTGCTCCATATCATAGCAATGTGGTATAGGCTTTTCAGTCAGATAGTATGACACACACTTCCACTCCAGCACAGCACATACAGACCCCAGCCTGTCCTTGTTACAGCTAATTGTTAGTGTCTTTCTTCTCATCATAAAGTTGTTTCTCCACAGAATCATCAGAATCATTTTTGCCTCTCCTCACACCTTCCTACTGCTTGCAAACAAAATGTGGAACAAATACTGTTGCTTAGGACTTTCATTAACATCATTGTGCTCTGCCTCACACTCTCTGGTCCTCTCACAGATTCAAGCCTTCCATTTTACTGATGTTGCAGAATCCCAGGTGGACACTCTTGCTGATGGTGCTTGGTCTCACCTCATATCACAAAGCATCTCCCTGCTTTCCTCTTCACCTTTGCTGATTTTACTCTCATGACTTACAGTATTCACAACCAGCCTTTGCAAAATGAATGCCCGATTTAACCACAGAAACAATCCAGCTTGGTTAATCTCCCTTTAGAAGGATCCCATCTAAGAATGGAAAAGTATCTAAGCTGAAGTGGGAGTCAATTAATAAAGAACTAAAGGATAGAAATATAATTAATATTAGTCTATACAGATTTCTGGAAAATAGGGCTCATCAAACAAACCTGATTTCATTTCTTGATGAAATTACTGCTTTGATTGATAAAGGTAATGGTGTAGACATAACAGACCCAGAGATTTGGAAATACAGTTGGCTTCATTATTTGAACACATTCCATCATTACACTTTGACAGCCCACAGCCACCCTGTTATCATCTTTTCCAGTCACATCTTTCACTGGCACAGGTGCCATCACATGGATGCAGTGGTCAGGAGATGTGACCTTCCCACATTCCTGTAACATGTGTGACCTACCACAATGCACAGATCCTTGTTAGCATCCAGCAAATGAAAGACACCAACTCCTGAGTATGTGTGAAATTAGTGTAACAAGCCACAGCGCAGCATCTTAAGGGGAAAAATGGTATTTATTACAACAAAAATTGAATATGCTGGTTTTATCCACTCACACTCATTCTCCCTTAGAGTTAATCCATCAAAATGTCATGTGCACCAAGACATGTGTTCAGGTAGTCTGGCTGAAATGATTTGCATGTACCAGAGCAGATAAGGGTTATCAACTATTAAGTTCTCATCAAGACACTCACTTTTTCTTGACTGGTAATGACAAGTTAGTTTTTTGGCAGCTTTTTTATACTTTTTATGAGCCAGCAGTTGAGAATGGGTGGTCTTTTGCTTCCAAATCTTTCCTATTTAGGCATTCCTAACTATTAGTGAGGTTGAAGCTCATTATCTGATTTTGTCTGCATGGAGTATGTCTGAAAAAATATACATTTGTTCAGCTCTTGTAGCTCTCTGTTGGCATAAAGGAGGAGGAACTGTGCTCATGCAATGTGCCAGTACCTTTCAGTGTCCTTAGAAAGTGGTATCTTGTGCTGGAGAAATGCCTGTACTGTGACTTTCATCAGAGCCCAGGCCTTCTGGGCTTGACAGCACAGCACATTCCTCAGTTTTATTGCTGGGAACAATGTTCTTTATTATCAGTACATGACATTCTTCTCACACTCATTTCACTGTTTTTTTCAGTGTTTACAGAAACATATTTGCATCTGTATTTCATTCATAACCAATGTTAGCATTTCTGCTACAAGTCTCTACATGTTTTGTTACAAGAGAAGAAAACTGGCTTACTACAAGAACCTCCAAAAAGAGAAAGCACAAGATGTAGAATCTAGCAGAGTGGATGTGCCAACCTGACATATTTACAAAGCACAAGAGAAATAATTAAATTCACTTTTCAAATAGTAAATGTGTTTACTGGGCTCAGCTTGTGTGATCCCATGGACTCTCCTAGCCTCAAGCAAAATGTCTCCAGCATACACCAATAACAAAGACACAATGCTATGGTTACTTTAGATAGATGGGAACTAGACTTTGTATCCCCCATCTAACACTTCCTATGTGTTGCAAGTTCTCAATGTGCCTGTGCATGGATTCATCAGCTACAGCATTCTTTGACATACAGACTCTACCCACAAGTGGAGACTGCACATATCCTGACTACAAACGTAACTCACTCTTATTTCTTGAGCATCTGTGATTCACACATGGAAATTCACCTCCAAGCTTCTCTACAAGCAATGCTAATGTCTCCCTGAAAAAAAGCACACCTGACAAAGACAGCCCACTCCAGAGCCTGCCCCACAGAGGCAGTGCACACTTAGGACATGTCTCTTCTTCCTCCAACTCTGCTCCAGCCTTGTCTCAGAAGGCTTTGCAGTCTAAATGCCTGCATGCAACACACACATGTCCACACTTCATAGAATAAAAGCATCTTCCAGGGCTGAATCCTGCCCTTTGTGCTGAAAAAACCCCATGCAAATTATTTCAGTTCCAGTAACAATGAAGCCATTTGGGGACAAGGGGGGTTCCTGCCAAGAGAAGTGCAAGGTGGACTCATCAGTCACATCCAGAGAGTGTTTGAGCAGCATGATCATGAGCTGGTTCGTGGCAATTACTCATGCAGCTGGGGCTCTGTTCCTCCTATAGCAACCAAACATTAGCAAGAAGGCAAGGGATGCTACCAACCATCAATAACTATCAGTTTAGGATAGATTCATACCGGGACTGAACAGTAAAAGCTTCCCCTTACCCAAATGAAAATTGCCCAGAGCCTTCTGGTCTTTACATTGTTCTGCCTATCTGTAGTCACATCTATTCATAGCATGTCTTCTTTACTACAGCAGGTAGCAGAGAGCTCAGGACACCACTATGGCCATTTGTCACCTTTCTGCAGATTAGCCTGCTTTGTCTCAATGTTTTCTGTGATGTCACTGTTAACACACAATGTTTCACAAGGGCATAACTCCTTAGAAACTCAAGAGGTTAAATTAAAAACAAACAAAAATACCAAAAAAAACCCAAACAAAAATAAAATTAAAACACATACACCAAAAAAAAACCCCACAAACAAACAACAACAACAAAAAAAGGGCAACAAAAAAAAATATAAAACCCCCAAACCTGAACATGGAAATTTAATACTAAGGTACTCTCTAGAAACCAGATATTCAAACATGATAAAATGGTATAAATGAAGCAACAAGGGAAACTTCAGAGGGAACCAAGGCAGCTTCTCACTGAAAATACTGGAAAGCTAGGTTTTGTGCCACTGAAATCACCCAAAATGATCATACTTCTCCTCATCTATTTAATCTCTCCCTAGAAGTGCATTATTTTCTCCTCATTTTAATCCATCAAAAGACCTAAATGGTTAATATGATGCTCACTGCTACATTTTTACACTTTAGCAAGTTGCTTCTAGGCAGTCTGGGGGGTCATTTTCCTTTCTTCATTTGTTAAATAATAACCCCCTTATTTCTACAATGGGGCTCCATCTCATCTTGCTTGCTTTATTGAATAGATGAATAGACCACCTCTGACTTCATGTAATTTTGCCTTTCTTACAAGATTTTGGAGCATCAAGCTCTTTTTTTTTTTTGTTCTGTACTGAATTAGAATTCTTTTGATTTCAAAATTTTTTTATTGCAGATACAGGTATGATGGACTGAGTAATATTGCAAAGAAACCTGTAAGGATATTATATTTTATGAAAAATATCTGCAATTTATACTTACAGGCAGCTTCAGATCTTAAACACTCCAAATGACATCCAGGTGAGGTTTAAGGACAAATACATGCATAATTCATGAAAGCACAGTCATTCTTGGTAGTTCTATAGAATAAATAGTCCTTGGTAGACACTGTGCATTTGAAGGATGCACCATATTCATGCTAGCAATATAGACCCAAATTTATATTTATGGTGTACTCTTAATCCATTCAATTCTGTTTCCATTTGAACATACTGATGAAATACAGTGCAATATTCTCTTTCAGTTACCAGCACAGGATACACAACTTGAAGCAGAGCTCCCAATAGCTGCAGAGCACAGAACAGCTGATGGCTGCAGAGAGTCCACTAGGGATCTTGTTATGCCAATCTAATTAACCTGGAAAATGCTCAGCTAGCACCATGCTCTGGGCTCATACACAGATGGAAAATGGGCTGTTCCACTATTGTGTGTGCAAGGCAGCCTTCGCCTAACTCCCCAGTCAGCAGAAACATTTAAGCATATGCTTACCATTAATGTTAAACAGGTGCTTAAGTACGCTGCTGAACAGGGAACATAACAAGGAGCACGCCTCTGGAGTACGTGAGTTCTGCTTTAATTGCTATTGCATAGGATTTATTTTCTACCCTTAGATATTACCAACAGCCTTCTTTCCCTACCAAGACTGCAATTGTGTTAAAATCTGACTAGGAAAATAGTGAGATAGACTCTTTAAAAAAAAAATAAATAAATAAAAAATAAAAACAAGGTGCATCTGTAAACCCCAAAACACTGGAACAAAAAAAGATTTTAAAGTTTCTGGAATCTTCTATATATTTTGATTCATAGAATGATAGAATCATTCCTACAAGAATGTCCAAATTCAACCAAATAGGACCTCCCTTAATGAAGTTTTTAACATGTTAAAAATTTACACATACATGGTTAATGCAAATGAAATAAAATGCACAGAGAATAACACAAAATCAACAGAGAATAAAACATGAACTTCTCTTCCATGAGAAAAATTCTCATAGTGAGAATTTCTCAAATAGTGAGATCAGAAATGGTTCAGTCATACTGATGGGAACTACAATTAATTTCTGAATTACTGCTCTACCTACAGCATTTTACAAATCCTTCATGTAGATCACAGATCCATTTTTTAACAGTCAATAAACTCAGAGCTCATGAACAGTTATACTCCTGCATTACAATCACCCGCTTTACAAACTAGATGTTCACAAGAGGTACTTTCAGCCCCCTCACAGCCAGATGAGAAGGCATTATTACAAGCATATTTTTCACATCCTCATAATTAGGCACAAGAAAAGAGCAATACAAGCTTATTTCTAGGTTACTTTGGTTATATCATATACCGCAGAAGAACTACTCAGTATTTATAGAAAACAAGCCAAGCTATCATTTCAATTTTTCTCCACGTTTTTAATAACTTCAGTCCCAAATGATAAACAAATAAAAATGTTTCATTTTCAGCATGTTTTCCAGCTGATCATCATCACTGAAAACAAACAAACAAAACTGCAGGCATGCAGCATGCTCTGGGAAACAGTTGATGAGGAGCTGATGGGGTTCTCCATGGGGGACAACTTCTAAAAGGAGATGAAGTAAAAAATCCAGAGCACTTGTCTTAACCACCTCACTCTGCTTTTCTTTTGCTTGCTTTTTTACCCTTTGCCTTTCTTTTCTTTCTTGTCAACTGCAGTATATTTCACTGTTTGCTATCTTTTAAAATCTATTGAAAATCCCTAGTGACACAGAACATGGTGGGGTTATGTATTGAGAGTCAGGTCTGAAGGCACCTCAGCCTTTGAAAAAAATTCTTACTCATTTCAGCAGGGGTAGTAAACCCGTTAGATTTGGCAAAAGTTTTGCTTGAGTAAGTGCTGAATAATGACTACAGAATGAGGCTATGCAGTGTGTGACTGGAATTCATGCCAACTCTGTCTCTACACATGCTTGAGTTGACAAAATCTTCTGGCCAGTGCTGCCTGTAACTTGAGAAGGATTTTCCACAGCATTGACCACACTGCTTACTGTCCTGTGCTTGACCTGGGCATGCAATGTTCATCACTGCAGCTCATTCCACTGTCTTGAATGGCTGGGTTTCTCATACTTGCTTTGGATATTTAGGTGCATCTCAGGATAACCTCTAAAGCCTTTATTCCATAGTAATTAGGGATGAGATGGTGGAAACACTTCATAGTTGGCTATAAAGCCAATAAACACCGAGACACACCATGAAAGAGGCCTTATTACAAACATCCTGAACTGCTTGCTGGATGTACACAGAGTTTGCAATTCTTCTATTGTGCAATTCTTCTTAAGTGTGCAGCTTGGGAAACACCTATTTACAATTGAGGGTTGGACAGATTCATAATAATTCGCACCCGCTGGTCAAGATACCGTAGGCAATTCCACTGCTTCTGTTCCCACCCTTCACTTCTACAGCAACGAAGAGGATATTGCTGGACATACAGAGCCCACAGGGAAAACTTTTGTGCTTGGAAACCACCTGCAAGATACACACTTCCTAGTGCACAGCACAAGCATTACAACACAGGTGCTCCAGGAATTCCCGGGATCTCACCAATTCCTCCACAGATGCACAGAAACAGTTTTTGCAAAAGCAGTTTTGACATCATCTTGATAATCCACTTCAAGGGCAACCAGGACATTGCAAATGCAAACTTTGCTTTCTACAATGCAAGCTCTGCTTGCTACAAGGTCCTTAAAAGGATAGAAAATCCATGCAATCTAGAGGTGAATGCAAGCTACAGCTGGGTCACTCACCTGTGTATTGTAAGCATTCAGGTTCTGATGGTTTAGATTTATTTGTTTTAATCTCAACTGCAGCCTTTTCAAAAGGACTGAATACTATGGGAACTTGCTAAATGCAATGCTCCATTGGGAAGGAATGTCAAGCTTACTAAGTGACAGCATTATGCATTAGTGGATTATATGAGATTTAGAGTACATAAAACAATTTAATAAATGGGCTTTGCTTGTTAATCTCACGTGAGTCACTGTGTAGAACAATACTGTACAGACAGCACACAAGCAAACACAGACCTAGAAGAATAAATCCATGTATTGCACTTGTGATGACATTAAACCATTTGGACTAAACGATTTTAAAGCCAGGGGTGCATTATAATGTTCCAGGGCAGCTCTGTATAGATACAAACCACAGACCAAGAGATTTCTGCTGCAAGATGGCATCTTGCTAAGATGAACCTCCTCTCTCACTGCATCTGGACAGTGGTGCTGGGAGACTGAACCTGCTTCTGCACAAGCATGCTGGGATTTGGAAAGAGCAAAGCTCCAAATATGGAGCTCATTTATCTTCACATGCCATTGCAGATGTAGTTGACAAACCCTGGACAGATGTGCAGAGTAGAGTAGTTCTTGTCTCACATAACAATAGAGGCCTGGTGGGGTGCTTAGTGTCACTTGAGATACTCGGGAGTATCTATGCCTACATTTAAGCCACAGACAGACTGAAGACATATATCTGCAAGGTAGATGTCTATGGTACAGCTTGTACCCCATACTTCCTTAAGTCAATGAAGAGAAATTGGCATTTAAGAGTGCAAGTACTCTGGCCCGCTTTAAACATCTATGTGAAGATGGGATGAATCATATCCCAGACTCCACTGACTAACTTATAAAGAGAGCCCAGGCTGACTAACTTAGATATAAATGTCTATATTGGAGAAGCTAGTGTTTAGTCAGAGGAATCCTATCCTCGTCTTGTTCTAATGAAGAACTATTGCACTCCCACAGACACTGCTGCAGCAGTTCATCACCTTCACTGTAAAAACTGGGCACTTTATCTTCTAGTTTGAAATGCTCTGACTCCGACTTGCAGCTTTGAATCTTGTTTTGCCTCTGTCAGCTCCATTAAAGAGCCTGTTGTTACTAGAGATTCTGTACCAACCAGAAGCGTCCTTAGACACGATTCTCTATTGCCTTCCCCTTTATACAGGCAGTTAGGCCAACATTAAGAGAGTGCAAGGCTCTGCCAAGAAATGTGACTGCTGAGATAGGCAAGACTGACACTTGGAACATGCTATGAACTATCTGCCAGCACTTGAAAGACTCATTCCACAGTACAGAGGGAGAGACTCTCCTCATCAAATAAAGCCTCAGGCCATCAACATCTACAAAACCTAAATGTTAGGTATTTATCTTTAGAAAGAACAAGGAAATCCAGACTTCATTAATGAATAAACGTAACCTCTGAAATGTAGATGAATGCAATGCTGTCTTCCCAGCTGCACAGACAGCTCTGAAGCTCTGTTGCTGCTCAGGGCTCTACTGCTACCCACTCAGCTGTCACTCAGTAAAACCATAACAGTACCTTCCATTTCTCCTCTTTTACTGTTTGGGAAAGCAGGGAAAAGATACAGAAAGATAAGAAGGAAACAGACCACTCAGAGGAGAAAGGGAAAAATTAACACAAAGTGTACCTTTATCCTTACAAGCAAGAGGAACCAGAGAAGCTACAGAGCAATACTGAAGAAAAAGATTCAGGTGTGGGGAGCACCATCAGATTCAAGATTTTGAACCTTTCTGATGGTGACAATTAAAGTCAGACCACAAGCAGCCCTTCAATCTCATGCTACTAAACAGTGAGCCAGCAATGTGGAGTGCTTCACATGGCTCCCAAAATTATTCTGAGACAGCCTGGCACCATTTATTTCTCATGGGACCCGCAACTTCAGTGGATCCCTTATAATTCTAATACACCTTGGGCAGGCTTTGCACTTCTCCATCCCCTAACTAAGCATATACCTAAAAGAACACTCTACATTATATGGACTACATTAGCATCCTACTGAGCTTGTGGAGCTCTCTGTCATTCCACTTTAAATGTGCAAAGACTCTTAATTTCCACCAACTAGCAACATGACATCAGAACAGTCTCAGCACATCTTACAGCTTTCCCACAGTGCAGCAATTCTAGTACCTCCTATGGATTGTACGCCTGCTGCACATATTATCCTAACAGAAGGGAACCCATGTTCCCCTTTATGCCTGACCCAGAAAAGATACCAGACTGTTACACTCCTCAAAACACAACTTTCCTTTCACTAAGCAGCAGCAGTTCCAAAGATTTTCTGCTGCAGTTCTTGCTATAGTATTAGCAAATGAATTTCTATCTGGCTTTAAACTTCAGCTGAAGTCACGATAGCTCATCTGGGAACTGCTACCACAGTTCCCTTGCTTTTAGCTCTGGAGGTCCTTGTGTTTCAGCTGAAGTAGTAGACAGGTAAGGAACAGTACACAAAATCCAGACCGCATTCGGCTTCTAAGTCAAGCTGAATATAAGACAAGTGGGAAGGCTAAAGTGGCTGCACTGGATCAGAAACTCCACCATGTACTTCAGTGTGGAGCTTCAAGAAAAATAGCTTCTTTAGCCCATTGTAAGACAACTGCATTCCTGGCTCAGAAGTGTTTTACCACGTTTCAGTGAAATGTGATTAACACTGCAAGAAACAAACCTATAGGACAAATAAGCAAAAATTCAACAGAACATCAATGTCTTATTTGTTTTAATATGAATTTACTGCTCATGAGAGGCACCAGAAATAAAAAATGGGCAGGTGCAAAGCTGGATTTTCTAGTTGGCTGCACCAGTGTGTCTCCAGGAAGAGGAGGAGCACTTGAGGGAGGACAGAGTAGCTTAGTCTCCATGCCATTTGTACCCTTGAGGTCTCTGAGGCCTCAGAGGTGTTAGCAGACTTCCTAGGGGACACCACCTGCCACTGGGCTTGTTTTTATTCAGGTTTTTTATATGTACTGCAGCTATCAGAGTTGGAATTTAAATGGTCAAACTAAACTTCTAAACCTCCAGGTTCCTTACAAGTCTTCTCAATGAACCCTGTGAAATGAAATGTTGTCTCTTTTGCTCTATTCATGCATTATTCATCAGAGTAAAACAGAAATGTGACACATCCAATACGGTTTATCTTGGTAGTTTCCAAACATTTGAGCAACTGCTGGTTAGATGGAAATTCAGAAGGAGAGTTTCACAGCAACATCCTTCTAACAAAGCTACAACAGAGTGCTCACTCCTTTTGCTGACCACTAAATGTGCCAAAAAACCTGCATGCTTACATAGAGCACATTAAATTTGTCTTCAAGACCCCTATGCGCTCTCACTAAGCCCATTGTTTCCAGGCACCTAACCATCTACAACCAAGAGTAGTAGCTCTTTATTACCTTCACTGCAGCTGTACCTCTAATAAATCAAGATTTACATGGGTGTATGTAAGAAAATAACTTGGCACTACTGTAAAGGTCCTTTTCAAAACAGCTCTTTTGGATGCATTTTCTTGCAAATCCATTAAAAACAAACAAACAAAAAGCCTGTGTGATAGATCAGTCCCTGGAAAGACAAAGGAAAGAGTAGAATAAAACAAGTGCAGTTGGTACTATTGTCCTTTACCTGTCAACTGAATGTGTAAGGAAAAGGACTGGAATATTTTAGTGAAATAAATTATATAGCCATAACTTCAGTTAGGATCAAATGCCAGTGCATTAAATTTACCTCCAAAAGTGATAAACATTTATCTCCACAGTCTATTATTGCACATTAACTTGAAAAAATACTGTGGAAAACTCAAGAGTATACCAGTCCTTCCTAAAAGGAACCACTGTGTATTAATCACTCCCTATAGCATTTATACACAATTAAGAAAAATCCCATTGTAAGAACCTGAGCTATTTCTGTAAGTTACATTCCCCTGACTCAAATGATGAATGGGAAATACAGCAGTAAAATAAAAATAGGCACCTTTCCAGGTAAGTGTTGTTGCTTAAAAAAAATAAAAAAAATCCCTGGTAAAATACTGCCACAAGGATAAAAACATTTATCTCAGTGTCACAAGTATGGCTTCGTTTTTTACTGGTCTAATTAGGTAATAAAAAATCACAGGTGTAGTGACTCCATGAGCTATTACTGCACTTAAAAAGGGTCCACTGCGTGGTGAGGGACCAGTGTGTCAGTATTATCACTTGCTGTCACATCATTTTAAGAATGAAATGGCTCAATTTAACAAAGATTTTTAAAGAGAAAAAAAATCAATACATAGTTAGAAGCCTGTCAAGATTCTAGGCAGCAGCAAAATTGCCAGAAAACAAACAAACAGAAACCAAAAATCATGGTGGGCCTTAAATTTTCAATGACTTTTCAAATTCTGCTAAGGCAATTAATGCAGTGCACACTGTAATGCACCTCCTGGGATTCCACACACCCAACCCTGTATTTTCAATGACTGCCAGGTATGGGAGGGAACTCACAGTATTAGGTTTTGACATGAGTAGTTCAGGATCCTAATTTTAATAGAAGTGATAAATTAATAAAACCCCTATTTTTTAAAAAACAGCAAATGGAAAAGAGTAAAAAAAGTACTAGGTTTAACCTGTTGGAACTTCCATCAAAAGTATACTAGAGATTTTACAATTAGGCCCACTAAGAACTGTCTTGAAGAAATATAAAATCTATCCAACTATCTTAAAGCTCAAATACTCACCTACACTTAATTCTTCCTTAAATAAACTGCAGATCCAGCTGCAGCCACAGATCAGATTAGCACAGGAACCAGGTGTGTGCAGTTTAAGTGGCCCTTTAAAAGTCAGGCATTAATTAAAGAAATCACCTGTGCCAAATTAACAGTTTCCCTGCCTTTAAATTTGATTCACAACGCCTCAAACATGAGTTCTCCGAAGGCAAACCTTGCATTCAGGTCCAGGGAGACTGCCCCAAGTGACAGTAAGAAATAACTGTGACTTAGCAGCCTGAGGGGCCAGATCCTGCTCCTGTCTGAGTCAGAAGCAAAAACTAGTGTTTCTAGACGAAGATTTGACTTGTGGACAGCCCCTGCTACACAGCCCTGTGTGCAGATCGATCTGCCAGCCCTTGCTCATCTCGCAGAGGTGTGGATATGCGGATCCATCTTGCCACGCTCAGAAGCACTAGCCAGAAATCCCAGCAGAAGCTCTAGCCTTGTGCTGAGTGACAGTGGGGGAACCCCTGCCTGCTCATCATTCCCTGACATCAGGGACCAGCAAGGAAAATGTGTGAGAGGCTTTTATTAATTCTGTGACATTGTGTATGTAAATTGGATTCACCCTGCACTTAAATCCAACAATGTCTTCTCAGGTGGTTAATTATTTTTTCGTACTGATAGAGAACATCCTAATCAAAGGCTATAATGACCTCTAGGATCAGTAGCTTAAGCAAATAAGAATCCAAATTTCCCCATGTTAAAAAAGTTCCAGCAGCAGATATTTCCCAGGCGTTTAAAAAGCACAATAAAAGGAGCACAATGCAATCACACAGGCTGTGCAATTCTCCTGGAAAAAATGTTTGCAGAAGTTCCTGTTCAGTTCCCTTAGTTGAATTCACAGGTCACATAGCATTGCACCTTCCTCTTAAACACTACCGCTAGAAAAAGCAGTATTATTGAGTTGGAAAAGAAGGTGCTTCCTTAAAAAGCCAGCAAAGCATTTTACTACAGAACTTAATTAAAGGATGGAGAATACTTTGGCTGTTTCTTGAACACGTCAACATAAGACATGACAGAAACAGATACTACCTCTATTAAATATTAGCATTTCCCCTCACAGAAGAGGCAAAACGCAGATAAGAGTGCTCTGCTTGACAAGAGGGAGGGGACAGGAGACCAACAGGTACCCTTTACAAGCTCCAGGTTATTTGAAATAAGTTGGCTTTAAAGCAAAGCGCCCTGAAGCCTTTCTCAGCCTGCGGCGCACCCCCGCCCCACCGCAGCGAGCCGCCTCCCGGCTGCGGAGCCACCGCATGCGGGACCCCGCACACCCCCAGCCCCGCCGCCCCCAGCGGGTCAACCAGCAGGCAAAACACACCAATATATTTCCATCAGCACAAGATGGCAACCAGCACTTCTTCCGGCAGAGCAGCTGGATGCTTTTATTTTTTCCTTAAGGGAGGAGGGGGATTATTTAAAAGGCATTCCGAGCAGGTGTTTTAAAACAATTGGCACCGAGGCAAATGTTTCCACTAGTAATACCGGAGGAAAGGCGAGGTACCCCCCCCCCACACACACACCCCCGGCTCACGCACACACATCGTGGTCATCAACTTGGCGAAGTTGGCCGTGCCGGAGCGCGATGCTCCAGCGCCGCCGAGCCCCCTCCCCTGACAGAGGGGGACACCCCAGCACCCCCGGACCCCCTCCAGCGGCGGGGACACACACCAAGCGGGGCACGGACACCGAGCAAAGGCGCCCCTCGCCTGTCCCCCCGGCCAGCCCAGCCCCAGCACCGAGGGCTCCGCACCGACCGTGCGGGCGCTGAGCGGGGTCTGGCGGCGCCGAGACGAGCAGGGAGCCCCGACACTTACTTACAGTCACTGGAGGCGCCAGCAGCAGCCACTTACCATCACGTTTCCTTGCATTTTAGCCGTTTGAAACATTGCCTTTTCCTTCATTTTTGCCGTGTGTATGCGTGCGTGTGCTGTTCCCCGAGAGTTACTTAATCCAGCGGCTGGATCACTTTAGTGAAGAACTGGCGTGCACTTGCGATGGCTCTTTTTGGTGTGGAGTGGAGGGGACTACGAGCAGCGGAGGGGGAGGATGCCTGCTTTCTATTTTTTTTCCTTCCCCACCCTTTCAATATATATTTTTCCTTTTGCCCCAGAAGGAGGAAAAAAAAAAGGGGGGGCAATAAAAATAAAACAGCCCCTTGTCAAAGGCGAGGGGAGGCGGGAGCAGCGGGGGCACCCTGCTCTGTCACCACCCTGATCCAGCTTTTGCCCTGCGGGAGCCGGCGGGGCGGGGTGGGCAGGAGGGAGCCGCACACACGCCCCCCGCCCCGGCCATGCCCGGCCGCCGCCCCGGGCCCGGGCGGTCCCGCCGAGCCGAGCCCCCCCCGAAGACCAGTGGCAGAAAAAGGGAGGGAGGGAGGGAGGAGAGGCAATAAATAAAAAAGGGGTGCTGGAGAGGACAGAGGGGCGGGCTGCCCCCTCCCCGTGCCCGGCTCGCCGCTCTCCCGGGGGGATGCACAGGGTTTTTACAACAGGAGCCGGGGAGGGTGTGGGGAGAGGAGCCGCCTCTCCGGTGTTAACTGTTCACCGGCTGAGCCGGCGCGGCCCCGGCCAGGCCACGGCTGGTGCAGGGAGGGTGGGGATACAGCGGAGATGCCTCGGGGAGCGGGGGATGCGCGGCGCGTTACCATGGCTGCGCCCTTGTCCGCAGACCCCCGGCCCCACCGCACCCTCTGCACAGAGACCCCTGGACAGCCCCTGGCCCCACCGCCCCGCTGTCCGGAGAACCCCGGCCCCACCGCCCCCTCTGCTCGCAGACCCCCAGACCGGCCGCTCCCCTCCCACCCTCATCCCGCAGGATGTGTGCCGGGGGATGGGGCGTTTCCAGGGACCTGCCACAACGCCAGGGTTTGGGATCCGGGCAGAACCTGCCCCCCGCACGCCGCAGGAACGGGCAGGGTGATGCCGGAGCTCGGCACGGAGAAATGCAAAGCCAAGGGCATCACCCGCGCCGGGCTGCCCATGAACCCGGCCGTGGCCTCTGCGCCTTTCCAGCGATGCCCACACTTGGTGTGAGATTTCCCACCGCTGTCGGCCACAGTCCCTCAGGTGAGCTGCCCCACAGGTGGCTGGAGCAGCCGCTGGAAGACGGTCCTATTCTGCTGCCCTGGTGAGAACGTTGTCCCTCCTCGCCTTGGTGCAGTTTTCCAGGGGCAGAGCCTTGCCACCCACCCCAAAGGTTTTACATCTCAGCCTGCACACGTGAGAAAAATCCTTGCAGAGTGTGGTCTCTTTTGTCTCTTGCGATGCACCAGAAGTAATTACATTTCCAGGAGAATTAGGTGCCCATCGATTTCATTTGACATCAACAGGGCTGCTTTGGATGTTGCTCACTCAAAAAGAGAGAAGAAACTCTAGTAAGTGATTTGCTTAATATCTGAAAAGGGAAACCAAGAAGAAAAAGCATGAACTCATTGTCATTCAACGTTTAACCAAGCCAATGGCTAGAAGCAGAAGTTCTCTTTCATTTCAGTGAGGCAATTGCAGATCCACACATAGATCCTTTCATTATGCCCATCTGTAGCATCATGAACTCTGGTCCTTCACAGTTTGCAGCATCTTCACTTCATAGGCAATGTCTGTTCACTAGAAATAGCACACAACATGTGCAGTGCTATAGTGTTGCTCACACTCTGCTTTTCTTTAAGCCACCCAGTAGTGGAAAGATACTTTCAAATACAAAATTTCACTAAAGACATTAAAAGGGTATCTCGAAAATGATGGTAATGGGGAAGTGAGACCCCAAGACACTTGTGGGAAATGCTAATGGCAGGTGACACTGGTACCTTTGAGGATTCCCCATGGAAGGTTTCTTTTACAAAAATGTCACCCCTCACTTGTAGGTCTTGATTGTTTCCTCTCTTGTCTTTATTTGGGAATTGCTTATACCTCATACAAAGGTGTATCTTGAGCAGGAAGTTCTTCATTATGTTCCTCAAACTCTGCTCACTAGATTTTTTTACTTCAGTTTTGGTGTTTTATCAGGCAGTTCCTGTTGCATCTCAGTATTTTACCCTTAAGTGGCTTTTTTATGTATGAATGCAAAAAATATATCTGCTTGGCTGCTAGTAGTCCCATTTGCCTTCTGCATTACTTTATACACCAATAAAATTACCATACATTGAATTCTGGCAGTAGTGTTTTTTTGGGTATTTTCCCCTCAGCTTTGTCATAATGCAGTTACTGTGTTTGTCTCTTATTTTAATATTTAATTTATGTGCCATTGGCATAAAAGTAGCAATTACCTTGATTAAAACAGCTTTGTTTAAAGTTGAGATTACTGGCAAAATGCTTAGTTTCACCATTTAAAGCAGCCACAGGGTTTTTTTGTTATTAAACACGAAGCAGGGCCCATTTGTCCAGAATGTGTACATTACTGTGCTTCTACCTCTCCCATGAAGTCTGCTCCTATAATACTGAGATTTCATGAGAAATAGGAAACAAAGTCATTGTTTTGCAATGTTGTGCAAAACGACATTGGCGATGTTGCAGCAAAAATGCCAAACACATTATGAGAGAGAAATTCTTGTTTACAGCTTTTAATTCTTAATTTCAAACTCATTTGACACTCTGAGAAAAGACATAGTGAATGGTTTATCTCTGAAAAGCTTTATGGCCAGAATCCACCCTTGGAAGTTTCCAAAAGCTGGGTAAATAAAGCTCTGGTCATCCTGGTCTGATCTCAGAGCTCACCCTGCTCTGAGCAGGAGGTTGGAGTAGAGACCTTCTGAGGCATCTCCCAGCCCACATCACCCTATGTCCAGTAAGATCAAAGCACTCATAACAGAGTAACCCTTTTGGCTACCGATCAAAATGCTTGTTTAAGAAATGACAGTTGTGTCATTTCCTGAGATTATTCCAAAACTGCATCCCTCATGTTCCCAAAGACTTCAGGTTCTGCCAGTCATGACCTTGGATGATAATTTTCCCTTCTGAGCCATTTTTACTTGGCTGATGGAACAGCTAAGGCGTGGTCTCAGATCTTGAATGTGGGACTAAGCTGTGCTGCAGATTTGTACCCCAGGCTGTGGCCAGGTGATTCCAACTGCAAATGATCAATGAAACTGTCCTTCAGGTCTAGAGCATTTAAGACAGCCACAAGTGATATTACCACATTACTCCCTCAAGTACATTAACCCCACTGGGCTCCCTGTCATCCAGCACTCAGGCAACTGTTGAGCTTTTCTTCTTGATGGATGTTCTCCATGTCATTTTAATGGAAATTCACTAGAGCTGCAACAAATACTTAATCTCACTGAACAAGGAATCAACTTTTTTATGACTAGGAAGTGAAATGGTGAATGCGGAAAAATGATGTGAAATTTCTTCCACATTTTTGTAGGAAGAAATTTTTTTTACTTTCTTTGAATGATGTGGAAGGACATCCAATCACCCTGGGACCCAAGAAAGCAGTATGATTTAAGTAGCTAAAAAGCTTCTGTATTTAAGACCAAAGATCTGGCCCAGGAAACCTCAATAAAACATGAAAATGTTACTTCATCATATCAGGCTCTTTCTCAAAGGGAAATTATAAAAACTTGTTACTTCTGCATTAATTGGTTCAGTCTCAGTGCACTTCCTTTGTCAGTAGAGTTATTTTTGATATAGACATGGGAAAGTTCAGTCCAGATTCAACTGCATCTTACCAGCAAGATCTGAAATGAAAACCTTGTAGAAGAAGAGGTTTTTCTGCAATCTGTCCATTTGTATCCAAGGTGTGTGTAACAGGGGGAAAACCCTAGGAAATCAGAGAGGTTTGATTTTCTATCTTATCTAGAGATAACCTCCATATCTCAGGTGCTATGACAGAGCCAACATGGCATCTTCATCCACCAACATTTTTATAGGCCATTTTGAGGAAATGTGCTTTTCTCGCATACCCCACAGAATGAGATATAGGGAGAAAGAAGAAAAAAAAAAAAAGAAAAAACCTCATAGTTAATGCTATTCTTTGTGGGTTTCAGTACTTTTAGGCTGACTTTCTTTATCTGAGAAGGAACACAGGCTACAATGCTTACATCCTATTCACAATACTTTATTTAAAGCCCTGTTGATAAGAGAATAGAAGAATTTATTTTATCAAATAAAACCCATTCAATACATTTGGAGCTAGCTCTCCTTCTCACTCACCAAACAAGCCTAGGAACAGTCCTTCTGAATAGAAGGATAGAATTAATTTCACACAGTATTAGCTGGCTGCAGAGCACAGACATTTATTTATTCAATATTTTAAAAGGAAAATATTTTAAGAATGTAAGACCACAGACAAATACAACAGTAGTTGTACTAAAAGTCAGTTCTAAGAGCATCAGGACTTCACTTCCTCTCCTTAATTTAAAGTTACACTTTATTGCCCCCAATAAAAGTATTAGTGTTTTTGAAATACAATAAATGGCTTTTTCTTCACAGTCAGACTGTTTTCTGAGGACCCCATCTTCTTCCTGACAACATGATGCCACAAGCCTGTGCATAGGCTTTTCTTCAGCCTAATTTCAAGACCGTGTTTCCTAAGATCAGGCCAAGCCATACTACTCTTTAGCCCTGATTTCTCCCCATCCTCTCCATCCCGTAAGACCCAGGACCACAGCACATCATTCTGTTGTGTGACTCACGTCTTCTTCCCTTCACTGGGCCAACAGTCAGAGCTGAGCATCAGGGGAGTCTGATTTGCACTTTCTGTGAAGCGACCAGGAAAGCTGCTGCTTTTCAGTAGAAATACTGAAGTGGAATCCAACCCAAATGCTTGAGATCAGATCATTCAGGCTGGAAGGACCTCAGGAGATCTCTGGTCCAACCTCTTCCTCAAGTAAGGTCAGCTCTGAGGTCAGACCAGGTTGCTCAGGGCTTTGTTGGGGCTTGAAATCCTGCAGGAACAGGGACTGCAAAGCCTCACTAGGCAACCTGTTCTGATAGTTCACTGTTATCAGAGCAATAAAGATTTTCCTTATATTCAGTCTGAATTCCTCTTGTTTCAACTTGTACCTGCTGCTTCTCATCCTCCTGCCATACCTCTTAGTTCCACTTGCTTGACAACCTCCCCAGGAAGCTGGAAAGCTGCTGTAAGGTCTCCCAAAACATCCCTCTTCTCCAGGATGAACAAGTCCTCCCTCAGCCTCTCTGCAAGGGTTCAGTTTTCCATCCCCTGACCACCCTGCTGGTTTTCTGCTGAACTTGCTTCAGTTTATGTCCGTCTTCTAGTGAGGGCCCAAAACTGAACCACAGATGTGGTTTAATGAGTGCCAAGGGAAAAAAAAAAAAAGATAATTGCTGAGGCAGAGATAATCTGCAGTACTTGCTTTGCTATGAATTTATAATATTCAAGAGGAATGGGATTGGTGATATCCCAAATAAAATGGTTGAGTATTACACCGTGCAAATCTAATGGAAGTCAGAAACGACTTTAGTAACAGTAAATATATTCCACAGTGCTATTTAGTAGTACAACACAGAATAAACCCCCAGAGAATTACAGCAAGGAACATTTTTTTCTTCCTAAGTGGAGCAATTTGGAGAATTTCGTTGCTCAAGCCAAACTATGCCTATTCGGAAAAATCTTCACTCCTACTATCCCAGAACTTTGCCCAAGTATTTACAGCTGTAGTGATTGCTCCTTACAGTTTCATTTTTTAAGGCTTTTTTCCAGAGAAGAAATTGGAGAGACAGATAAAGTAAATACACTGTTAAATAAATTCAAAATTTATTTCTGAGGATTGCAAAATCTTCAAGAGATTAGAATAATGACAGAGCAGCTGCTGTTAAAAAGTTAATATTTGCTAGCTCTTACTGTATGAGGGTGTTTAAGCCATCTTTGTTAACATAAAAGAGAAAAGAGAGTCTGAAAAGAGGGAAATTATATTATCTCAGACAACATAATCTGAGTCCTGAGGAAAAGGTGAATATGATAGAAACCGCAGAATTTTAGAATTATTTATATTTCGATTAATTTTTGCTTTTTTTTTTTAACTCACATTTTTGGGAACTACTACCAACCTTTTCTCCACATTATTTCTTTGACAGCATGGCCATTCACTCCCCATCCCTCCCAGTTTGGTGCAGGACTGATCAACTTCACATATTCAGGGAATTTGCAGTATATTCATCATGTACCAATTTCATCCTGAGGGAAAGAGTGGGGAGCTAAACGCATCTCATATCTTCTGCTACTACTTAGACACTAAATTCCCCTGTATGTGCTTTGACACTTAGTTCTTAGAAAATGTGGTAATTTGCTAGATTCATGAGGGATTTGCCTTGAGACACATCACCTCAGGACAGCAACCTGGAATGTAGTCAACTCTCCGTTATCCCTGAGTGAATTATTCAGCTGCAAATAGACCATAAGATCAGTACAGAGATCCCCAGCTTGTTTTCGTGTAGGCCATGATAAACCCCAGAGCCCACAGGCTCACGTGGGGCAGTGCTTTCATGTTATTATGCTGATACCTCACCCAGCCTAGGCACAACTTTCCACTGTGCCCCTGTAAAGGCAAATCAGATGAGGGGTCTCGTGCTAAGATCCACAGCACTAATGAATGTGCTGTATTTTTACTTTGTTAGGTAGAAATACCAAATATATTTCAAGTACAAGTTCCTGTCCATACTGAGCACATGAGGTTTCCTCGTAAGACAGGCATCAGATTTACTCCATAGCACAGCCTGGGCATGAGGCAACATTGACAGCTGCAGGCTAGGACAGGAGGGCAAAATCTGGAGGAGTTTTCTACTACAAGTGCAGATTCCACCTTAAAACTTCTGGTTTTTTTCACATTTCCTGCTTTTAAAGACCATTACTGAAAGCTAAAAATATAAAGAATTCAAATAATTACATTTCCATGAATGAAGTTGTTGAAGTTGCTAAGGGATTCAGAGTAGGAGGAAAAGCATTCAGAATATAATTTCTACATAATGTCAGGGCATATGAAATTTACATGGGAATGCTAGGAAAATCTGGGCAGAGTCATTAAGACTCACTAGTAGTAACTAATAGGAAACGCTATGAGACCTTGTTTTTTCAGGCAGGTTCCACTTCTGGTTAATCAGAGTCAATTTTTTTTTATACTTCAAAAACTACAAGTCCTGCAGTAGAAATTACATATACCTCATTAATCTCTTCCAACAAGTATCCTCACCCTTAAATGTACCTTGGATTTCCACCTGGACTTCACCAATTCGAGTGCCTAACCAATGGATCCCAATGTCTTTGCTAAATTAGGAATATTGTGTGTTACTGAGCTTCTCACAGTAGAAGTAGAGACTGTAGAGCTTTAAAAATAAATGCATAAAAATACACAAAAGACTAACTAAAACATTATGCTGAAAGCAGCATATGTGCTAAGTGTTTTTTCATTAACACTGAAATGAAAATATAGACAGACTTGTGGCAAACATTTGAAAGTTTGTTATGCAACAGATTTTATCCTCTAAAACAAGTTTAATTTTATTTGAATACCATTCTGACAGTTACATTTTTTAATGACAATTATGTTGAGAAGGCAAAAAGCATCAAAGTCTCCTTCACTCAAGTGTTCACTCCTGACAGTGAACCCAGCCAAGTTGGAAAGATATCAAAACCACAAGTCCTAGAACCAAGAAGAATCTCACATGTTGCCAAGAAAATGCCAAGCACTAAGAGCCAAGCAAGCTCATCCCATTGAAATCAACAGAAGTCCTGCCATTGAACCCACAGCTGTAGCCTGGGGTGTAGCCATGAATTTCCCTCCAAGGGGCAACACCACCACGAGTCAAGCTCTCTTGGTATAAAATAGTACAGTTCCCATTTAAACCAAGTAGAAAACCTAGACACAAAAAGGAACCTTCCTTTCAATACAAGCCCTAGTGATGGGATATTGCTCAGAAGGCATTCTGCATTTGGTATGTATTATTTCCCTACTTCAATGCAGTAGTCTTGCAGATAAATTATTGTGTGAATATCAATGTATTTCTATTTAATTTGTGAAATAATATAGGATCTTTTAGGTAGATAATTTAATGCTTGCCAACTTCCATTAATTTTTAACTAGGCTTTCTAGCCTGGAAGACATATTGAAACATTCTAATTTCAGATCAGGTGGGTCTATGTTTTGATTAAAGAGCCAATTTTTTTTTCTTTCATTGTGATACGGATGATTAAATTTCTCTGCTAATTATCTGTATCACCTCAGAACACCCTGTGCCTGACATAAAATATTTCAGCAAAATAAGACTGCATTTAATTGCATTGCTCCTTTTTTTAATGGCAAGAGGTTGATATAAGCCTGTCAATTCTCTTCGAGTTCTTCTCCACCTTGAGGGCAATGCTAATGCTTCTTGCTGTTGGATGAGGTTCCTACCACACCTGCAGATATTTTTTTTTCTCTACTTTTCAGTGGACTTTCAGTGAAATTTCAGTACAGTGGGTGACAAAATATAGGCATTGTAACATACAATTTTTTTCTTCCTAAGTGTACTTAGTAAGTTAAACTCCAATTCCTAATTATTTGAGACTAAGTACCTAAGTCCTTTCAAAATGGCTATCATGCCTACAAGTAATGTGCTGTCTTTTTGTGTGGACTAATTGTTAGGCATCTGATTTATATCCAATAATATAAAATATTATATTAGAAGGATTGTTTTTTCAGTGTTAATAAGATGGGTCCAGACCAAGAGGTTGTCTCTGAATGCCTAAAATATTTAGGAAGAATAATCAAGGATCTAATTACTTTTGTCAGGTTTCAGCTCTAAGTCAAGGTATTTAGAATGCAAATGATAACTTATATCATCATTTTGCCTTCAATTAAAGACAGTGCTGCCTAATATGGAGCCATAAGTTTTCCTAGTAGAAGCAAAAGGAACTTTGGGAAAATTATGATTAATTTTTCAAGATATCAGTGCAGGTTGTCAGCTTTGGGGTAGAAGAACGAAAGTTTAAACCTGTCTTGGACTTTATTTTTGTGAAGCTCTATTTTACTTGTAGTCATAAATTAATACATCCTCTCAATAGCTTTCTAATGCGTCCTATTGTGTCTAATTTAGACACAGATATTTAAATGTGGAGAAATAACTAAGTAAAGAAAATGGTCTTCATTGCAATGAATGCCTGGAAGGGAGCAAAGAACAAGCTTTAGAAGTTCCGTCAAAAAGAATAAGGATTGTGCCATCCTTCACTTCCAAAGACACAGATAGAAACAGATAAACCACATCCACTGACTGTAATGGGGTTTAGGAAATTCAGTTATTGATGATCATTATGGGGAGGCGAGTGGAATCTTTGTAGATTCTCAGTTAACTTAGGCAGATCCAGTGTGTCCAAATAAATAAATAAATGGCAACATTTGCTCCAACACAGTGATAGAGTAGCTTACTGACCTATTTTGCTGAAAGATATGAGAAAAAAATACTCCTTGCTCTAAACTTTTTCCCTCCCTCTCCCTAATTACCCCAGCGGAGTGAACGCCCAGGCAGCTCATCTGGCTCCTGAGTGACCACCCTGCATGGAAGGAGCATCAAAGCTTGAGCCATCCCTTCAGACTGTGCCTGGAGCCTGGGGAAAAGAGGGCAAATGCTGTGTCCTGATCACTGTTTTGCCATTGCAGCTCCTTTCCATGTGGCACAGAAGAGAATAATCTCAAACAGTCTTTTGGTCACTACCACCTGCAGCAAGCACATTCCCTGGCTGATCCCAAAATCAAGTGATTTTGAAGATGTGTTTTCCAGAGCAGCAGTGAGAGAGGGATCCTGGCCAAGGCTGCTGGCAGGAGGAGACTTTGAGCTGCAGGCTCAGTGGACAAGCAGAGGCCATGGCCATGATGAAAAGCAGGATGCTTGTCTGGAATGCAGTGTGGAGCCACTCTGTGATTTCAGTGGGCTTTCATTATCTATTTTCTTTTCTATTTCAGTCTTAGTTGTTCTCTTTCTTTTTTTCTGAGAGAGGAATACAGTTCGGTGGTTGGTTTGGCAAGATGATAAGTACATATAATTTTTTTGCATAACAAAATATAATTAGAAAATGTAAATATAACTTAACTCTATTACTGCTCTGAACAGTAAAATGACCACAACACAGGCCACTCTGGCTCTCCGATAATTCATCATCCAAATTACACACCACATCTCCATTAGACTGTCCTTTTCCACAAAATTCATCTTGCCTTCTCATGGCTGAAAAACAGAACCAATTTATTAAATATCACTACAAGTGAAGCAATGAAGATCAGTCTTTGGAATACAGCAAGAGGAAACATTTTGCTGATTAAAATCTTCTATTACAGTCAAGAATACATTTTTATGCTGAAATTTTTAACAGAAAAATTATTCTTCATGAGTAATTATGTTTTGAAATACAGCTGGTTTACATCATGGAAGTTCATAAGGCATTAACTCTTTCCATAGGCCCGGATCCTTGGTTAACTGGCCTTTGCTTTCAACTGCTGTATTCTTTACCAGGTGTGTTATTCATACCATGAATATGGACAACGTGATTTGCACAAGGAATCTTTACCAAAACCAAGGCTGTGAAAAGACAAAGCATAATTAGAAGACAACAAAAACTTCACCCCACCCAAGCAAAAAGAAAATGTGAATGTTTCTGTGTGAATTCTGGCCATCAAAACTTTTCTTTATCAAAGCCTGCAATTTGCATCTCAAAAACTGTTTATTTTTAAAATATCTGATTAAGAATTTAATAAGCCACTAGTTTCCAGAAAAGCTGAGTCCTGTAAGCCCCCAGTAACTGTTGCACCAAGTGCAGTTATACAGACTGTTAAAAAAAAGTAAGGCTAACATTTCTCACAAGCTAAGCTAAAATATATTTAAAAATACTCTTCGTAACTAAAAATTGCATATTTTATATAAGAAAAGTGACTGATTTCTGTGATACCTACTTGCAGGATGTTTTACAACGTGAACCCATCTCAGTTGTCATTTATATAGGTGTTGGGTTTTTTTTAAAAGCATTATACAAGTGGAATCACCGTTTCTAAGGATGAATTGGTGGCAAATTCAAAATGTAAGCACCACATTTTAACAAATCCATGCTGTAAAAGGACACAGAATCAAGAACATGGCAAAATGGGCAGAGTCAGAAAACCATTACCACAGTAGTTCTCAAATGGAAACACATGGAGCAAAAGGAATTAGGATCAATGGAAGTTTTGGAGGCCTAAAGCAGGACATAAGTGCAATTTAGATGTTTGGGTCTATGGACAAAACCGTAAGAATTTCAGCTCAGCCCTCACCTCACTCTGGTCCCTCTTCAGCTCCACTGGCAGTGGGACTTGTGACCTGCAAAGTTGGTTCACATTCACCTGGGCTCCCTCACACAAGTGCCCTGGGTCTGAGGGACCACAGGGCTCCACAGCCTGTCTGTGTGCTCGGGCTGCCTGCAAACCATCCTCCAGCACCCACTCTACAGCTCTGGGACACGGTGTCCGCTCTCAGCCCTTCCCACAAGGAAAGGAAAGTGTCCCCAAGTCCTCTAAGGCCATGAGCTATAAGACACATGCAGATACCCTGAAAGGCTGAGGAGGAGAGCTTGGAATCAGGTTTTTATGGAGAAAATGGCATCATTTTTTCAAAACTTTACAGAGGGACAAAATTTACATTCCTGTGTCTCCCACTGTAGTTAGAAGTGGATTGAGATCCTCACCTTAGGCAGCCATTCACTCTCTTTTGTCTCCCATTCACTTCCACACAGATCCTTGCTACCTTCTTCAAATTCAAGTGTTTGGTGTTTTTACAGAATGCAAAGAAAATAACCTCTGAACTGAAAACAGGTCTTACAAATCTGGGCCAAAGCCATAGTGGAGCAATTTGATGTAACTCCAAATGCTGCATGAGATTTGCCATTATAGCTTTTATGCCTTACATCTTCTTCAAATCATTGTTTGGGGTTTTGCCTTTTTTTTTTTGTTTGTTTGTTTTTTTTTTTGTTTGTGTGTGTGTGTGTGTGTATTTGCACCCTGTCATGCAGAGGAGTAACCTTTTCTTTTTGTTTTGTTTTGTTTTTAAATTAAATGAAGAGTAGACACTTCTTTGGTATAAGAGGTAGAATGTTCCCTAGTCAGCTGTAACATACAGCCTGTTAAAGCAGTTCTTCTGATGCTATTTACCCCTTTGTAAGAGAATTTGAAATCAAAGGTGCCTAGGAGACAGGAGTTCAGAATGTGTCTTGTGGTGCTCTCTTTTTCCTGATATTCCTCGGGCTGCTCTTGCCTGTGCAATAAATACTCCATCTACTCTGTTTTCAGCTGAGTCTGACTTCTGTGTGAATTTATGCGTCTATGAAGGGAATAAATTAGATGTGAGCTGAGATGATGGAATGTAGGAGAAATTATTTTCTTTCCTTTATAACTCCTGCAGATTAATTCTGGTGCCATAGCCATTGTTTTTAAAATTAAAAATGGAAGACTGCCAGTTAACATGGTATCTCTGCGATAGCTAGAGAACTGAATTCGGAGCCAGGCTCCTGCACAAGTGAAATGGAGGTAGGTGTTTCCCCTCCTTTCATGTGCATTACAGAAAAATGGGAGTGGTTCTGAGTCCTGTATGAGGAATGCTGAACAACCCCCTGACCATTTTTGCGCAATGTGCTCAGAATTCAGGGCCCCTTCTCTTCTTTTTCTCCCCATCTACTCCCAAGCCCTCTTAAATGGCTTATCTTTGAAAATTAGCAAACTACCCATCAGATTTCCTTTCATTTCCCCAAATTATTTTCCACTGCTTATCTCCATGTTCTCTACCAAAACTATATTTTTATTAAAATAGCCCGTGGTGTACAGTGGTCTAGAGCTCAATTCTCAGGCCTGAGCTAACAACAAAGACATTCCTGTGTTTGTCTGCCAGGTTTGTGTTATAATGAAGTGGAAATCTGCACGATGCCCTGCAGATTGCACAGCCCCAGCCACTGAATGTAAAAGGAACTAAAATGCTGTGACATTTTTATGAATACAGAAGCATTTAAGTAATGGGCATAAGTTTGTAAATCTTATTAATTAGAGAGGATTGATGAAGCACAAAAGAAAGATGGTTCAATGAGGGCTTGTCATGTCTGCTGATATTGCTCTGTTGCCTCAGGCAAGACACAGGCTAGTTCATGAAATGCCTATAAATGGCTCACTGGCTTCCACAGGGCTGAGAGCCAGGGAGCAGCAAAAGCAAGGCTGCTCCACGAGGGAGAAGGAGGCAGGAGCCAAGAGAGACACAGGACACCACCCAACATCACCTGAGCAGGGCTGTGGTGATATAAGGTCCATCCAAGGTGTAATGGTGGGTCAGATCCAGATCTATTCAGAGAACTCCAGCAAAAGACCAGTAAGACAAGCTACCAACACGGAAGCTTTGGGGAGGGGGGAATTCAGGGAGGGCAGTCAGTGCCAGGATAGCAGGAGGCAGAGCTGGGCTCAGGGACACATGCGTCTTAGCCAAGCATTGGACAACTGAGCCTAAACTTAAACAGAGCTCCTGGGCCATGAGCAGAGTGTGGACAGAGGTCCAAGATGAGACTGATCAGAGCAATTCATGCCTATTAGTGCACTCACAACCCTGATACTGGGTGCCAAAAACCTTTGAGGACCCAGGTTTTTGCTTCTCTATGCACCAGTCCACGGAAAAATTAGGACACTACTAGCTCTATTCCAGGCTTATCATTAGAAAACATGATGATATTCAGGATTTGTCCTAATAATATAACTTAGAGGCCAAAAGTAAAGCCATTACAGTGAAGAAAAGAGCTTGCCCAGCAATCTTGCAACTGTTCAGGTCTTACCTACATATTCTCTTCCTGAGTATTCACTAATGAAGTAGAAAAAATTGACTTCAAATGACAGGATTTGCAGGTCTGCTGCACCCTGCAGCCCCCATCCAGCTCCTCCAGGCACGGGGCAGTGTCCCTGCAGCAGCTGAGCCCAGTGTGCTGCCTTTTACACCCAGCCTTGCTCATGCTTCCAAAGCAGTGCTGTAGCATCTTCCCTGTGGAGGAGTTCTCTGTGACAAAAATAGCCCTGAAATCTCAGATTTTAGGAAACATGAGACTCAGGATGGGACCTCCATGCAGTTCTACTTCAGCACAGAGGGGCTATTTGGGAATGTTTGGGAAAAAAAAAACAACCTAACCCCAAATCACAGGAACTCCTTACTGAGCAGAGCTATTCTCTGTGCACTTACACTTCCTGACTCAAGAAGCTTGACTGGTTTCTGCCTTCAGAATTCATTCCCCAGTGCCACCAAAACTTGTCCAGCCTGAGACATCACAGCACAAAGTTCCCACAGAGATGAGAGAGTGGCTGGGACCTACAAGACATGAATTACTGGGACAAATGCCAAGCTTTGACTTCTCCTAGGGACAGTCTGAAATCAAAGGATCATGAGGTAGACTTCCCTAGACTTTGAGAGAAGCCTCCTTGGTCAGAATAATCAGTGGGTTCTCCGTTGGTATAGCAGTCCTCCTTTTAAACCTACCCACCATTCAAATATCCAAATGCCTTTTTTTTTCTTCCCCCCACCCCGATTTGTTACCAAACACAAGAAGCTGACTCTCCTCTGCCTGTTTTGGAGGTGCTGCCCCTGAAATGAACCGTAGAGCCACAGGCACAGTAATTTATCATACACCTTTCATCACTGATCATTTGTTGCCTACCCCATTTTCCCAGGGACTTACTTTAACTCCAAAATTGATGGTGAAGTAAATAGGCAAATAAATCAGCCAGCCAGAAAACTCTCCCCTTCTATTACCTGATGCTCTAAGATATGCTGGTGTCCTTCTCGTCTTCAAATATAGTCTTGACTGGTGGACAGCTCTGATAATACTCAATCTCCATGCCTCTTTCAGGTTATCTATATACAAAACTATAATGAAAAGAGCAACCTGCTCACTCTGTAAAACTCCAGTGCTATTGTAAAGAGCTTTTTTGAGCTTCAAGGTTTTTCACCATAACCTTCTAGCATGACAGGGTGCGAATACACAACTTTGTAGCAAAAATCCCTGAATCCTGTCAGCACAACAGCTCTCAGCAGGACTTTGTGGGTCACACAGCTGCTGGGGGCTCCAAGGATTACTACAAGAGAGCTGTGACAGGAGCCCTACGAATTGCTATCAGCTGCTCCTAACATGCTTTTGGCAGTACCACAGGGAGGGACAGTAGTGCCCCACTGTGCTGTCCAGTGCTTTTGGAGTACCCATAGAATCTGGACACAGAGTCAGAACAAAGTTCTACTGAGCATTGTCCAGCCAGCCATAGATTTTCTTTTTGGAACTGATTTATCTTTGACACAGCATTTCTGGTAAAAAACAGGCCTTGGCAGACTGAAAATATTATGAGCAAGGACAAAAATTTTAAGTGGCTTGATGAGGCCAAGAAACCTTCATTACCAGCCTGTCCAACAGAGAAAAACAACAAATGAGAAATTACATTAAAAATGAGACAAATCTTCAGCCAGCACAAGTCAATACAGCTCTGTTCAGGTCAGAGAACTTACTTACACTGATTTACATTAGATGAGCATCTGGCCTCATATACCTTATGATTCATTACAGCAGAATTAACTTTCTTGGGTATGACCTCATAACTTTGGGATCACTCTTGTAGAGCTGCTGTCAAAATATAGTCACAGATGTGTATGTTTGTAACTATTATTATTAAAAGCACAAAGCCAAATGAGCCTTGAAATTCCAGTACATACTTAGAATTAGGATGCAGCATCACTTCATGCCTTGACTGCAAGTAGCTGCATCCACACTAAAGGCCTTCTGTAACTATGTGGCAGGCAGCCTGACTGGCAGAGAAAAAGCAGGAGCTGCAGCCCCTCAGGGGATGTTTCCTGGCTGTGAATACAGCTTGCTGGAGACCCCAGGCCTTGCTAGAAACAAGCTGTCAGAGGGAAAAGAGCAGATCTGTTTGTGCAGATGGCTCCTGTCAATCAGTTGTTAGTTTATTCCTGATGTTCAGAATTAATCCCACTGCAGAAACTTCTCATCTGAAGAAAAAAAACACCAAAACAATCCTATTCAAAAGTAGCAACAAGTAGAGACATTTTTGAAAAGAACAACTTAGCAAGATAATTCAGTGAACAGTTCACACAGCAATGATGACTGACTGGAAAGATAACACAAAAAATTATATAGTCTTGAGGATGAAGGCTTGAGGATGATGTTATATCATATAATGGAAAACTTTCTTGGGAATAAAAAGAAGTAACATCTCCAGCTGGTCATAAAGGCAGTGATGTAATTTTGCAATCCAGTAGAGGGCAAACTTAGCCTATATATTCTGAAACTGTTCCTAAGAAAGTCAGTGGCAGATGTTCAGACATGTTCATCTTTCATTTGATAACCTATAAAGATATGTAGCAACCAGAACTTATAAAATGAAGCAGCTTCAATCATACCTATCATTCAGTGGCTCTTCAGCCAAGTCAGTATTTATTACAAAATCAACAAACTGATAAGGAACAATATATACTTTGAATATTTTCCATCAATGTATTGTTTTATCCCATTAATTCCAACTTTTGATTAATCAGTAATTACACATCTATTTTCTGGAGTTTGCTCACATATATAACAGAGAAATGAAAAACTCACTTCCTTGCTCTTAATAAAACATATCAGCTTCAAGCAGTTTTGTTTTGCTGTCTAAAAGTAAAGTATCAGTTTGAAATGAGGGGTTCTGGGTTATATGGCATTTTTTGAGATAATTTTCTTGAAGAACCTCTTACCTCTAGTACAAAATCATGCTGCTGTTATTGACCAGGCAAAGTGCCTACAACCTTCCCAGCAGTACCTCATATGGTCCTGGCCAGATGAATTGAATAGATTATTTTTGTTTCTTAAAGTCATTTCCTATGTGTGCCTGTTCCTCTCACAGGACTAATGGCTCACAGCCAACAGGTAGAGGGGCAAGAACTTCAAATCCTGCTCAAACAACTGCCTTTATATGGGATGAGCAGCAAAATTAGCACCCAGTGGTGCTATTCTTGTTAGGAACTTGAAGGAGATTGATAAGCAACACATTTTTCCCACACCCCTAACAACAAGCTTAACCTCACAGGAAAAGGTGTGGGGACATCATCACTCACAGTGCCTGTAGGAAAGAGTTCTGCTCACCCCATCACTCAATATACCCAGAATGAGATATGGAGGCCAAGTGACAATGGGGACTTTTGTTGATGGCAGAGCCAAAGGAACCAGAGCTGCACTGCAGCAGGTGCCATCCATATGTGGCAGTGACTCCTCAGGGAGGCTCTGCTGAGAACTTACTCCCAAAACAGGCTCATAACTCAAGACACTTGACTCAAGTGTCACTTGCACATAGCTCAAGTGACACTTGCAAAGCTGCCACTGGGTGATGGGGAGATCTTGAGTAAAAGACCTCTGTTATGGAAATAAGGCAAATTGAGAGCCTGTATAAAGTGCTTTAGATTAAAATCACCTTCATGCCTGAATTTTGGGAAATACCACTATTACTATAAGCAGCCTCTCTTATTACAGTCTCCATTTTGCAAAAAGTTGAGCAACCTGATTCAGATCAGCCAACATTTTCACATGTACTTTGATTTGTGGTGACTATTCCCATACTAAAACTTCAGCACATTATTAAACACCTCCTGGACTCAATGTGCTCAGTAGGACCCAAATTTCTATTGTCTCTTTGGAAACAATCAATGATATCCTCTCTTGGAAGACTCTTATCTTCTCTAAGACCCTTAGGGAGCCAGTGATGGGATACATACACATACGTAAAACACACATATAAATGTGCACAAGAACACTCTTTACCCTCAAGCAAATCCCAGTGAGGGGGTGGAAGGAATGTCCACCTGAAGAGCTCATTTCTGCAACAACAAATCCAACACAACCTGTTTCATCTATGATGCTTTCAGTAAATCCATCTCATGGTCTGCCCAGCTGCTGCCCCTCCTAATCTAAATGAGCCATGTGCCATTAATTAGCCTCTCACATCATTGATCTTATTGGGGACACCAACCTGCCTGTCTGAATCTGCTATCCAATCCATCAGCACCTCAGACTGACACCACAGAGAGTTATGTCCTCTTCCCTCCTAGAGCTATCAGCATCTGCCTTGCCTCAGGTTTCCCACAAAAGAGACACTGTCCTCTGGAGATGGCTGGTGAAGGCATCAAAAAGCACAAAGGTAGACACAAAGGAAAAATAAAGAGACAAAGAAATGCAAGAAGCACAAATATTGTGTTTTTCTAAACCTGTTTCTCTTTCCATATACGGAAAGGGCTGTTGCAGGGCTCAGAATCAGCCCAGTTTTCTTTTCTACCGTTTCAGTGTGAAGGCTAGCTGAGAAGAAATGTCTAATGAGAAAGTTAACCTTCCAGACACAGACGTGGTCCAATTACCCATCTGCTCTCCAGGAAAATGCATATAATGGAGCCAAAACTCTTTATCCCATAAGAAATGCTGTGGCAGAGCAGTAGCTACACAATCCCTTCCCCGTGGGTGAATTTTCTGCAGAATGATCTCAAAACCTCATATTTTTAAATTTTACATATAAAAATAAAAATAAGTAAGGCTTGACTTATTTCACTGGTTATAAGTAGATTACAAAAAATATGGCTTTAGAAGAGAGCATTAAGCCACCAGTAAATACAGGTCACAGTTGATATCGAGAAAGGAAAGTACCAAGACAAGGTCCTGTGCAAGCAGAGCAACAAACACTTTCAGGCAAATGCCCCCATGGGTCTGCTGAGAGCTGAGAGCTGTGCCATTCCTGCAGAATGTGGCTGAACCTGATCAGTTATTAGCAGAGGCAACATTGGTCATAAGCAACAGCCCTCACAGCCAGAAACTGGACTGTATCCAGCACAGCCAACAGTACATTTCTCATGAAGAAAATTAAATTCCTCTAGTAACATGAATTCCTAGAGATGCCCGATATTAAACAGTGCTAGTGTCTGGACTTTCTGCAACATCAAAGAGAAAAGTATTTTTCATGTATTTCATATATTGACCAAAAAAAAAAAAAAAAGCCCAATGAAAAACCACACACAAACAACCCCAAAGAAACAAACAAAAACCCACCAACCCAAAACCCAAAGAAATGGGGTTTGCACAACTTAAAATGCTTTCTTATGAAGCAGAAGTTCAGGTTTTTTTTCTTTTTTCTTAAATTGAGCCTGCTTAATCCTTCCTGTGCATCAAACCATTCTAGATAACCATCTCAACCCTTTTCTTTTGCTGTATTATTTTACATGCATATGCAATTTTTGTTGTTGTAAAAACTATGGTGAAGGGAGCTAATACTGAGGAATTAGAGTCTCATTTTAATACTAGACTCAGCTGGCAAAGATTCCAGTTTAGAGCACTTCTCAGGGGGTCACATGGAAGGTCTCCATGAGGACCATCAGACACATAAATCACTGCAGGCTTCTCTGACAATCCCGGCAGAAAGGGTTTTATACACACAGATGTAAACTCTGACTTTCATTGTTGAAGAAGCTCCACATCAGGCACCACACACAAAAAATGCAGCTGCTCCGTCATATCTTCTCTGGACACCATGGTTTCACTGGGGAACACTGTTTCTTCTAGGGATGTCTGTTTTACTTCTGATACTGGGTGAGGTGAACTGGTAATCACAGTACCAACTTCTCAAGTAGAAAATACTACAGTAGAAAGTAAGTACAACTTGAGAATGGAAGAAGAGATGGTGGGAGTCTCCCTTATGAGCTGAGACATACAGCCCTAAACTACCATTTTTACTGTGACTTTTCAAAAATTACTTTTCCAGCGTTAAGGGGCTGATGATATTTCACTGTCAAAGATCTCAACATTTTAATAGATTTATTTCATTTATGTACTTCAGAGACACACATGACAGGATGATGCTTTCCAAGAAGACAAGCACTAGATGAATAAGACAGCTATTATACTGAACTCTGGCTGTGAATTTAATTCTCCTGTTTGACACAGGCACACTTGCTGAAGAGTCTGTGCCAGAGATGCATGTTTAAGCAGGGCACTAAATCAATATTTACCATAATTTTGAAAGACATCTGAGCACAGCCTGGGAACAAAGGCAACACTTGATGAATAATCATCAGTGAAACACAGGGCCCTAAAACTTTCTGGATAATAAACTGCTCTCAAGGCACTGGATGTCAAAGACAGCTAAATCCATATTATAAGCACCCAGACCTGGGAAATGCTGTTTTAGCCTTCCATGCTGTGGCCTCAGCTACAAAACTTATGTACCACAATAATTCACTTTTTATCATTAAATGAACTGTCTGATAGCCTGTGACTCATCTGAGCTCCTTCCCTCACTGCTTGAGAGTCTTTGAACCACCTTTTCCAAAACCCTCTGCAGTTGTCCACACAGGGAATCATCTCCTCAAAAAAGGCACATCTGCAACTACCAAGCCAGTTTTTGTTACTCAGTGACGTCTGAATGGACCCTTTGGTGCCAAAGGCTGTCTGAGCAGGACTGATCTAGATCATTTAATCATAAAAAATCAAAATCTGGGGAAGCTTTTTCCTCCTACAGCATAAGAAATGCAGAGAAGTAGCTCACTCCAAGTTTATTGATGGAAGTAGGAAATTCTGAATTTGAAAGAAAAAATGACCATCTGAATTTCTCACAAACACAAAAATCTAGAAGGAAATAAAAAGCCCATCATGTTACGGGAAAGTTTCAAGTCCAAAACATTTCAATTAAATATACGTAGGTACATAATGAACAGCAATATGAAAGGTTTTGACTATGACAGCAGAAACAAAATTGGTAAAGTAAAACTAAAGTAAAATAAAACCAAAATATTTTTGGAGTTGAGTGAAACAAGCCTGACATGATTCATTTACACTCATTCTCCATTTAAAATTGTATCAGAACTGAAACCAATTTATTCCTGCAGAGTGTATCTACTTTGATTAAGCTGCATTTCCTGATGGCTGTTCAATTTGAAATGCTTTTGATCACTTCTAATTGAGAGATTTCTTAAAGTCTAAAAACTGCTCAAAACAGAAAGTGTTTCAGATCAGAAGGAAAGATGTGACTAGATGTCCATAGGTATGTGAAATGGCCATTTGATGACAGCATGTGTCAGGAATATGAAGAGAGAAAGAAATAGCCCATTTTCAGAAATGTTTGTGAAATATTGTACATGCCTTCTCACTAACTCCTACGCACTAAATAATTTCCCACACCTGAAGCATCAGGTTTTAAGCCCCTGCTAGAGTCCTATATTACCAGTGAGGCCCATAAATGTCACATTTCTTAGTTTAAAGAGAAGGGCATGTGGAGAGTTTGTGTAATTGAATTAATAAATCTGTGTTAACGCATTTTCTGCATCTCCCAAAGCACCTCATCTATGTGCATCTTTTAGGCTCTGACTCTTCAAAGGTTTTCACAGTTGCTTAACCTGAAGCAGATGAATGTATATTTCTAAATGTTAAATGTATTTTTAAAAGACATGTATTTTTTAAAGTGAAATAGAGGCCTAAATCTATGCAGCACTGAAGCATATAAATAAGAATATAAACTCCCTGAAACTATCTTCATATGTATCTCATACCCTGCTGTCAGCATCTTTGGTTCTTGCTCTAAAACAAACACAACATGATAGCTTCAATAATAAATAGTGGAGTTTTCAGGACATGCTTTTGGGAGCACATGAAAGCATGAGGAAGAACTGTATCTGTTTGATGAAAGGTGAATCCAGTATCCAGGTTTGGATCTTCTCAAGGGACCAAAGTGAGTTCTGTGCCCCGTGTGGCCCTTTGCTGTCATGTCACATGTCCCAAGGCACATGGAAGCATTTTCCCACAGCTTCTTTTTCACCCTTTCTGAGCAAGAGCAGGCTCTGGCCACACTGCTGTGCACTGGGACTGGGGGAACCCAAGCTGCAATGACACAGCGTGCTGCAAAGCTACGTAACAGCTGCTTCTCTGGCAAACAACTGCATGGGAAGAAGGGATAGAAAGGGGAAATGTCCTTTCAAAGTCTACTGAAGAGACATGGCCACATGGATGCACAAGTTCCCCTGCACCTTCCTCTGAGTCCCCAGACCCTAAAATGAGAATAATGGCCAAAAAATGTGCTTGGGAGGAGAAAAAATCAACCACAAGTGTCAAATAAACCCATATTTTTAGATGCAGATAGTGAAGGAAAGCAACATGTATACTTCCTGGAATATTAAATGAGTTTTTTGGTGGGTGTTTGAAATAAGCTCAAAATTTTATAAATGCTACCAGAAATATGAAATACTGCTGCCTCATCTACTGCTGGTATTGTTTCCCATTTTTACTGCAGATTGTTTCTTCTTTATTAAAACTTGAATAGAGATGACTGCTTTAATTTTCAATTATTTGTATTTGTCACCAAAGGTGAAATAAATCCAAGTAAGATCAGGTTGCAAGGAGAACAATGAAGATGATCACACCAACACAGTGAGAAGAGAAGCTTGCCTTTTTCAGCCTAGTGAAACAAAAGCTCAGAGGGGATGTGAATGTTGTCTATAAATACATCAAGGAATACAACAAGAGAGGAAATAGAGCTATTTAAGCTAAAGGACAACATTGGCACAAGAACAAATGGATGTAAACTGGCCATGAATAAATTGAGGCTGAAAATTAGAAGAACGTTTCAAAGCAACAGAGAACTGAGGCTCTTGAACAATTTCCCAGTGGGAGTAATGGTACTAAATGACCTAATTTGTTCTAAGATGGATCAGCTAATTAGTTTATGAAAGGGTTTATCTGACAGAGGCTGACTAAGTCAAGGGGCTAGCCTCAGCCCCAGATGCCCTTTACAGTCACACGTTTCTAAGTAATTTAAGGTATTAATTCAGTTCCTTATTGAATGGTATCTTATGATGGCTTCTAAATCAAAATTTATTTTTCTTCATGAGTGATTCCATTATGCAGTGCCACTGACATGCACGTTACCTTCCAAACACCAACAAAATGTCCCTGCCTACAGGAGTTGTGTTTTAAGACACACACAACAGAGCTCATTAAGCATAAACAAAGTGGAGTGATGTTGAGATACTTAGGGTAGAAGAAATGGAGGTGAAGGACAAAGGTAAGCCATGGCAAGAACACAACGCTTAATCATAATATTTGCTTCTTACTTCATTCCTTATACAGGAATCATTGAGTGTTTTGATCAGATCTAGGCAAAATTTTGTATGAGGTTCATAAATTCCTGAGTGAAGGAGATGGAGATATGTGGGCCCCTGGAGGACAGGAGCCATTCTTCATTACTGGTTTCTGGCTGCTCATCACTTCCAGCTGTCTGGGAAGGCAGGTCTTCTCCTGCCTCTCATTTTGGGGACATCTTTTCTTGGTATCCAGTTATACTCTCTGGCTCACTGTCCCTTGCCTTGGTAAGGGCTGATGCCTTTGTGGAGGTGTCCATAGAAGTCTACAGCTACATATATTTCATGAACTTCTCATCCCAGACATTAATAAAAATTCTTTTAATTATCTGGGGGTTTTGATTCTGTTTTTGGTGTTTGGATTTTTATTTTTATTTTAAGGAATGGAAACACACTTTGGTCATGAATGCCTGTTTGACAAAAACATGATCCTGGTGAACTGAAATGTCTAATTTCCCAGACCACTTTCCAATGCAAAGCATTTCACGAGGCAAGCAGGTTTGGGGAGAAATCTTGAAGGGAAAGGCTCTGCTCTTTCATGTGCTCTGAAATGCCTAGCACATTCCTTCCCTCAGGGTGCAGCCTCTTTCTGTTTTCAGGGTTTAAGGGGAGGAGGTTGGGGTGGTTTTTTCCTCAGCTTTTGTTTTATTTGGCTTTTCTTAGTTTTCTTTTTACAGGTAAATCCATCTCAGAGGGAATTGAAAATTCACCTTGTATGAGTTACGGGACTATCAAAAAAAGGTTTTCAACAGACATGGCATTTCAGGGCAGAAGAAAATTGCACTTCATAAACAGGGTTATTCTGGGGCAAGGATAGTCTGTTGTCTAAATGTCACTATGGTACTTCCTTCATTTTTTGAAAAGTGGAATTGTAAAATTGAAAACTGCCCGCAATGTTGTATTTTCAGTTTGAAGCTTTTTATACAGTGTTTTTTGTTTGGGGTTGTGGCATTTTTATTCGTGTGAATCACTTGACCATGAACTTCACTGTTTCCAGTTAAATTGTGAAATAGGAGGTTCTTCCTTTAAAGGATAACTGTAAAGGATATAATCTTTCTCACAGCCAATTGCCTACACATAATGACCAACTAACTAAACAGGTGACCATCAGTTTTAAAAGCAGCATTGAACATCCTGCATAGATCGTTTGGGGTCTGACCCCATTGTGATCTCAGCCTACCAAGCTATAAGTAGAAGGCCCGCCTGGATAAAAGAATGAAAGACAAGATATCAAAATTCATTCCCATGTCCTTCTGGGCTTTATAGTACCCAGCAGTCACTGGCAACCCGGCCAACCTTTCCTCAGGCACTCCGTTTCCCAGCATCCAGTTTGTGCATCAAGCACAACATTGTCTTCTGTACCAACCCAGTGTGATACACAAAATGCATGGCTCAGGATGGGTTGTTTTGGTACAATTTTGCATCGTTTTTTCCTATGAAAAAAGATAAAACGACCCATTGAACATTCCCCTGTCCAGTGGCCAAGCAGTACAGCTCCATCCATCCAGCTGCAGTCCCTTGCTCCTTCAAAACAGGGAGCATATGTTGACAGGGAGCCCACTGGGAAAGGGCTTCAGCCTCTGCCATGGCTGGAGCTGTGCCTGAACAATTCTGGGGGCAGTGAAAGATCAAAACTCTGCCAGCAACTCTGTTAACAGCCTATGGACAACCACAGGCAGCTGTCAGGTCCTGTCCTGGCCCTGAGTAATCCACTAGTGTGGATACAGTCAATACATCAGGAGTGTCAGAGGGAAGAAGTGAGACCTCTGTAACAGAACAGATGAGACTAATAAAGGTATCATACCAATTTGATTTTTTAAAAAAGAAACTCCCTCAGAGGACACTATCAGGAAAATGCTGGGTTTAATCCAAAGCCCTCTAACAACAGCAGAAAGATAGAAAAGCTTATGTGGACTTGGGTTTGTCTGGGAGAGAAAGTAATGCCATTATTAGAAACTAATTAAAATAAACCAGTAAAAATACATGGCACTTTTCAACATAATGAGGATAGAAAGAGGTTTCACCCAAGATCTGTGTTTATAGATTTTGAGGGTAATATGTTCTCAGAAGTGGGAACACTCGCAAGCAAGAGAACCAGCTGTTGTTAGGCTAGGAAGCAATGAAAAAACTGTATTTATACATTAGCAAGGCAAACAGCAGGATAATTAGATCAAATCTACTATTTTGTTAAATGACCAGTATGTAGGAGGCAAAATTTGACAAAATTCTGTAACTTTGCCTATTTTGATTTGGGTGCTAGGTGATTGCAGCAAGTAAAAATAAGCACATATAAAAAGCATTAACCATAAAGGACAGATCATCAATTTCTATAAATTGCTCCTAAAATCAGCAGACCTAAATCAATTTAGGTTACTTTGGCTACAGAATTGTGACAGCAATGATGCTAAAAAATCTGAAAGTAATCATGGATGATTTTGAATTCCTGTAGCATGAAAGGGTACTTATAAAACAGGATTGCTCAAAAGGGAGAAGAATTACCTAGAGACTACCTATAAAATACCCTACAATATTGGCATATTCAACCTTCTGAACAAAATAATCACAGAGATACCACTGTATGTAAAAGGTTTTGCAAATAGATTAAGTTCCTTAATCTGCATGGATACAGACTGTATGCTATTGGAATATAAAAATACTGATATGGTTCTACTCTCTCAGCGTAAGGCAAAGACAAATTATATTGAGGCCACAACTTTTGAGGTGGATGAATGAACTAGAGACCAAGTTTTCTGAACAGAGCAGCAACTACTTCAAGTGTACGCACATAAATTGATCAAATAGAAAAAAAAGGATAAGGAATAAATTCTTCATGCTGTAGGTGAATGCATTCTGAAACAGCCATGTTTGGGTAATGCAAAAGCATAAACTGTTTTTTCTACTTATTTTTCAGTAATGCAGTGACTGGTGCATGAAATGAATGAAGCTGAGTTGTTACAGGAGCCATCATCTGATTTACAAGGTCAACAATACTGGGAGAAAAAAGACAGAAATACTGGAGATGGAAATTTAGAAAAGAACTAGCAAAAGTATCAGAAACCAATTTATAGAAGTTTTAAGGTCAAAACCAAGGAAATTAAAAGTTCTTTTTGATCCAAATGCTGAGACAGCCTTTGATGTTTTGTTTTGGTGGATGACAGTCAGATAATTCCTTGATATAATTCTGCTTATTCATTGGAAAAAAAACACAAACCCACACAATTTTTTTTTCCTCTTGGAACACAGTAGGAAGGTAATGTCCTGAAACAGAAATCAAAGGAAGAGTTTTCTTCTCAAAATACTGAATATCCCTTTTTGGCAAAAACCTATATAATAGAATCTGTTTTGGTTTTCTGTTTTGTTTTGTTTTCATTAGGGCCATGTTGTAGTCTCTTCCCCTTTTCTGTGCCTGCTTCTGGACACTGGGAAGGCCCTGCACCAGCAGCTATGCCCAGATTCTTGCACCTGCAGTCTATTTGGCTGACTGCTTCCACCTTTTCATCCCTTGCAAAATCAGGATCCCACTTCGGCCACTTTGGTTGCAAGGCAGAAGCACATACATCACCTGCAACGTGTTGTGTCACTCTCACAGTGCAAACACATATTTCACAGGAGGTCCTTGACCACCAGCATGGCAATACAGTGGCATCCAAAGCAAATATGAAGGAATCAGAAAGGTATGAGAAAAGCTGTGAGGTTGAATGGCAAAGTTCACTAAGTTAGAATCATAGAATGGTTTAGGTTGGAAAAGACCTTTAAGATCCAACCACTTTAAGGTCCAACCACTAACCCAGCACTGCCAAGCCCACCACTAAATCATGTCCCTCAGTGCCACATCTATGTGTCTTTTAAATACCTCCAGGGTGGTGACTCAACCACCACAGGCTAAACATCCTCAGGTCCTTCAGCCTTCTTCCAAAGGTCATAAACTCCTTTTTTTCCTCAGTTCCAGCCAAAGCACTCTATTCAGCCAGGCTGTCTTCCCTGACAGCTTGTCATACAGCGCATGGGAATTTCCTTCTTGAAGAATTCCCAGCCTTTCTGGACCCCTTTGCCCTTCAGGACTGCCTCCCAAGGAACTCTCTCAACTAGGCTCCAAAACAGGCCAAAGTCTGTTTTCTGGAAGTCTAAGGTAGCTGTTCTGCTGACCTTCCTCCTTATATCTCAAAGAATAAAAATCTCTATAATTTCAAGGTTGCTGTGCCCAAGGCAGGCTCCAGCCACCACATCACAAAGAACAGGTCCAGCAGGTGCCTTCCCTTGTTGGCACCAGCTATGCCAGGAAGTTATCCTCCACACACTCCAGGAACCTCCTAGACTGTTTCCTCTCTGCTGTATTGGATTTCCAGCTGACATTTGGCAAGTTGGAGTCCTCCCCCCTCAAGAACAAGAACCAGCAAGAGCAAGACTTCTCCAAGATACTTATAGAATATTTTGTCTGCCTCTTCATCCTGGTTGGTTGATCTGGAACAGACTCCCACCATGATATGACATGAGAGAGACCCTGCTGGCCTTTTTCCTGACTGTAACCCATAGACACTCAACCTTACTGTCACCATCATTACACTCTAGACAGTTTACTCAAGCTCAGACACTGTCTTTGCAAAAATGAACCTGGATGGAATAAAGTCCACAGAAAGCAGCATAAACTACAGCTTGAAATAAATACCATAATTGTAATACTGTGATGACTAAGGTCAAACATGAAGGTTGGTGTTAATGCTCATCTCATTTCCTCTGACACCGCAACGCCAGGCATCAATGTTGGATATTGTCAATGGAGAGAAATGGGCATTTCCAGATGTTTACATCTAAATGTCTCAGTGAAAAGCAATCCATGGGAGGTGTCTCTTCCTTCCTGAATATTGTCCCTTCAATGATTAGTTCACCCACAGAAGTTAACTCCCATGCCCTGCGTTAGGAGAAATGAATTACATGCCAAACAAGGCAAGAAATCAGAAAAAACCAAGAAGCTTGTAGTGTTTCAAGTGTTTCATATATTAACATTGGGCACTTCCACTAGACATGTAAAAAGCTAATCTTTGTTTTAAGCTTGACTAGTTTCACTAGCATTTCTTAGTTTCACACAGTATTGGAGCATGACTTAAAATATTGGCAGTAAAGGCAAAATTCTTAATGGACTCTGTGGCCTTTTACCCACTTTTCTCTTTGCTGACAAAATGTCTTTTTGATGCCAGAATATTTTTTTTTTTTTAAGACGGCATCTAATTCCTTTTTGGTTTTGCAGTTATGGGGTGGATTGCTGGAGGAGCTGTTTGAAAAAACTGCCAAGACTTCAAAGTATAGGAAATGGCCTTGTTATGTCTTCCATGAGAAAGCCTGGGTCTCATGGACTGTACGTACAATAGTGCAAAAATAATACCAAATGATAATTTACTCCTATAATGTCCAAGTTTTCACTGATCGAGACTACCAAAAAAGTATCATTAAGTATTTTAATTACCTTTACACAAATCCTCTGTGTTCTTTTTTCCTTCTATGAATGCCAATGCATTTCTGTCATCATAAACAGATTTAAAAGGCAAGGGTTGCAGTGCTTTGTGTGAAATCACTTTTTTCTCCCCACAGTATTTACCTGCAGCTGTTGTCACATCATTCTTTCTTCAAAGTTTCAGTATCGCCTGCTGTGCATTTTTGTTCAGGCTGATGCAGTCTTGTGACACCCACTATTTCCTCTATCTCCTGCAATTTTATGCATCTCATTCAGGTCTCTTAACATTCAGTTCTTTTGCTCTTAGTAGAAATGAATTTTCCTTAAGCTGTCATTTTAATACATATACTGTCATGTCACAAAGCTTACTCATACTTGCAATGCCAGTGACTTCTGTCTTCCCCTATATTTTTACCATTTTTTTCTTCCTCCACAAAACACTCTATTTCAAAGCAGTAAAGGAATTAGCAGAAAATACACAATACTGGGGCTTCTTTGGAGACAGGGGCAAAAGATGCCCAATTCCAGAGGAACATGCTGATTCCCAATGATGTTAACAGTGTTCAGTGCATTAAATAAAGCCCCATGTCAGTATTTTACAGATCTGCTGTGCACAATAGACAGTAATGGCTCTATAGAAGCTCTTAGGGCCTCTTACGAGAACTCTCAATATGAGAGAGTCTTTTATGCTTTTTGACAAGTGGATCCTTTAAACTACTCTAGTAAAGGGAAGAATGGAATAAGGCAAACCTAAAATTTTAGCTTTTGCTCATGATGTCCAGATCAGTGCTAATTAGGACAAACTATAAAAGAGACTTCTAGAGATTTCGAGTCTAAATGTAATTATGTGCAATATACCTATTAAAAACTGATCAGAAAGCTTGATGTTGAGTTTTAATGAATCCCTACTTTCCTCAGACTGAGACACCTGGAGTCATATACAGAACTACCTGAAAAGCATTCACAACAACCTGTATTTAGACCAAACTCTCCTGATTTTGGGTCTTGTTATGACAGCCAGTCTATTAGAGGATTGCATAATCCTTTTGCTGCTCTATATAGGCAGTCGGTGCAGTGAGCAGAGCACAGAGGTGATGTGATTTCAGTAATCCATGTTGCTGAGGAGGCTTACAGCTCTATTCTGAACTAGATTTTTTTTTTCCTGTGCATAAAAGCATAATTCTTTTCAAGGTCAGATAAATTATTTCACTAAAAGAGGAGTGGGAAGTACTGAAAGCATCTAGCATAGGACCAAACTATCAAGCCTGTACTGTTTCTGGGAAAGATGGCACACAACTCCCCAGAGATGGGATAGTATGTATACTTTTCCCTTTTCTTTGGGCTGTCTCAGAGCTGGTGAAATGCATAGGAAGGAAAACTTGAAATTGCAGACTGCTGACACTATGCCATGAGCAGAAGACTACCTTCTATTGAAGAGCCCCCCTTGGCTTTTACCTTTCTGCCGCTCTGTGGAGAGAGGACATATTTTAGTAGAAAAATTGATAAAGTTGGAAAAACTGTCAAGTTTTTGGACACACAGTGGCCTTCTCCAGGTCCAACACGGAAACACCAAAGTTCAAAAACAAATGCAGGCTAAGAACAGCTTTTCAGAATTTAACAAATTATCTAAATCAGCTGGACCATCTGAGAGAAAAGACAGTGTGCACCAAGGAAACAGAAGGAGATATTTCAGAAGTCAGGGCAAGAAGGTGGTTTCTCAAATGGGAAATGGAGAGGAAGACAAGTTAATTTATCAGCAGTTCAACATTAAAGAGTTTTCAAGGCAAACAGAGAGTGCCCTACTTTCACCAAGCTGGTCCCTGGGTTCAGCTTGCTCCCAAACTGAAGGGACAGAGTGTAGAGGTAACATCAGGACTGTCACTGGAGCAGGGCACCCTCCTGATGGGATAACTGAGTTATGTAAGGGGAGGATGAGACAACAGCACTTGGGAAATCCAGAGAGGGCTGAGGGACTCTGTACTCAAAGAAATGCATTGATCATTAGAAAATGTTTTCCTGGAGTGCTGCCACCATCCTTCGGCAGGACAGCAGAACAGCACCAGCAGCTATGCTGAGCACTGCAGAAGGTCCAGGACTGGGAATAAGAGCCTGCTCCTTTCAAGAGAAGTAACAAGGCAACATCCATCACTGCTCCTTCCAGTCTCCCTCCTGGCTTGAGGTCAGACTGGGAAATTTATAAAGTCAGTGGGGCCAAATCCAAGTTTTCTTCAGTATATGCTTGAAACTGCGCAGTTCCAGTCATGACTCTCACAAAAAATTCAAATTTAATGAAACCATCCAAACACCAAAATTAAAAAAAAAAAAAGCATATGCTACCATAGGTTATCAGTGGTTTATAATTTCTGGGATTTTTATCTGCCTGTGGCAGCTACACCTGAAGGCTGTGGTTGGTATAGAGGATGGGATTTTCAAAAGTACTGCTGACATGACCTGGCTCTTGCCAAAGGCAAACTCATTTCAGTTAACTAATAGTCACTGCCTCACAAAAATGTCACCTTAAGTTATCATCCTTCCACTGTACCAGGACACAGCATGAGTTAAAAAGCTCTGAGGGCTTCTGGGACCTGAAAGACATGCATTTTCCCTGGAGATGAATACAGCAACTAAACACTTTACAGATTTGGGCTTTATTCCTGCTGATAGAAGAAAAGTGCAGCAAAAATGGCTGAGTGGGTGAAAGATGGATCTTTGCACCTGAACACCTGATGTTCTTCTTCATCCTGGTTTTTAATCTCTCTAATCTGAGCTGTGAATTTCAGGGTCAGCAGTAGTAGGAAACAACCAAGACAGTGTAATAGATATTTGTTCAGGAGTCCAGTGGTAATGAAGCAATAATAGGTCTTACGCTGCACTGATGCTGAAATTTATGCTGAAAGAATCCAGACATCAGCATAAAGAAGTCAGGTGTGAGCTCCTGCAGTACACACAAACACCCACTGGAAAGGGTATCTCTCCAAAGAAATTATCTACAAATTAAAGCTGAGATTTGCAGCACCTTTCCCTCTGTCAGCTTGTTGCTCTGTCTCTTAAAGACCGTGCTACTGCTGCTTGACTCAAACTCGTAGGAGCTGATCCAAAGCCTTTCTATAACACGGTTTCAAAGCTTATTCTGTTCAGAAGCACAGGAAAAATTTCCAAAGAAATCTCCAATGCACCTGAAGATTTCTTCTGTAAGTTTTTGAGCTGGGATGCAGAGCACCATGGCTGAGGTGGAATCTTTCACATGCCCACCTTTCACAAATATGTTCTCTGTTAACACATTTTATATTAAGCAGTCATTAGCATAAAGCCAGAAAATGCCCAGAGTTTTTATACAAGTTTCTTCTTCCTTTCTTGTTATATAAATAAAAGAATTAATTCCATAATCACTTTGCTTGAATCAAGATGATGAGAGAAAATGTCCTGGGGTACTCTCTGAGGTGCCAGGGTGAGAGATAAAAATACATTCCCATAAACAATAAAGGTAGTGGTTGGTGTTTTGAATATAAGCTAACCAAGTTCAATTTTAATTGAAATTCAGAAAAATTACTGCAAAAATTCTGTTGTTTCTGATAGCGTAAATGTCACAAATTATAAACACAGATGAGCAGTATGAAAAGGAAATTATTTATTTCCAAAGACATCCAAAGAGGGGGAAATGGGATCAGTCTTCACAGACTGTTTGTAGCCCTCATGTCACATACATGCATGGTTGTATTTTTCAGAAACTATTAGTTTTCTTTCACAGCATAGGCATTTTTCAGTATTTTCCTACTATAGCTTTAACATTACATTTTGCCTAATGACTTCCTTGTTTTCTTGCATCATGTATTTTAATCCATCCAAAGCACTTGCAGAAGTAAATAGTCACAGCCTGAAACATGCAGAGTAAGAGAACATACTCCTAATTCTTGTGCTAAAGTTACCTACAATTTTTTTTAATTGTTTTTCAAAAACAAAAGGCAAGGGGTGTGCCTTACAAATGGCATTGTAAAGGGATAAATTCCACCCTTTGAAAGACCCCCTAGAAACAGAAAAAAAAAACAACTTTTCAAAGCCTTCCACTTGAGGGATGCAGGTTCCTGGATTTTAAACTGCTAAAATACCCAGTTCTACCCATATCCAGAGGGTTGTTGAAACAGGCTCTGCAGGGAAGTGGCCACAGCACCAACCCTGACAGAGTTCAAGAAGTGTTTGGATGATACTCTTGGGCACATGGTGTGACTCTTTGTGATGGTCCTGTGCAGGCCTAATGGTTGGACTCCACCATCTTTTTGGGTCCCTTCCAACTCAGCATATTCTGTGATACTGTGATATGCTTAATTCTCCACTGCTTTTCAAATAAAATACGCATTTTCAAAAGTACTTGATTTCATATTTGCTTGCAACCTTCCCGATTTTTTGTTTGTTTCTTTCTTTTAAGAATTGTAGAATCTTTTAGGTTGAAAAAGACCTCTAAACTCATCAAGTCCCACCGCTAATCCAGCACTGCCAGGTCCACCATGAAACCATGTCCCTCAGTGCCACACCTACATGTTTTTTAAATACCCCCAGGGTTGGTGACTCCACTGCTTCCCTGAGCAGCCTGTTCCAATGCTTGACAACCCTTTCAGTGAGAAAGTTTTTCCAAATATCCTATCTAAACCTCCACTGCCACAACTTGAAGCCATTTCCCATTGCCTTGTTGCTTGTTACTAGGAAGAAGAGACCAATCCACACCTGGCCACATCCTCCTTTCAGGTAGTCATAGAGAGTGGTAAGGTTCCCTCCAAACCCTCTTTTCTCCAGGTTAAACCCCCCAGCTCCCTCAGCCACTCCCCATCAGACTTGTGCTCCAGACCCTTCACCAGCTTCACTGCCTTTCTCTGGACAAGCTTTGTCAGCATGGAGCCATAAGGTTTGAGTCTGTGGAAATGTGAGCACTGGGAGAAATGCCTTTGGAGCAATTCACATGAAAAAACTGCTCCCACATCAGCACCAGTCAAGTTGCATCTCCACACCCAATGAGCCCTCCCTGTGGCTTTCTGCACCTGCCTGCACACTGACTGCAGACTGAGTGATAGCCATGTTCTAGAAATAGAAACTGAAATAAAGAAATTAAATTAGAACCAGTCCCCTACAGATGGTTCCGTCACATAAAAGCCACCTGCTCTCAAATTAACACTTGTTTATATATAAATTTAGAACACCATAATAAATTAACACCCACTCAACAGAAATGAGCTCTTCTGAATGGTGCTTCTCTTCCCAGTGGATAATGGGAGGGGGAAAATGCTTTTTCCCTTGAAGGCAATCACAGCAGAAATGCAATAGCAGCACAAGCAGTGGAAGTGTTGTGGATGGAGTAAACACTTTCCAGGTGCCAGCATTCACTCTGCACAGAAAACTTGGATAGGGTTGGTAATTTTGCAAATATCAATTTGAAGTAGACACAGAGGACCTATATCAAAGCCTCAGATCTAAAAAATGTACAGTCAGGTATCAATAAAGTGGCCAAGCTTAAAGTTCATGCAAAAATGAAGACAATAACAGGTCTAGAGAAAATAATAATAAAAGAAAAAACATGATAAAAATCAGAAGATTTAGCACAGTGACCAGGAAAGTGGTTTGGAGCTGTTTAAGAGATTAAGGACTTTTACTGTGAGAAAAAAATCCCAAATCTGATAGTTCAGTCTGCAGCTGAAATGAAGGAGGCAAACAAAATGTGTGGTTGCTAGGAGGATATAACATAAATCAAAAGTGCTACTGTAATTGCTATACAGTGCAAGAAAGTGATAAGACCTCTCTGGGTATATTATACCTAGTCTCTGTTATCATATTGAGAAAAGCTCCCGTGTGTTTTCAATGGATGCAGTGCAGAGAAAAACACAGGGAACAGCAAGCCTATGAAATTTAAATTATTAACTACAGATAGAGTTTGGAAGACAAACTGACAAATAACAAAAGACAAAACCTGACAGATGTGAGTCTGAATAGTGAGTATTATTGATCAACAACAAATTCTATTTAGTCTGTAAGCCCCAAAGTTTGGTTAATAAATTCTAGCCCTTTTCTGAAATCAGTGAACTGCACAAATAGCTCCTAACCATGCCTGTGTCCACCATCATGCTGATGTTACAATAGAAGCTGTTTCAAAGTGCTGGTCAAAAGTAACCCGCCTTTGTCGCTGATCCCAACCCATCAGTAAAGGTCTCAAGTGAGATTTCATCTTAGACAGATTCAGAAGTGAGTGTTGGACCTTGATCCAAGCGTCTTTCCAGCAGAGGCCTCCTGAAATATCTTGGACAAGGCACTTCATGCCACAATTTCCAATTGCAGAAAGGTGAAAACACATTCCTGCCTTCCAGGAGTAACATGACAAAGAATGCATTAAACAGCAATGGAATAACTTCAATAAAACATTGCTTCTCTAGACATATTGGCAGATTCTGTCTCCCTTGAACCTCAGGCATACTCTGATAGGTTTTAAAAATATTGGATGCAAAATATGGAATGCGTGCTTGTGACACTCCAGCCTGAGAGCTGCAAGCCAGTTTTACTTTAAAATATATATAGGGTTCTTTAATGCCTCGAGATAGTATCAAGAGAGTAAGCCACAGACTTGTTCCCAAGAGGTATCTTTATCAGTTTAGGGGAGAAAATAAGAGCACTTGGCAAAAGTTCAAAAAGGACACTACACAAGCCAGACAAAGTGTTCCATCATAATACCAACCCAGCACATACTAATCCACAAGATCCAATCTCTCCAGCTCCAAGCCGCCAAAAGCATCAGGAAAAGAGCAAAGAGAAGCAGAGGGAGCAAGAAGAAAGAAAGAGGGAGAGACAGATTATAGAGCTACCACTGGAACTTTGTGGAAGACCTGCTTTCACAGGTCCAGGTGGCAGTCTGTAGTTGTGGCACCCCTATGTCTTTGGTTTTACCTGCTCTGGTCTCTATGGCCAAACCCTCCCACTCTGGGATTCCAGACCAGGGTAAGTGGCACTGTTCTCACTGTCCCTGCCAATCCAAGCCTGGGTCAGGGGCTCCAGGATCTGAGGGGTGTTATAGTTTTCCCAGGCTGTTTGTGGCTGACAGCTGCTCTGGGGCTTTCCCATGTGAGCTCCAGGGCCCTGCCATGAGGCACACTGTGCCACCCCACCTCCATAAGGTTTGACCCATCCCTTCCCCCTCCACACACACAGATGCAGCCCCACAAGGTGGTTCCAACCCAATAATTACTGATCTGGTGTCTTACAATGCTTCAGGCAAAAGTCATGGGACACAGCTCTTAGTTTTCTCATGTGTACAAAAAGATAAAGAATGATCCAGAGTCATCCCACCTGAATTTTGGCTCCTGACTCAAGGCACTAAGTTGGGAGTGCAGATACCTCTAACTACAGTCTATGCCCAGGAATGGTTTCCCTTGGGGAGTTCAGATATGGCCTCTCCAAAAGAGATCAAATTACAGCCCACCTGTCAAGTCCAATACCATAATCACTCTACTCCATCATCAGTGCCCTGTGCCAGCCAGCCAGTCTATGCCCTGGGTGATCAGCTCTCACAAGCTTCCTCTTCAACTGCACTTCAGGTGATTCTGAAGATCATGGGTTGTGCATCTTCATCTCTAAATCATGTATCCCCATTGACAATATATTTTTTTGATCCAGTGGCCTTGTTTTTAAGTTTATTAAATATATTAAACCTAGTCCTTGCTATCATACTGAGGAAAGCTCCCATGTGTTAGCCTTATAAACTGCTGCAATGCAGTCATAAACCACAAGCTATAAATCAAAAGAATGCATTACGAAATGCCTTATTTCCTATTATAATAGAAATCAAAACAGCAGTGAAGTAACCAGTCTATCTTCCTAATATATGAGTGTTCTGCAACCATTTTCCAGCACAAGAAATGCAATGGTCAGACACTGACACTGCCTAGGCCAAGGCTGGAAGCTCTGGGACAGAGGTTTGTGAAGAATGTGTCATATACTGGGTGAGGAAAATTGCTTTTGGGCATGTCCATTAAACCCCACTGACTATAAAGTTAGCCTGGAGGGGACTAGATTTCTTACTTAAATTTGTCAGTAAGGTTGGATGAACCCAAGCACACAACTCCCTGTGGAGAAGAGAATCAGATTTGTGCATCAAGAGTAAAATGCTGCTCCTGTTAACCAAGATACATCTGGGAATTGGAAGAAGATCCATATGGGTATGGTTGGAATGGAATTAAGAAGGGTACTGCCAACATGATGCAAATGCCTAAAAAAGATTCAAGAAATAAGGCAGGAATGGGACTTAGGACATGATAAAGTGCTAGCCAAACTTCAACTAGGCCCAAGGAAAATAAGAAACATTATAAAATTCTGGGTAAAATTCTTATGTAGTTGGGGAAAAAATTACCGCAAAAACCCACAAGCAACTCTACCTGGGAAATTCTTTATCAAAATGCCAGAAAGTTCACATTTCTCTTTTAATTCAAAACAAATAAGGAGTAAATTTCTACGTATGTGTTTGCGTGGAGTATTATAAAAGTAATACCATATTTTCATCAAGTATGGGCTCTGACCCATTGTGCAATGCGTCTATAAATCAGAATAAAAAGAGCTTGTGCACCAGAAATCTCAAGCCAAATTCCAGAGAGTAGACAGCACACAGATAAAGACAGGCAGTCAGAAGAGAAACAGAAAACAAATGAAGGCTGGTAAGGAGCAATAATTTGAAGGGTCATAAAGGATGATAGTAAGATAGTTCCACGAATGCTTACATGGAGCTCCTCTCATGCAAGGGGAGAAGGTGTACTAAGTCCTTATTTGAAGATATATCTGGGTAAATGGCACTCACGTGTACAATCTGATCTTGTGATGATGGCTCAAACTGCTCATTAGCTGTTTCCATTGCTTCTTCTCTTTTAATTCTTGCACACATAACAACACTATTGAAAGGCACTGAAGGATGCTAAGTCTGGCCCCAGACAGAATGCTTTTTCTGCCCAGTTTCTTCAGCTGAAACTGCTTCTCTCCCATTGTCACTCTGGAGTCACAATGGAGTCACAAGCCTCCAATGGGGATTCTTATAGACCTGGAGTTTGTACAGGGGTCATTTACCCACAGAATCAACCCCTCATAGCAACTCACTAGACATTAAAAATAACCTGATCACCCTAAAAAATGAGGAAGACCTGCTAAAAACTACACGCTTCCTTTTATCTGCTGCACTTGAGGGCACAAGTGACAGATCGTGTTCCAAATGGCCCATGACCTGTACCTGGCACAGCCAATCCTCACAGCAACAGCTGCTTCTCACCCACAAAGGGCCCAACCTTTCCTCACATCAGGAATGCCCACAAGTCCAAAGGAGGATGTAGACACCTGAAACTTCACCATTACACTGTTGCCTCAGGAAGGCAGCACGCACTACACAGTGGTTTCATTGCTAGTGATTTCTTTGCTGGGGTGCTTTCTGAAAGTCTTCAGCAGGCTGCCATATCTTCTTTATTTGCTAGGTACTCATAGCCCTTAAAATAACATTATATTACTGTCTGGAAAAGGAGAAAGAAAAACAAGAGGAAAAAATATTAGCTCCCTGGGCAATGGAACTACTTAAGTTTTGTCTTCCATGGGCTCATGGCTAGATTCTCTGGTGTCTAACAAGGTATCGACTCCTGCTGATGTTTCTTCCTTGTCTAGAGCATTCCTATTTCTCCTTTGTGCAGTGCCTCCAGTGTCTCAGTAAGTAAATCCATACTGTTGCCTTTTATATGGTGGAGGCACAAAAAGAGTCTTGCTTCTCTATGAAGCCATTGATTTTCATGAACCTTGTTGGAACTTTCATCAAATCTAGTTGATACTGGGCAGCTGAATCAAAAAGCTACTGGAGAGAAGCAGGAGAAGCACTTGTGCGCTCACACACACATTGTGATCACATAACACCTCATTTTCCCAGAAAACCAGACTAGAGTTCTTCCTCTCTGTACATGCCATTGAAAAACCACTTCCAACAGAATGAAACTATTCAGACTGTATCACAGACACAAGTTCTCAGCACGTACTCTGTGCTCAGTCAGTGCAGAATCCACCGGCTCCAGGCTCTGAATTAACATGCAGACGAGAAATACAAAAACCCAGTCTTTTTTGCAGTTTCTATTCATCAGTTCAAGCAGGGATGAACATACTTTATTTTTCTCCCCAGATGGTTGGAAGCTGCAAAGTAATTTAGCTGCCTATGTTCTTCTAAAAAATTATCATGCTTTTTCTTTCCTGGGTGACTTCTACATCCCCTGCTGACTGGCTTAATGGTACTAAGAGTTATGGAATGATATTGTTTTTATTCTGTGTCTTTTTATTTTTAAATTGCATTTTGACACACAATCTATCCATTCATGGGTCTTTAAAGAAGAAGCTTTGCCCAAGTGCCTCCAACATCTAAGTAAGAGAGTGGTTACCTTGAAAAGACACTGAAAACAAGCTGAGGTACCTTTGGGAGTGTTAATTTTCAGTCCTTTCATTCTGCCATTCTCTAAAGATGCCATGGAATACTTACTGACTTGTGAGAGTCAGTGAAACACTACAGGAGAAGTCTTCCTCTGGATTTTAGTGCTAGCTTGGAGCCATATAGAGAAATCAGGAAACTGCATGATTTTAAGAAGGATAGTTCTCTTCAATAAGGCCTCATAATGCTGGCATCTTCCTGCCCTCTGTGCACCCAGAAGCACTAAACATGACTCTGGGACTGGTCCCCTAAGAAAAAAAAAGGAAATGGGTCATATTATCTCTGTTAATAAACTAACCAGAGTCAAGGACCATTTGTGGGCACAGGCACTGAGGCCTTTACAAAGTTAAATTGTTAACAAAATCACAGGCATAGTTTTGGCTCTTGATACCCAGTGTCCCTCCAATCAACTCCTGGGTGCATTGGGAATTAACACAGGTACTGGCCCATTTCCAAAAAGCAGATGTCATCCTTTCTGGGGAGGCTCCAAGAGTTCAGCAATAGAGATGCAGGCAGCATATGCCAGATGGCTTCAGCATCTGAGAACTGTCCCAGGCACATTTAATCTGCTGGAGTCGAGGCAGCCCATCAGTCCAAGGGAACAGAAATGTGCAGGCTGTTCTGCACAGGGACATCACGTACCTTCCTCCTGCTGCCCCTCCATAAGGACCAGGCATTACAGAATAGGGAATGTCCTATAGGGAAGCAGTGGCAGAGAAGGGAGCACTGTGCTTGTGGATACCACGGACAATTAATTCAGTCCCACTAACACTCAGTCCAAAGGCTGTTGCTGGCAGCTTACAGGGTAGCAACCGAAGAGTGTTCTAGCATGAGGAGGGCAGCAGGGAAAGGAACAAGTCATACTGCAGTGGCACAACCAACTGCTGGCACCTAGGTCTCAGGCCACAAGAGATAATTCAGCCTTCTGCTGACAGAGAGCTAACAGACTTGGTCCAGTAGAGATCAGAACTCATTTAAGGTGATGGTCATTGTCTTGTCTAGCACACTGGAGACTAGAAGCAGGACCTTACCATCCTGGTTCATGCCAGAGCCCTCAGTTGCACCAGGTAGCAGCACCCATATTTCTCCAGAGTACAAATGGAATCTGTTCTGCACACTCAGGCGGACTTCTTCCTCTGCAGCTCATGATCAGCTGGAGACAGTCCCTCCTGGCACAGAAAAACCTCCTACCACAATTACTAGTCAGCTGTATAAGACCTTCCCTAACAAGCTGTTTCAGGTGCCAAGCACATGCACACCTCCTAAATGGGCTTAAATATTTCAAGCTACATCTTCCTGCCGTTTCTTGATCCAACAGCAGAGGCACCTGGGTCTTCCCAGTCATCCATTGGCAATTGGTCTCAGGGCCAAAAACCCCTCAGGAAAGGCAGGTGGGGCTCTGCCTGTCCCCTTCCAGACAGCAGCTGCTGAAAAGAGCAAGTGCTGTCTGAGCAGTGGGAATTGGGGATCTACAAGCCCCTCATCCACCTTCTGCCACTGACCAGCAAAGGAACAGTGAGAAAAATACTTTGCATCTCTGATTCCATGTTTCACACATTATTTTTTGTTTATTTTGGGGTATGATGAACAGTAGGGGAGTCTAGCAAGCATCTCAGAGACAAGGCTACTCTGATTCAAACACAGAGCAGTTCTCTGACAGATATCTCCTCAAAAGACACTTAATTTTTACTCCTTTCTCTCCAGTGCCACGTTTTCCGTTGGTTCATCTCTGTTTCTGTTCATTTGCCTTAACCACAGAGGCCACTATGAGACTAGGTTTGGGAAATGTGCTGGCATTATTTAAAGAGTTATCCCTGCTGCAACAAATCCTTTCATGCTTCTGGTTGCTAATTACAAGCAAATACTTTGATGGCCCTGGAAATCAGTTAACTATCCTTCCACCTTTCAAAGCACTGTGTCAAACTTGTCACTACATATGAAGGCTTGTCTTAATCCAGTTTGATCACAACCTGGAATGACTAAGCTAAGAATAGGCTGTTTTGGATGAACACATGAAAGTCGAAAACATTTGCTTACTATTTGGGACCCATTTCTATTTGAATTAATGAGCACAGTGCTATAAATAACTTATTTCCATGAATTTCAAATAATGTGGGAGTACATCTAGGATGTCAGTGTTGGGGGAAGAAGCATCTTTGCTTCTTCACTGCAGCAACCCAGTAACATTTCCATTTTAACTCAAGACCCAGGCCAAGTCCCCATGGGAACTGCAACTTTTTTCCTGCCAACATTTGCCCCTCCCAGAGAATTTTTAGCCAGTGACCACTTCTGCTGGGAGAAACACTACAGAAGCTGGCAAAATGCCACAAACTCTAATCTGCTTTAATTAACTGTGTTAGAAATACTATTCACATGAGGAAGTAAAAAGAATGGAATTGAGCCTGTAAGACAGATTCAGCATTGCTGTTGGAAAAGACATATATTCATTGTAAGGAAGTGCAATTCTCTCTGTATTAGGATGTTTGCCTCTTATCTGGAGTATATTATCTTTCTGAATGTTACTATAAATGTGCTGCCTTCTACAGTGTTTTTTGTTTATCTGACAGCACATTCAGCTCCCAGATAGCAGGCTTTGCATCTTGACTTTGAATATACCTCTGCCATACACCTACAGCTTTCCATCACAAGCAATAAATGTATTTATTTTATTTCTCGAATCTTGTTTTGTGTAATGCTTTGTTTGCTCCAGACAGATGTGCATGGCTACATACATGGTAAAACTCTTGCCAGGAATCAAGATCAATGCTCAGGAATTCTGCTCAGACCAAGAGCTGAAACTGGGGATGGATGGAGAGATGTTAAGTCCCAAAACAGCTGTGGATTTCTTTTTCCTCCTAATGCGCAAGCAGACAACTGCCTTATTCCTCAGTCAAAGAAGTTTTAGGGTCCATATGTTCTTCAACAAGATCTGGCAGAGGTTTTCCACTGGAACAGATTTCCATCAGGAAAAGCCAGATTGAGAAAATAAGCTATGTTTATGCAATCACACCAATGTTGACAAAATTTTGGAGGAAAGATAAATTCTGACTTTTTTTTCAGCTCCAGTCTCATCACTTGACTCACACACAAAAACAGCACAGAACTGAAACTTCATCCTGTATAGATTTTTACATATCCTGACTCCTTGGGTAAAAAACATGAATGAGCAAAAAAAAAAGGACTGGATCCAACAACACCATTAATCACTTCTGCATTCTGTGGTGTTAAACTTGAAGTGGGTCTCTCTTGATTTTGTGAGGATAAAAAGCTCCTTTCTACATTAGTACTCCATTAGATTTCTGTGCAGGGCAGGGGGAAGGGCAGCTTCCACAGACATTGGTGTGCTTAGGGCAAGAGCAGTACTGCAAGAAGAGCTTCAGGACTGGTCAGAGCTCTACCTGCAAATACCTTAAGCCAAAACATGCCAGTTTAGTCAACACTGAGTCACAGGCTAGGGTACTGCATTATTACTGAGAGATGCAGCCTCTGTTCTTTTATTAGACACATCCACACATGGGCAGCCTGTGTTACAGGTACAAGTGCTACAATGTCTGTCTTTATTCTGCAGCTTTCAAACAGCTACTGAAATTTTTCTATTATGAATGACGTCTACCTAAATCACTGAATAAAACATGCTCAAAACTAGAGAAGCTTCTGTGCAAGGTGACTGAACCCAGAGCCTTTAATCCACAAATTCCTTCTAGAGAAACAAAGAGAACAGGTTTGGTTTGCAGTAGATTCTGAGATCACCAGATCAGCAATCCACACTTAATACAGAGTAGATTGATGGTTAAGAGGGAGCTAAAGAAAAAAAGGAAGAAAAAGCTCAGACTCTACCAAAGAAAAAAACATCTCTGGGTCAACAACTCCTGAGCAAGTAACCTGCATAATTAACCACCCCAAATCTCTGTAACTGACCTGCAAACCCATACTAATTAGGACAGCGAGTAGAATAGAGAACATTTGGAATACTAGATATTTTCAAGGGAGGATATACATCATGACAAATGACAGAAGTACTCAAAACTTCGCTAAGACAAGGTAAGAACAGTGTCCTCCAATTGTCCATCAGTACTAGAACCACAGTCAAGGTTACTCCTTGAGGCTGAGAGAATTCTTACCACATCAGAGACTTGGTAAATGAGCTGGGAATAAGACCACTGAAACTATGAAGTCTTAGCTAAGTGATATAAAGGCTTGACTGTGCACTTATAATTATTTAGACATGAACTGTTGACCAAGTCTGAGACTAAGTCTGGATCTAGTCACACCTAAACCCCACTCTAAGGAGGAGTTTAGAATACAAGAGGTTCCCTTCTAAATCTCATGACTTGGAGGGTGGGAGAGTCTCCTTGACAGTTCTGCTTGACCCTATCCTCTGTGCAGTGAATAATCAAGTGTACCTTGCCATCCAATTTTGTAAAACCAAACTTCATTAAATTGTTGGTTTATATCAATAAACATATTATTGCTTCCTCTTATGAGTGAAATACATTATTCCATATGTGAGACATGAAAAAAAAACCAAAAATCACAGACTACCTTTCTCTAAGGGACTTCTGGGCTGCCTCCACCCAGCATGGAGCAAGATTATCCCATCCCTGTCAGTCTAAGCCCCTGTCAACCTCATCTTGGTTTGAAGCAAGGAAACTGCTCAGGACCCAGGATCAAACCACCATGCACTCAGCCCAGTCTGCTGCAGCAGGAGGCTTTCAAGCTCTGTCTGTTAACTACATTTTTTAAAGACTGATCTTCAGTTCACATCTCCTGATTTTCTTGTATGAGCTGTACAGTGCCAGTTAATTGTCTCTGTCTGAAGTAGCCTCCTTAGCATATAAAATATCTCCATGTCTTTTCTTTTCTTTTTCCTTCTTCAGTGTACTGTGAGAGCAACTTTTAAAGAGAATTACAGAAGAAACTGAAAACCAAAGAGGTTGCCACTTAAGCCTTTTTGGATGGAAAGGGGCAGAGGAAATGGATGTGATGGTAAATTCTTTCCTCTTATGAAATGGAGCTTTTCAAAAAAATATATATCTAAATAGATCAATTCCACAGTGCCAAAAAAAAATATCGTGTATACCTTTCAGTGAGGATTTTTAAAAAGTCCTATGCAGATATCTAACTGTCAAATAAATGGCCTCATTCTTCTCCTATGGGAGGCTAAAGCTCTTCTGGAAGCAGTCCCCTCACAAGGGGAATCTCAGGCTAGAAACAAAAACTCCTCAGATGCTAACACAACAGTCAATGGGTGCAAATAGTGGCCATTCAACCTACCAAAGAGAGGCCAATATCTGATTTGAAAAGCTCAAGGGAATAAATAAAAAAAAAAAAAAAAGGATAGCTTGACATTGGTTCTCATCTTGAAAATACGCAAACCCACCACAAGTGCTAAACATATCAGCACAAACTGAACTGAAACTACAGCACAGCCTACAAATCAAGAGACAGGCAAAATTGGAATATTCAGGACCAACAAGGCAGTTTTCTGCTGGGAATGGCATATCAGATTTAGGTAACCTTTGTTCCAACCTAACTCAGACAGTTCAGCTGCATCACAGTGTTGGTCAGCTGGTCCATTACTGCTGATCTTTGGCTGTTGCAGTGGTTTCTTGGGATGCTGGAAGGTAATTCCTGCTTGAGAAGCCTTGGAGCCATTTCTGTTCCCTATGCTTTCCTGAATCTCCCTCGTAGTATTTGACTATATGCAAAGACCAAGGTCAAAATATGCTGTAACTACTCATATAACACATGTTCTTCTAAAACTTTTCCCTCGAGCACAGGGCTTGACTATGATTTTAAATTAGCAGAAAACTATTGCTGATTATCAATCCATGAGTGCAACCAATGCACAAGTCCAGAGGATGCACCAATAGTACAGCACTGCAGCCCCCTTGTTCTGGATCAATAAAATAAACTTTCCTTTCCTAAGTAGTCTGGGTTTCTCAGTCTGATATCTTTCTCATCTTTATTTGATGGAAGAGGTAGCTTTGCAAAACCACTGTGCCTGGTTAGACAGCAAAACTCTTTAGTGGTGTATACGTCACTGCTCTAAAAATTTAAAATTCACTTCAAGCTACAGCAAGGCAGGAGGATACAAGTCAGCTTACAGAAAATTAAGCATGCCTATATTCCAAAAGCTTCCATTACTCTTTTTCCTATATGTAATGAAGGAAATTGGGAAAGCAGGGATGTTACAGAGAGAAAAAAATGCCAAAATCTCATGATCAAAGTACTTTAAGTGGAAGCAGAGCAATCTAGTGATTAGCACAGCATGTATGTGTTCAAGTGAGCAAAAACCCCAGCTTGAATGCTGAGACCTCAGTGCTTCACTCACGAGAGGCATCTCTGCCTCTCCATCCATAAACAGTGGTGGGCCATGGAGGTCCTCTCTGCAAAGGTGCCAAGTAGCATTCAGCAAAAAAAACACAGTTTGAAACACTCAGGTCACATACAGCCCCCTGCTCCTGCTCTCTGTATGCAGCAAACATGGGAAGAAAGCAAAGCAGGGAGATTCTCAGTGGATTTTCTTCAACACTTTGCAAACTGGAGCTAATTAAATGTGGAGGAGTTTTGCTCTAAGCCAAGTGAAGGATTTGTGTGTTTTCACATATGATGGGCATGTCTTGCAGAAAGCCATCAGACATGATCAGATGAAACAAGAGAACCTGGAAAGTACCCACTGCAGGCTTGTGACCTTACAAATAATAAACAATTAGTAGCATTCATACAACAGCAGTTCTGGACATCAATGTCCCTTACCTGTGTGATATATACGAAATTTTACAATATGTATTAAGCAAAGGAAAACTTTATAATTTTTAGTGTAGAGTCCACAGAAAACTTAGTAACAGAGCAAAACACTGGTAAAGTCAAAACTCCTTGTTTATTATACATACTGCCTTACTTAGTATGAGCACCTCAAAAGGGGATCTTTTCATTTTACTGCACAGGAATTTCCCAAAATCCAGCCTGAAACTTCCCAAAACTTCTCAGCAGCAGCCTACTGATAAGAGCTAGAAAATAAAACACCTCTCATTCTGCACCCTTCTCTCCCTTGGGGCTGAGAGGACACTCCCACCCACTCAGGATTCACGCTGCCCTGTCTTCTGCTGGACACATCAACATTTTTTCCCCAGAAAGTCAGGAAAAGCTGATACCTTTCTTTTAAGGTATTTCAGTGGACATTTAGAAACCCTTTTTTTCAAGTACCCCACTGACTCTGGACAAGTAGGAGGCCATGAGTCCTATCAAACCTGTTAATCAGGTCCAGAGGATGGACACAAAAATGATCAGAGGAATGGAACACCTCTCCAATGAGGAAAGGCTGAGAGAATTGGGGCTGTTCAGCCTGGAGAAAAGAAGTTTACAGGGAAGCCTTTTAGCACTTTCCAGTACCTAAAGGGGACCTACAGAAAAGCTGGAGAGGAAATTTTTACAAGGGCATGTAGTGCTAGGAAAAGGCAAATGGCTTTAAACTGACAGAAGACAGGTTTAGATTAGATATTAGGAAGAAATTCTTTACTGTGAGGCTGGTCAGGCACTGGAACAGGTTACCCAGAGCAGCTGTGGCTGCCCCATCCCTGGAAACATTCAGGGTGAGGTTGGACTGGGCTCTGAGAAATGTGATCTAGTGGAAGATATCCCTGCTCATTGCAAGGGGGTTGGACTAGGTGAGGTTTAAAGGTCCCTTCCAGCCCTTCCAAACTATAATATGATTTTAAGATTATAAAGTTTTGAAGACTATTGAAGTCTCCTTGGTGATGAACCTTAGGTATTTTCAGTTACTGTCAGAGAATCTGATGACACTTCTCACCATTGTTGAGGATCTTCATGCTATCATATATGTTCCCCAATTCTGATCACACAAAATTTTAACATATTTTCTTAGAAAGGTACGTTTCTGGAGATATACATGCCACCAGCCACAGCCAGCAGTCCCCAGGGATGCCACTAGATCACCTGAGTACAAACAACTTCCTTCTGCCAGCCAGAGGAAACACAAAGGAGTGGTTGGTTTGTTGATAGACAACTGGACTCCTTTCCTTCCCTCTTCCACAGAGTGCCCTGATGAGCCTGGGACAGCTTAGTGGGATTTCAAATTACATGGTCTAAATTTCAGGAAAGCACCCCATGGATGCTCAAGAAAGAAACAGAAGAAAAAAAAAAAAAAAAGGAGACTCCATCTAATGGCAAACGATTGTGCAGAGAATACCAAAAGTCATGTTTAAATATAAGTGACAAAATATCTTTCAAAATCTGGTCCCTGCTGTCCTTGCTTCTCAGTTCCACTGTCTATAAAACTGGAGTAACACTAATCTAATGTAATCCAATCCAATCTACAGCAATCAGTAGTTATCTGAAGCAAATCTCATTAGAGGTTTTGAGGAGTTAAACATTACAGCAACGGAGCTCACAGACATACCCTAGCTGATGTCTGTCTCTTTTTCACTCCTCATCATCTCCCTTCTGAGGATAATGCCTTTAAAACACAGTTTACTGAATTCTGGTAGTTTTGAAAGTATCTTTCTAATGTGTCCATGTTTTCCCCTAGGAGTTGATGTTTTCGCCACTGATTTTTACAATTTTTTCTGTCACTTGGCCATAGAATTACTTCTAAATGGAAAAATATACCTTCTTTAAAAAGCATAAGTAAATAAATAAAACCCTCTAAATGTAACAAGCCAGAGCTATCTACCAGGAAAAAAAAAGACTAAAACCACTATATTTCCCCCAAAATAGCCATCCTAACATTTGCCTCTCTCAGAGGTCTAAATAATTTAGATCTTCTTTCCTAAACATTAAAGAGCCATGGTAGAACCAAGTGCTAAGTCTTAACAGTGCTAAGACTGACTGTATAACAAGAGTTGTTAACAATACTGACACAGTTTGAGTTTTCTTTACTGTCAGCCATGTGCTGAATTATGCCCACTGGTTATGACAACAGGGCTGAAGGCAATGCCACCATGCTGGCATTAAACATGTGTTTAAGGGAGTGGAGATTGAGTCTTGGCCCCCATTTTGAACAACGAAGTAAATACCCCACCTTTAGTTCTTGGAGCAGTAAGGGGAGGGGAATCTGCTGTGCAAAATATCTCTGGTATCAACAGAAAGCAGTGTATTTTTCAACACAAGATCTCATTATTGATTACATTTATTTAGAGCAACAATTACAAAATAAGGCATGGCCTGAGTAGTAACTAACTAATGTTTGTACCACGCCTGACAGGGTTCCCAAAGGAACGTGAAGTCAGAGACACTGACATTGATATCCTGCTCACAATTACAGGCAAAGCATGATTTAACCTTGCCTGCTTTCTCTACATCTGCCTTCTGCTCCACATAGAGATTCATAAACCTTTTGTGCACTGATATCAGCATTTTTGCAATCCTTATTCACCTCTTTCAAAAGAACTTGTTTGGATTGACTAGACTTGAAAGAAAAAGGTATCTCCAAATTCACATTAAGCATCTTTTTTCTATTGGTCCAGACAACAGGCTGCCTCTCCAAGGATTCATCAAGACAGAAATGCAGACATCAATCTAAGTCTGCTGCCACAATTACCCTGATCAGAATAAACAAACTTTTTCTGAAACCTGAATTTTAGGAAAACAGACACAGTAATTTTTCCCCAAGCTCTCACTGCTGTACCTCGTATTTTTATAGATAAATCACTCTCAGCTATGCCGATTAGACTCCCATATTCAGCCATCCATCTGGACCCACAAGAAATGTCCTGGCTCTTGGGAAATGACAGGCAAGAATTTAATACCATAATTCTTCCCAGCTTTTCTTACCCTCACTGACAACTAGTAACACAGTAGACAAGGCTGATGCTACAAGAGGGATGCAATTTGAAATTAGAATGTGTACATTTAGGTGTTTATCTGTGTATCAGGTGTCTAAACTCCTATTATAGACAAAAAAAGTCACTAGGATATGAGGAGCAAGTCAAGGAGGAGCTGGTCCACAGTGACCTCACAGTGAGCTTCATCATTCTCCAGACTCTACTGACTGTGGGCCATTGACTGTGATGGAGCTGAGGTATTACCTGTCCAGTTCCAATGCCTAAGGTGCTGGCAGACACAAGACCTGTGGTACATTCATGTCCCTGGGATGCAGCAGCTGGAAGAATACGTGGCACATCCCATACAGCACTAAGGTAGAAAAATCCTGCCCCTATTTACATGTGAGCAGGAATAAGATGTCTCAGCACTGGTGCTGTAATCCTAAACTGAGTCCTGTCCTTCAAGGGTCACCCTATACTGGTTACTCAGTTAGTGCAGAGAGTGAGTTTCAGTCTTTTTGAGAACTCATTCAATTCAACACTTCTGCAGCATTTTGAAGGAATTTTTTCACCTCTACAGCAATACTGGATATAAACTTGCCTTTTTCTCTTTCTTTTCTTTTTTAGTTTTATTAAATGCAATTGGAAACCTTGAGAAATACATAGAATAGTTATAGAGTGCTTAGGAGTGCTGTTACAGCACACAGAAGCATGCAGCCAAAATGTGAAGATTTGTCCATATTTACACATCAGAAAGGAGGTGTCCTTCCAGGGATGCTCCAGTACATCCTTCCCACTCATCAAAACAATGGGGTTTTTTGGCAAGCACTATCACCTGGACTCCATGGCACTGCTGACAAGATCATACATGCTGGCTTTCAAACAACTCATGGGGCAGTAGTTACTTTTTCTACCACACAATGTAAACATACACCTTTGCTTTGATAAAAGTTACATTTTATCATCTTATTTTAGTATTTGAATACATCTGTGCACTTCAGCCTCTGCAAAGAACAGCTACTTCTCAGTTAAATACAGTCAGAGTTCATACAAACATTGGTACAGACTTAGTTAAATTGCTAAATCTGGAAGTAGCAGTGGTAGGACCACAGTGTAGTTTCCTACCTTTCTCCTAACTCTTTTCAATTTCTCTTTCCAAAGTGTGAGAGTATGCAAGTGACAACTTCTATTGAATAAAATATTGATTTTCTTTTTTTCTTCTTGATGATCTTCATATCAAAATCCAAATCTAAGAAATGCTTACAAAGGAAGTAAGAAAGAATAAGTCATTTGTGGTAATGTCTCTACAAAGTATAAAGTGCTGAAGGCCTCATTTTTGTACAATCACTAAAATTTTAAGCACTAAGAACTGTAGTTCTTCATTAGTGATTCTTCAATAAACCTTATGCCTTCCACTGAAAAAGCCTTAGAGGCAATTCTTCCATCAGCACACAAGAAATTTAGGTATGTTGGCATTACTGGAAGTTAGACCTGAATATTCCTCCAGTGCTTAAACAAAATCAGGACAATCTCCCTCTCTTTCAGCTAGTCCTTATCAGTTGCCAACCATGGTTTTGCTGGTGAAAAATATATTCTGTAAAATATAATGAATGTACAGCAGGAAAGTATGTGAGGAAGGCTAACTGTTGGAGGTCACTTAAAATATTCTGCTGTTAAAGATAATTTTAGGATTTTTGTAATAATGCTGTGATGGTGCACAGCATTGATCACTTTCCATTGAAGTCATAAAAAGCACTGAAATTTTCTGAAAGAAGGAGGGAAAAAAAAAAAAAGGAATAAAAGAGAAAAATCCCCAAATACTTGAACCCCAAACACTTGAGTTATGGTTACAAATAGAATTCAAGGGTCTATAAGCAAATTCTTTCCTCCCTCCCTCCTTGGCTAAAAACCTTCATCACCTCCATTAAGATCATACACGGCTAGAAATTTTAGATGCAGCTTCTGAGTGGCAACCTGAAATACCTTCATAACACCCCAAGCTGCAGTGACCAAAAGCCATCACTGTCTTTTCAGTGGCCCATGTAAAGCTATATGTGTTTCAATCCAAATCAGACCTTTGGTGCCCCTGAGCTGGATAAACCTGCAAGGCAGTTTATTTTTTTGTGCTATAAAATCCCTCTATGGGCAACAATATATAGAGATTAACAAAAAAAGGCAAGAAAATTTCCCTTAGTGCTTTTTGTAAGGGAAAACCAGCTGAGTTTATTCACCAAAAGTAAATTAACAGCTTTGTAAAGTGGGTTATTCAGTGACCTCCCCATCCATAAAAAAAAAAAAAAAAACACCAAACAAACCCACCTAAAACAGTAGGAGCAGAACAGGCATAGGAAGGAAGCAGGAATGAACCCTAAATGAGGGAGTGAAAGATACAGACAGAGCACAGATACGCTCTGTGATACAGCTGCAGCCTTAGGGAATTCGAGCAATATCAAGACAGCTCAAGTGATTAAATTTGGAACAAATCAGAAAATGTGAAGGTACAGAGCATGCAGAGAGCAGGACCTGGGAAATTGAAGGATAGTCCTGACCTGCAGGAGGAGAGATCTCTAATGATAAAGAGTGGCTAGATGTGAAGTAAGTGACTGAAAAACTTTGGTGGCCTCTGCTGGCAGATTAATTGTGCAACGGGTGGTCGGACAAAAGGACTGGCAGTGAGGCAACACAGCGTGTCAAGGAAAATGTATTATACTGTCTGCTTTCAGTGGGCTCCAGAAGCAACCCTGAGACATGTTAAACAGTGTAAGAGAAGCCCCCTGACAATCAATGGACTCACACACAGAAATAAACGCTAAGCACTGAGAATTTAAAGCGAGTCATAAAGTCCTAAGTTTGAGGGATGACCATAAAGCAATGAACAAATTTAAAATGTAGGTTCTTTCATGTAGGAAGCAGTATTATGCTCTCTGGCTGGAGAGCCTCTTGTTTAATTAAATCCCAATATGCAACTAGCATTCATATGGAGTGCTGCAATAGAAGTAACATTGATGTTAGTCCCTGCTGCTGGATCTTTCCTGGACTTGTAGTCTATGAAAAACTCTCTGATCCTCCACTTAGGAGAACAGAGTTAAAGCAGTGGCAAAGGCTCTGTGTGAGGTCATTATCTAGCAAAATCTGACTGCACTAAAAATCTGCAAACACTAGGATGGTCGGGATGCTGAGGGAAAGTCCAAGAAAAGTCAAAAGCCTTGAAGCATAAACTAATACATCAAAAACACAACAAATCCTATGGTGTATCTGCTGCCCTGAGTAGCAATAAATTACCAGCAGCACACATCTGTCTGCCATAATTTCAGCCTCTTCTTAGCATTCCAGTTTTAGATGCCATCTGCAAATAAGCAAGTCAGCTGATTTCAAAGTGCTAATGTCCTGCCCCTTTTCAACTTGCCAGCAAAGCTGTGAGAGGTCCAGTGCCCACCACCTTTGATAGCATCCAGCCTTCTCCCTGGGGCTCTCACCAAGGACAAGCGTTGACTTTGCTGCAGCGTATTTCATTCTGCCTAGTTAAAGGCATGACACCTAGGAGGGCTGCACATGCTCTCTATTTCAATTACCTAAGGTTTTACAATTTTGACATCCTTTCTTTCAAGCAACCTGAAAAACTGGTGTCCTTCTTTCTTATCCTCCACGTGCTCCGCACTTGCAACACAACTTCTTTTGGGTACGCTTTCCCTCCAAGGTCATCTTCTGGAGCAAGGTTTGCATATCATGGGACAGTGATTGTGCAAACTACTCTCTCTCTCTTCTTTTTTCCTTCATTCCAAAGGCAAACTGACACTAAAGTTTGCTAAATTCTCACATTTTAAGTACAATAACTTAAGGCAAACAGAAAGGATGGGAACCCAACCAATTTAGTGGGTTACCAAGTTACTATCCTCCACCAAAGAGCTCTCATTCCATGCAAGGGAAGTGTTCATCCTTGCTTTTACAAAAAAAAAAACCCAAAACTAAAGCAAGGGTAGAATATTTGTTCCAGTCTCAGTGAGGTGTAACTAACGCTGACTGCTCTGAGCTCACATTAGATTGCCAAGACCACGCTTACACTGGGAGGTTAAAAGCTGGTCGAAGAACATTCCCTTGATGGCAGAAGTGTCTGACCTTGAAAACCAGCTACGACCTACGATAACAATGTGATAATGTAAAGCCTAAACCACTCTGGCACTATCTCAGTGTAACTCAGGGCTTAATTCAGGAATCAGGACATTCCCCTCAAGTGCTAGCACAAGTCTTTTAGCCAAACTTTAATTAGGTCAATGCCATGAAATGCAAATCATCTTTAACTATACCTAGATAAATATGTAGTCAATCAGGGCTACCTGATAATCCAACTATTTCATTGATTAAAAAAATAAAAGATCCCAGCATGTCAATCTGCTTATTTTAAAACCAGCATAAAACTCCCCAGTATAATGTAAAGATCATAAACATCAAACTCTCCAGACTAGGTACAGAAAAAGTACATGAAAATAAACAAAAGCACTAAATAAATAAATGAATGAAAGCAAATTACTTTCCTAGGTTTACTTAACAACACTAATACAGAAATAAGCCAAATCCATTCTACTGAACAAGAAATTGAGTCTGAAGATAATCCCTTTTCTTTTTCTTTTTCTTCTGTAGCCTAGGGGTCCTTTGTACTCCCATTGAAGTCATGGCTTCAAATTATCCATACAGCACTCACACCATGATATTATCTATTTTATTGGCAAACACAATAATCGAAATGCTAAAATAAATCTTCTTCCTATTATTTGATTCAAGCATTAAAGTATTGAAGTGGCTAAGCTAATTTATTTTGATTATCAGCCCATTAGTCTTGGCATTGTAAATTAACTCCACAATTTTGACAGAGCTTCCAGCTATCTAATATCTGAAAACCTGATTTTGTTTAAGCACATATCTTCCTAAGATTTATTTTGGAAATTTCAATTAATCAGTTCTGGTCAATAAAAAGTTAATATAAAATGGTTTGCTTTTAAATGACATTGGCACTCACACATTTGCTCTGTCCCACACCAGTTAAAAAGCCATTGCAGATTCCCAGTTATAGCACTCAGAGCTCCAGCTACATTTTTAAAGCACCAACTGTTAGTTAATTTTGTTAGCATAAACACCCAATAAAATTTTATGGTGTGCTCAGCTCTCATTAAAGACGAAAAACAGTGGCAGAGAGCAGCACCCACAAATAAACAGGGAGCAGGATGGATCTGTCATCACTGATGCCCAGAACTCGTTCAGATTCAGGGCTTGAGGCTCCACACTCCTGAGGACACTGCAGGGATACAGAGTGTGAAATCCCACACACCACTGGAAACCCCTTGAGCTCCACACAGCCCTTCCATAACATTCCCAGCAAATATTTAATGGGAGGAGAATGGTCTTTCTCCACCCCCTTAAAATAACAGCTGTTCTAGGCAAAGTACACCCTCGCTGCTGCATACCTGCACAATGCTACAAAACCCACATCTCCTTTTGTGCCCCATCACCCAAAATACCCTAGACAGGATGCTCTTTCAACTACAGGATGAGAGGCACCTGCTATTCCCCAGGTTGCACTTTATGGTTAAATTCCCTCCAGTCAGGGAAAGCATTACCTCTGCCAGGAGGTTTTTGTATCACTCAGCACGTTTATAACATCAGCCTGGCCATCTCTCTTTGTCCTCCCATCCTTTAAAGAAGCATTTGAGCTTTCCACTGAAATTTCTAGTCTTGACCTGTCATCACTCTTCTTGTAAAATTTCCTGTTATGGGGAACTTTAGAAGACAGCTGACACTCGGACAGTCCCAGGAAGCACTCAAGGGAACATGGCTGGAATTAACTGCCAAAAGCCATCAGGTTTACAGGTAGAATTATAGAGAAAGCAGATTTCACTGCCTGAAATAGTAAAAAGATCGAGTCAAGAACTCCCCACAGCCATTACTCCTAAAATCCTTCAGGATGGGTTGCATAAGGCCTCAGAAATTTCTAAAATCATCTTTTTGTTTACATTAACAGAAGCAAAATTCTCATTAAATTCAGCACTTGTACCATATACTGTCAACTGAAAATTTACAGTTTACAAGAAAGACAGAGAATATGACAAAAATCGGTTTCAAATACTTCCCCTTAAGTTCCTTGGCATTTTTCTTGATTTAGAGTTCACCATTCAAAGTTCTGACAGGTGGTTTTGCCTGTGCAGTTTTGTAAAAGTTCCTCCCAAAGGACAGAGAAGATAGAGGATCTACACAAACCAGTACAGGGGAAAGAGCTAAATCAACACTGCACAGTTCCACTCCATGTGCAAAATGAAGCCTTGTTCCGTAAGGGGCCACACTAACACCTGGCTTCCTAAAGGACAGAGGACACAAGTCTACAGGTTTTTTCCCCCTTTGCCTTCTTTTTCCTACTGACACTTATACTGGACAAGGTTTAACATGCTTCACAGATAGGGACATGCTGGTGGGATGTCAGGAGCACACACTAATGAGCCAGTTTGCTTTTAAATGGACGATGATTAGTATTGCCTTATTTACCAGGGCAGATAAACTCAACTTCAGTCTATCATCTCTACCTAATCTGAAATTTTCAAAGAATTTGAGATCATTATTACTCTGTTAAGCTTAGAAAGTTTGATGGCTTACTCCCAGCACCTTACTTCCCTGTAAAACCATTCTCCCAGCTTTTTGCTTCTTATTTTCAGCTTAAACCATAAACACTGAAAACCAAGCCATTCTTGTCTGTATGGGGTTACAACATCCATCAGGATTGGGTCTTGATCTTGTCTGAGGCTCTCATGCAATGCTGTGTTAGACCACTCTGAAAGGCTGATCTTTTGAGATGGAAGTGTATTTTCTAAGAGACTTTCTCTGCCCTCTGTGCAAGGCTGGATTTTGAAGATAGCTGAGTGATCATGTTTTAAAGCCCCAGCAGCTACATCGAGGCCTACTTTACTACTTATTAGGTGTGAAAGTCAACCTTGCATTCCCACTAGAGCGTTAAAATTGGACAACTTGAAAATACAGTGCTTAGCTGTGCCCATACATGGTAACTTACCACTCACAGTAAAATACATTGTGCAAGTAAAGCTGAACTCCTTTCCGCTTCAGCAATAATACAGAGGAGCTTCCTTATCTTAATTTTCCGCATCCAAGAGTCCTAGAAATTCTGTAGCTCTATTGCCTCCATAACTTTGGAGGTATTGAATCTCTCTGCAGTTAAACCAACAAAAATAAGTAGTAATTCTATTGAAATCAGTTGAATTCACAGGAGAGAAATAGTTCATGTAAAAGAGAAGATAATTAGATTTACCCAGTGTAAATGCAATAATCTCTTATTAATCGTTTAAGGAATAAACCACTATAAAAACAAACTGTCTCATATCCTGTTGAAAGGACATTATGGGCCTGTTTGCCACAGCTGTACAAACATTGCACTGTCCCTTTAGATCATGGCAGCTAGGAACACCCTATATCAGCAATTTGCTCTTCTTACAGGTTAACTTTGTTCTTTTCAAAGCAATGAGAGAGCAACCAAGGGTACAATCAAAACCACATTTCCAGTTTGGCTTAATTGAGTGTACTTTACTTTAACAAAGACTTTGCATTGCTGCACTGGGTTGTTTTCATACCCACATTCTTACATACTGATATTGCTAATTAGGACAATTATTTCTCCTTTAAAAGGAAAGAAAAAATAATCTGTCCAAGTGATTTGCTGTTATTCCTGAGCATTCATTATTGCTGATTTAAAGCCAGGTTACAGTTATTCAGGCGGATATTCTAACCTCAAGACTTTGATTCAACAAGCTTTTATTAATGCTAGCATAATCAACGCTGAGAGAGGAAAGGTGGTTGTTTAGTGAGTGCTAAAGTCCAAAATGTGTCCTCTGTCAACACTGACAAAATCCATGATAGAAACATGCATTATTTACTCAGGTTTAACTCAGCATTGTTTTGTTTTACCACACAGCCTGAGTGACTCTCATCACTCCTGTAGAGACAGGAAAACACTTGTCTCCTACCCACACATCAGGACTGGAGTCAGGAAGAGGTTAAAGCCTACATCCAGAAAATAAAGATTGACATGTCTCATAAAACATCAGTGCAATTTAGGTAGTAAAAGGACTGCATTACCTTCAAAACACAAACTATTTGAGTACTCATCAGCAGTGAGCTGCTGGGCCCACAAGCTGAGTATGAGTGTATGGCAGAGGAGCTGGATTAACATCTCCCAAGAGAGTAGAGCTCAGATTTGGGAGACCTGATCCAAAAGACATACACTGACCATGTCCAAGACTGGGCTCCACACAAAACAGCTAAAACAGCTATAATTATTCAAAAATACGGTCAGAGACAAGTCAGAGGAGATTGAATAGCAGCAAAGTTGTGCCAACCAGCATGTCCTAATGTACTGCTGAGACTGCTGTACAAAGCTCAGAGTTTAGACCACACCCTCCAAATTGTGGATGTCAGCCAATGGTTTGGCTCAAAGTGTTTTTATCTAAAATGAAGAGAAAGTGCTACATCCTTCCCAGGAGACACTGTGGCTTTCCATCTTTCCCAATCCAGAGAACAGCCCTGAACTCTGCACTGGCCCCTTTCCTAAAGGAGAGATGGGAGTGCTCCTTCTGTGGAGCAGCTTGTCTCCTGCTGGCTACCCCAGTCCCCAGAAGAATGAAAGCTGGTGGGTCTGTGAATCCTCACCAACACTTAGAAGGACACCAGATCCACAAATCCTGCTTGTGGGACACCTCCTTGCTCACTGTACCCGGATGAAGGACCCCAAATACTGTTGTTTCTAACGAAAGAAATTACCTCCAATGTTTTCTATAAATTTACCTCCCTGAAGACAGATGAAATTGGTAGTCCCAACATGAAACAAAGTGCCTTCTCACAGCCTCTCCCTTGGAACTAATTTAAGAAGAGAAGCTAAATTTAAGACACAATTTCTGTACCTTGCATAGGCTGGTGTGGGGCTCCGTTCTCCTGAAAAAAAGCCAAAAGCCAGGAGCTGCAACATGCAATGTTGAAAAGCCTGAGTCCCCACAAGGGGTTAGCCCTCAATAATTCCTTCAAGAAATCTGTAGAAGTGTGACAGCTTGGAACTGACCCCCAAATTCTTATGCCAGAATCTGAATTATTTTCCAATAAAGTGCACTTTCTTAACCAAAGCCTGCTCCAGCCCACACAAGAGAGGTGGGTGGTTTTGTACAGATTCAGTGGCTGTAGGGCTCACCAGCACAACCACCCCAACACATCAGAAATCCTCCTGTGATGTAGCTTTTCATTTCAGCATTAGGGTGAATCCTCTTGCCTTCCTCCCACAAATTGTCTTAGGAAAGGCAATGGGATTAGTCACAGGCAGGAAAAAAAGAGCATTAGAAGCTGTATGTACACAAACTATTTCTCAGAAATAGTTCTCTCTAGACAATAAATCACAGTCTTTCAATAGCACTCACAAGTGTCTTAGAGCTAGATCTTGGTTAAAAACAGCTAAAAAAAGTTATAGAGAAATGTCAAAAATATATAGACATTTTAGTGGGCAAGCATTATTAGAGTTTGGAATTACAATCAAGCTATCTACTTAAGGGTTTTAATTGTATCCCTCCTTTAAAATGCTACCTTCCTTGCTCACCACAACTGAGCAAAGCTGTAAATCTTGCAAAAGAAATGTGAAGTCTAAGTGCTCCTTGCCTAGTGAGAGGGAAGCTCAGAAGAAGCCAGGAAGAAGAGTGACCTTGCCTCAGTGAGTTGGCATTGCTATTTGAGTGGACACAACATCACAAGTTATTCTTTTTGGGGGAAAAAAAATCCCTAAGAAGCTGTTTCATGAGCAGTGAAAACAAGTGTTTGATTTATGATGAAATATTTGCTCAACACCCTCCCTCTTGCAAAGACCCCAGCCCTCACCCATGGCTGCCTCTTTGCCAGCCTCAACTTTCAGTTCTTCTGGAAGTTCCTTCTGTGCTCCTTCCTTTCCCCATTCCCTCCCAGCCTTTTCAGAGTCTGTGATGGGCAAAGGACAGACCCTGATGCAGCAAGCCATATGCAGACTGGGATGCTGGGACAGGGTGAGTACAGAAGGGATGGGCAAATTTGCCCCCGCTTCTTCCTCTACTCAGGTATTAAACAGTTCTTCTATTAAGCAGTTGATTTCCATGATACTTGTAGCAAGCTGACATTTGCAACATTTCTATTGGTTTGTCAGTTTCAGTTAAAATTGGCTGTGAGTTCAAAAGTCAAGAGTTTAGGGAAGTCAGGTAAGTCCTGTTTGTGGTTCTGTTGTTTTATTTTTAGTTGAGGTTTGGTTGGTTCGTTGTTCAGAAAAATAAACCAAACAAAGCATAGATATGAAAACATCTCACAAGCATTTATGTGCTTCAAAAGTCAGTGTCACAAAAAAACTTGGCTATTCTGCCTCTCGTCTACTCCATCACAGACTTCTTACCAATCAGTTACTTGATTTTTCAGCCCCATTTGATAAACTCTCATTTCTGATCTCTGCAAGGTTTCCTTGCAACTAAATCAGTCATGCATGGAGTTTTCTGTGTTTTAGTTAAAACCTGAAACCATCAATCATGTCAATCTTCTGGTTGAAAAAAAGTATTTATTTCCCATGGAAAAATATCCATATCCTATAGCACTTAAAAGTGAGACAAAGATGCCTTCAAGGCAAATACAAATGTATCAATTATCATGTGCTAAGAATATACGCATTTGAGACCCATCTTTTCCTTCTGCATTAAAGTGTTAGGTCAGCAGCTTGATACAATAAATTATTACTGATATGCAATAACCTTAGCTGTTCAACCCAAAACTCAAAACCAGAAAGTGCAAAGAGAGAAGGCCCAAAATTGAAATCACAGGCAAGATCCACAGAGGACCTTTAATTTAAGGCCCTTGAATTATGCAAAGAGCTTATGTACGGGTTCAAATATATGATTAGTCATGGAGCTAAGTAAATAATTTCAGCAGACTCATCTAATCTGTTTGTTTACTTCCATAGCCCTCATCATGTTGCATCTTTTAATACTCGCATAGCCTTATGATTAGTGACTTTAATCCTAAAAAGGCCATATGAGAAATGGAGGAGTAACTGTATTTGCTTTACAGAAGGGGAGGCATGAGGTAAATCTGTGTGCCCAAGAGTTTGTAGAGTCCAGTCTGCACTAACTAGACATGAAGTACACAGCCAGGTGAGCAGCAGCACCAGCATGTCAAACAACACCGCAACATGCAGTCTAAAGGACAGAACAGGACACCAGGATTAAGAGGTGAAATAAAATCAAAAAAGAGAAGTTAACACAGCATCATTTCTGATAAAAGGTAAATTTTGCATTTCTTTAAGGTGCATCCCATTAGCTATTATAGAATCATATCTCTTTACAAAATGCTATGCTCAAAAAGCACATGAGATCTTGGGGAGGGGGAAACATCCACCATAACACAGAAATGTAAACACTGAGAAATACTTCAAAGAGTTGCAGAAGAACAACATCAACACAATTATCTACAAGAGGGCACATGCATCTGCCTTTATAGCACTGATATACTGCAATATAAACTAGTTGTGTAAATGTTCATTGGTATGTAAAAAAGCTTAATGCAAATCTGACCCAGACCAGGTATGAGCTCCCAGTTACATTTCTGTTGAATTCAGCAGAATGCACAATAAGCAGTTTTATCCCAGTTATTTATTTTTAATGCTGCCTATGCAAACACACCATGGCAAAAAGTAAAAGCAGCGGATAAAGCTGTACCTGACTCCACGTTCCGCACCAGCACAAACCCTTACCTTCAAAGCATTTAATCCCGTTTGAAGCAGATGCGCAAGTTCAAACCATTCCAGCACTTGATTCTGCGAGGCCACAGCACCCTGAGCGCTCGGTCCAACACCCCCCGAGTCACCACCCGAAGGGGTCACCCCTGCGCGGACGGGCCGGGAGCGATCCCTGCCCCAGCACCCTGCGGGGAGGCGATGCGGGAGCCAGGGAGAGATGCTGAACTTCGCGAAGTGATGTGCTGGTGGGGAGCGCAGGGGCTGCTGCCCGGGGCCGGGGCGGGGGACACGCTCTCAGCTACAGGTTTTGGGACCGGGACCCGAGGAGGGGACCCCTCCGCCACGCACCCCTCCGAGCCCCGCTTCCCCTGGCACCCCCGGCCGGGCTTACCTTGGAGCCCTTCCCGCTGGAGCAGCGGACGTGGTTGCTCACCCCGGCCGTCTGGTTCATGCTGAGGCCGGCGGGCGGGATGCAAAGTTGGGGTCCGGGCGGGATGCAAAGTTGGGGTCCGGGCGCGACACTCCGAGGAGCGGCGGCGGGGGGACGGCAGCAGGCAGGGCAGGGCAGGGCAAGGCAGGGCAGGGCAGGGCAGGGCAGGGCAGGACGGGCTGTCCCCGCACCGCGGCTCTGTCCCCGCACCGCGGCTCTGCCCCCGCCCGCCGGGCTCTGCGCGCTCCCCGGCTCCGAAACAAAACCCGAAACACCCCCCGCCCCACCGGCACCAGCACCGGCGGCACCAGCAGCAGCCCCGGCACCGCTCTGCTCCCCCGCCCTCCCCAAGCAGAGGCGAGGCAGCCCGGTTCTGCCCGCCCCCCGCTCCGGCGGCGGGGAGGGCTCGCCCGGCTCCGCTCGGCTCCGCTCGGCTCCGTCCCACGGCCCGGGATCGCCCCCGGCTCCTCCCGCTCCCCCGCTATTCCGGAGTTTAATCCCCGCGGCGTGGGCAGCGGGGAAATCGCGTTAAAGCTCGCCGAGGTTTCTCCCCCAGCGCTGGGGTTTGACTCGGGGTACCGAGTCCTGCGCTTCCCAGTGAAGCAAGCGCTGGGGTTTGTTTTGATTGACAGATGTTTCCTTACTACCAAGCTGAAGGATTTGGGTTTGAGGGGTTTCTTTTGCATAATTCCTTTGCCAGGTGTGCTTGAGTTAAGGGTTTAGGTTTCAGCCTTTTTTGTTTGTTTTCGTTTTCGTTAAATAAGAGCTGCAAAAGCACCTCTGCTTTGCTGCTAAAAAACTAGTGGGCTTAACTTTGAGGGTTTGTTTTTGTTTTTAAACCAACAAACATTAAATAATCCTTGTAATTTCATTACCAAGATATTTTTTCCTATCCCTGTTCCACCTCTCCACTTCAGCCCATAAGGCCATACACTTCTTCCTCTTTTCTTGCAACAAAAACTGTGAAATTCAGTTCTCAGTGTAGCAAAAGAAAAAACCCAAACAAACAAAAAACCGGTATTTTCAAATAAGAAGATCAGGATAGCTAAGTATTTTCATTATGTTCCTACAGCATACTTTAAAACCTTTAAATAAATAAAATCCTTCCTGGATGTTGCTCCTCTTTCACTTAAGAAGAACAAAAATGGTTGTTCGTCATGCACCAGAGCCAATGCTGCTTTGGAGAAGCCCAGCTCCTTCATTTCTGAAGTGCACATATCCCATCACATCTGTAACAGGCTGCATCTTCCAGCCCTGTGGCTAAAATGGATTCAGGGAGACTGCCATGGAGGCAGATAGCAGAATAAAGTGTAGTTAAAAGGTAAACTTGGTTAGAGCCACTTGGTTTCAACTCTGAGGCAGGACCTAAAGCCGCCATGTGTTGTCAAATATCCCTCCCTGTCAGCAGGGCACATTGATTTTGAGAAGAGCAGCCATCTAAAGACATGTTTGATAAGAGAAACAAGTGCCTTGGGGAACAAATCACCTTTTTAGGGTCAGTCCTTCCTCTCCAAGCAGCTCTCCTGTCATAATGACCACATTCTGCTCTTTAATCTTGCAGTCTCCTTCCCTCTAGCTCAGAGTTCTGCAAGCAAGTCCCCCTGAGGGCCAAGAGTCCCAACAATCTCCACAAGCAGTGGGTGCTGGCACCCTGGCTGAGCTATCCAGCATGCTCAGCCCCAAATACCACATTATTTCTATTCCCTACTCCAGCCCTCCAGGGGCTTTTAGGTTTTTGTAGTTTTTAGTTTACTGCTCTGACTGTTCTGTTCAAGTGGCTTGCTTTTCATATCTTCCCAAGCAAAAGGTCTGCTAATAAATCCAATTACAGACTTTGAGTTGTGCATTTGATGGGCCCTGGCGACATAATGTTCTCTCAGTATGGTTTGTTGCACAGAGACATGCAGAAGTCTCTGAACGTATTTGCAGTTGTACAAGCAAGCAGAACAACTTGTGGGGGAAAAAAAAAAAAAAAGAAAAGAAAAGAAAAAAAAGAGGTAGGCAAGCAAAACTGCCCAAAGAGATTTTAAATCCATGGCAAACCATTTTGGCCACTACTATACGGACCAGGTGAACAGTCTATACTATGGTTGTTCTTTCTTGCACAACAAATTCTTTGCATTACACATGCTGGTCATGGGAATGTTGTCCCATGCTGTTCTATCAGTTTTGTCCTGAAGCAAAGCAGAAGACACCACCCCACTACCCATTCTAAGGAGCAGGCCCCTCTGCATTCTGCAGGCAGTCTGTTAGACCAGGCAGAGTCTATTTTCATTATAGGCATATTTTGTCTTATGCCTGGCAAGAAAGAAACTGCGAGAGTCTCCTGCCCACTCTCATTTTTCCACTTAGTGCCTGCCCCACTCATGGGAATCTCCGTTCTCCCTTAAATCCAAAACAAACCTTATTGCACTGGACCTCCCTTCTATACAGGAAAGAGCAGCTTCCAAGTGAGATAGCAGGGAGAGCTCATGGGAAAAGGCTTTTGCTTTCAGAAATGTGAGTAAGCATGTTGGTGTTCACTAACCCCTGAAAGGAGGCTGCTGAGTGCAAGTGGAAGAGCGGACTTTGAAATCTGGGAGAAATTCATTCAATTCCAAACGCTACTAAGACCTCTCTATGTGATCCAGGTAGGAAAAAAACACCACCACGCTTCTTTGTCCTTCATTGCTCCTCCTGCTCTGAGGGAGATTCCACCTCTGCCTATCTACTTCAAACTTCTCTAAAGTAAAATATATCTGTGCAGTCCTACATGGTCCAGCACCATTTGGCCCTTGTTTCAGTGAGGGCCCCTAATTTCTGCAGAAAACCAACTGTGAAATCATTACAGTCTGTTGGTTTTTAAACTGGAGTGGCTTATATATCTAGAAAAGAACAGACAATGCCACAAACTGCACAAAGTTTTCCAGTGACTGTGCGAAAAGTAAGTGATTTACAGATTAGTATTCACAGACTGTTCAGTGAAGTGTGAAGGAACAACAATATATTGTCATATAAGCTGTAGCATATAAACATCCCTTGGCATTTTACACTTTGAAAAGGATTATACATAAGCTCAGCTGAAAACAGTATTAAAAAGGAATCTCAGGCATACTTTTGGGGAACATTTAGTAATCTGTCTTTGGAGCTGAGCTAAAGCTATGCAAAATGAATGAAAGGAAATCCATGCAATCACGATACAAGATTTAAAAACAAAACAAAATTCTAAAGCCAAAATTATATCCTAAAATTTAATAATGTGTCAAGGACTCTCTGAGTTCTTTAAATTCATTCTTCACAGATCAACTCCGTAAAGTTGAGAGAAAATAAAAAGTGAAATCAAGAGCTTTGCATATTTCTCCTGACTCCAAAAGTTGAGTCTTTTGGAGAAATATCCAGTGTAACAAAACCCAAAGATAAAACACCAGGACTGCCAAGACTGTTAAATTCATCTAGTTTCAAGTTCCAGCTTAGCTTCAGATGAGGACTTTTGAAATATCTCACAATGTTTTTAAGTCCTTCCCAGGAGCCTGTTTTGATCTAAATTTAAGCTGTCTGGGCATGGTAACACTGTTCTATGAATTCCAGGGGTTTTCCAGGGCAAAGACACAGCACCACTGATTTCCTTCTCCAATAATTTTCAGTAGGAAGCTGACTGATAGTCCAACACTTCATCACTCAGCAATTTTTGACATCACTTGTGACATAACCAGGAAAGTACATCCGTTTTGTACAGATCAAAGCTACATTACAGGGCCACAGAACTTGAAAAGTGAACTGGCACTTGTACAGAGGTCAAAGTATTGCAGAAATCATCATGGTTCACCTTGCTCTCCACCTCAGAAATGTGATTAAAAGCCTGGTTTAAGGAAACTACTCAGAAAGATGAGTAGTAAATATGCAGGGAGCACAGAGAAGTTGAGAGCACAGGAGATGAGGAGGATGTGAAAATTGAGACCATGGAGTGCTAAAGAACACAATCCTAAAAATCAATGCAATGATGGATCAGGAACAAATGCAAAAAGCACAGCATGGGAAGGCTATAATTAGATGATTTAGTCATAGCCAGGAGCCTGACTGAGCTTTTTGAATCCACTCAAGTGGACACAGTTGATGCAGAGTTTGGTTTGGTTGTTAGAGTTCTTCTCATGACAGCAACAGGGGAGGCTCACAGTATCTTTTAGTCTCTATTACAGCAATATAGGTAAAAACCCACCAGTACACACAGGGGTCTCTCACACTATGGTAAAGTAATGCTGCAGACAAGGCTGAGCATCTCCTACTGCAGCTGTGCTTCTGGGACCTCTGGTGTGGACTCAGCAAAATGGTGGAAAGCAGGAATAACCCCAGCAGCACCTGGACCTGTTCTGTCCACACTGTGTTCAGTGTCTCTGCAGTGACACTGCAAAGAGACGGTCTCAACTTTCCTTTCATTGCTACCGCAGTGGAGGTTAATCAAAGCTAAGGTAATGATGGGGAAAATGCCAGTGTAGAGTACATTAGAGAGCATTAAACCTCCCTAGAACAGCAACATCTCTACAGACTTCCACATTTGTGAGCAGGCAAGGGAAAAAAGGTATTTTGAGTTTCCCAAAACCTTAATCATGAAGAATAATCTTTGCTCAACAGACCCTATCAGGGCACATCCATGCTCACTGTAACGGTGAATACCCAAACTGCTGCTGCCAACCCAATTTGGTCCAATATCTTGCCCTCAAGAAGGATGAATTTCGGTTCTGTGCATTCAGAGCCAGCTCATGGCTGGCATCTTTGCAGTACCCTGCAGGCTTCAGCACTGAGTGGTGGCAAAACCAGTCCTGAAAGAAGTTGACCCAGTGAGAATCTGAGAAGTGTGTGAGAGCCAAAAAACTCCACACTTCTCTGGTCTTGTTCTCCTAATGCACTCACAGTAACTCTCACCTTGACCTTCCACCCTGTCTCCTCAGTTACATTTTCCCATTCTTCTTTTACCTGGCTTGTTGTCCCCCCAAGACATGATGGCAAAAGGGAGCTTAAAAAGCAAGCAACAATTAACTTCACAGATGTTGTACTCCTTCACTCTCCCACAATATCCCCCCCTGCCTTTTCCTACCTGCTTATCTCATCCCACTGTCAAAATTCGGGAGGAAGTGCTATCTCAAACATTTAAGCACAAGCATGGGATCTAGAATCCAAGCTTTGCTTTTGGCTCAGCTGCTGATCCACTGAGCCCTTTCAGCTCCTTGGATCATCCACATTTTTTTCCAGCTGCAGGTAAGCCAAGCAGCTGCTCTAAGACCCTTGGAACACAGACAACCTGCTAGGTTTGCTAAAGGGCTTTAGTGGAAGCAAAATACTCGAGTTAGTTAGAAAACAGCCAACCTCACTTTGGTATTTTGTAGGTCCCCAGGGACTCCTAAATTCACTGGGTACCAGAGATGCTCAGAAAACCCCAGCTAAGATACTCAGCTTGCATCCTTTGAAAGTGATGAACTTGCCCAGTAGAAAAATCAGGGTTTACAAGGCTAGAGAGCCTATGTCCAAGGTGAACATCTGCAGTTCCGATGCTAAGGGCTTTCTTTTAGTATCTCTGGGGTTTGTGCCTGCTTCTGGAACTGCATTTTACTTTATATTATGCAGCTGCTGGATAAGCAGTTCTTTGGCCAGATGCGTGAACACTCCCAGGTGAATGCTCTAACTATTAGGAATGTTTTAAGCATGGCATTATTAAGTAATAATTTACTCATTCCATTTAGTCTACGAGGTCTCCTTATCGAGGAATGTTATTCATCAGCACCACTCTAGCTCTCACTCTAATTTATTTATACTTAATGGCCTTTCAAAGACATCTCTCCACATTACTTTCAGGCACCAGAATATATATGGGATATTAAATCACATCATGATACATGACATGTTACAAAAATATTGCATAATTTATATAGATTATAAACATAAGAAAAATCATCCAATAAACTCTGCCATCAAATGTTCTTCAGGCTAGATTAAGGCTATATGAGGCCTTTTAATTTAATAAATCAATGAGAAATAATTTTATTCAAATCTCACCTTTGCAGAAGAAGCGAGCTGTGTGAAACAGATGAAAGATTGGTATATCTGCACTGAAAATGAAGGGCATCTATCTAGATAAAGCTCTAGGGCTTCCTTCACATGGATGAGAGGGTTTTCCACAGTGATATTGTAATCCTGCTGACCACGAGATGGTGCAACATTTTGGCCATGCCTGAGCTGGGTGACACATTCAAAGAGCATCCCTAACCCTTGCACTGGTCACCACTTACAGGTTTTGAAAGTCAAGGTCACTTCTGACAGATATCAAACAGTGTACAAAGTCCACTCTAATAAATAAAAAAAAAAATACTAGCTACTTCTTAAGTTTCTCTTTAGACCAAACTGAAGAAAGATTTTTTATTATTATTTTTTTTTCCTTAGGAAGATCTATGAAAGAAAAATAAAAATTGAAAAGCATCAAATTTTTTCAGAGAAAAAATAATTAAAATTTTAAGATCCACAATACCTCAGAAAAAAATTAAATGTGGTTGGAATTGCTGTCTTAGAATTGCTCATAGGAGCAGTAATTCAAGTCCATTTCCCTGGACTTCTCAGTTGCTCTTCACCTGTCACATTGAGCAGTTTTCTTTTGGAGAAGCAGCAGAAAACTCAGCATAGAGTCTGCAGTTCCTCAGTGGATCCTGAACATCAGAGAAGGATAAAGAGACTTGGATCCACTAAATTAGAATTTTTTATGATGGATAACAATATTTTGAAATCCAAACATTCAAACTTTCTAGCAAAAAAGTATTAAACCCTTAAGAAAACAGTTGGGTTTTTTTCTCTGAGGAAGTGAGGAAATCCACACTGCCCTTACTGCATTGAAAACACAGTATTTTTCAATGGTCAACTTTCATGGAAAATTTCCAACCAACCATTGTTTTCATTTTTGTTCTGTGTGAACTACTTTTTAGCATGAAAGATGTGCAACACAGACACACAGTATCCCTGAGGCAACTAAAGCATTTGCTTAGATGGAAAAGGAATAGCAAAAAGATGTTTAAAGCCAAGATTCTTGAAACCAGATGAGTTCTTCTGAACGCTTCAGTTATTGGACAGCCAGCCTGAAAGACCTTCCTCATTTTCACAAAGTGCTGAGCCTTGAGCTTTCGCTCCCTAAAATCAGGTGCTTTTAGGAAGACTTGCATTAGACTCCTGGATAGTCCAAATAGTAGCTTTTGAATTCTGAATTACATTTTTAACTGTTTATTTGGTCAGCTTGTAGTGGAAATCCAAGTAGAGGGTGAGAAACATGAACCATCAGCTTGCAGCAGGTCCCTCCAGTTTGTAGTGGTCTACGCCATAGATCCCCAGCAGTCAGTCCCCCACACCTCTCTATGGGCAGCCTCTTCTGGTTTGAAGGGACTTTGCCCTCCCTTTACCCTCCTGTTCTCAACATGGAAAAGAAAGTTAAAAAAACTAAGGGGTGAAAATATTTTTCAACCCCAAATGCTTAAGACCACATCACTTGCTGCAAAATATTCTATTTTAACTGCATCGATACAATGAATGGATGTTTGCCCATTTGTTGGGGACAGTGACAAAGCTGTTAACTCTGTGTAAAGACCGTATACTGTCTTCCAAGATTCACTATTGAAGCCTCCATCTTTTACAAGCAGAAAAAAAAAAAAAAATGGTATTTTGTGTTGAAATAAACTCCAGTACCTGAAAACCATAGTCAGGTGTAGAGAAACACAGGCTGGTGAAGGTGACATTGACCAGTAGGAGGAGCACAGAGGCAATTAATCTGTGTTTCCTTTTTGTGGTATCTCTCTGCTGATGGCGGGTTCATCTGGGGAGTTTGATACAGCCGTGGCTGATGTAAGGTGAGCTGGGGTGGAATATCCATTATGCCTCATTTCAACACTGAAACAGCCCAACTCTTTGGCTTAAGCCTTGGGATGGGACCTCACATTGGAGTCCTATTCCCATCACAGAGACCACAAACTCTGAAGAAGTCAAAGAGCCTAAAAACCTATTTCTAGAGAACAGAGAACACCGTAGCAAACACATGAAGCAATAGGCACTGAAATTATCAAACTGTCATGTATTATTTGGAATGATTGCCCAGGAATCCATTCTAACTTCCATCTACCACTTCTCAAACACTTTACATTGCTTACAAAAAAAGGCCAAAAAGACCCCAAACAAACACATACACAAAACAAAAACAGCAACAACAAAAACCAACAGAGGAAGTACTCAGAGATACATGTCAAAAAGAATAACTGAAATGCTACAGACCTCCCTGATAACAATGTTCTGCTTTGCAAAGCAAGTTAGTCTGCTGAAAGGATGCATTGACTGCTGCAACTTGATGGACAGAAAAATCAAGAGTACATGAAGGACATAAATTTTGCACATAAAGATTTATCAAATCTTCCTTCCCTCTCCAGCAGCAGAGCACCAGAGGGCGGGATTTAGCCTTGAACACACCATTTGGGGCAATTTCTGCTTATCTTCTGCAGCCAGAGAAAACAGTCAGAAGAGCAGGATTGGTGGATCTGCAGCACGAGAAGATGGGATAAGAAAGCCTCTAACAGAACTGCAGCTCCTGTTTGGTATTGTGAGGACAAATTTGACCACAAAGGTAGACCCTGAAAGGAAGCTGGAGATGACAATTTCACACAAGCCAAAAATTTTTTGCATTTTAGGGTTTGTTTTCACAGGACCTTCGACAGCTCCAGAGTTTCAGGACTGGCCTCAGAAGAGTTCAAGCACAGATTTTGGCAGCAAGATTTAGACTTTGTTCATCCACTGAACAAAACACCCTTGTGTATCTTATAGATCACAGTTTCCTACTGAAGCCTGATTTTAGCTGCATATTAGTTACAGTCTGGGCTTACATTCTCTGAGCATGTTCTTTCTCCTCCATCGCATCCTCAGAGCCCGTTGTTCAGACTCACCAGGTCTGTTTACCTGGATCCTTCCCTTCCTCTGTTCTTCAGATGCAATCCCATCTCACCCCAATGCTTCCCACCTCTGAACAGAACTTCACAACTGGTCATCCAACCCAACCTACTTCAGGGAAGGGCCTGATGGTTGGACCAGGTCTATGAGGTCCCCAAAAATTGAGGCTGCAATCAAACCTAAGATGGTATGTACCTTAGGTCAACCCCTCCATCACTACCATGCATCGTCAGGCCCCCTATATTAACTCTGAGTTAATAGTGTCTATAAAGCTTCCAAGGGCTATGTACAAAATCTATTATAGCTGAAAGTACCTTGATAGTGCAAACTGAAAATACACATCATAATATTCTATTTAACAGGTCATTTCAGCTTCTATGTCTGTTATGATTTAGCTGGGGCTTCATTTTTGTTTGGTTTGGGGTTTTGTTTGGTTTGGTTTTCAAAACAGACCATATTATCACTCCTATGACTTTGCATAGGAACAAAATTTAGTTGCCAGGAAAGACAAGTTGGGTATCCAACAGGGAGTACCTTCAGGAGAATTAATAAACAGCAAAAGAAAACCTTTGAGATGACAGATTCTCTCTGCATCAAGGGCAGCAAATGAAGCAATCATTGCTATAGCAGTTACTAGAAGAATTAATCATGCATTGCTGTGCAGGTGTAAGTGCCTTTTCCTTATTATTTTTTTCTTATGTCTTTATCAAACCATTTACAGAAAGAAGTTCTTTTATATGAACTCCTAAATAAAAGTGAAAATCATATACGAGCTTAGAGAAAACTTGACAAGAAGGTGGTTGTTAACTTAAATGAATCAATATTTAACAGCCAGTTGCTTTGAAACATAGACTGTGTCTAGGCTTTATCTCCACTTCCATATAATAGATCAATGAGGAATAATTTGCACTGTGATGATGACACAGTTTAACCCCAGCAGGCAACTAAGCACCACACAGCTATGTGCTCACTCCCCAACAGCAGGGTGTGGGAGAGAATTCGAAGAATAAACATGAGAAAACTTGTGAGTTGAGATAACAATAATAATAAAAGTTAGAATATACAAAACAAGTGAGATAATTTAGCAGTCATGGGCAGCACAAACTTGACTTGGGGAAATTAATCTATTACCAATCAGATCAGAGTAGGATAATGAGAAATAAAAATTAAATCTTAAAACAGCTTCCTCCCACCACTACCTTCTTCCCAGGCTTAACTTTTTTCCCAGGTTCTCTATCTCCTCCTCACCAGTGGCACAAGGGGACGGGGAAGGAGGTTTATGGTCAGTTCACCACACAATGTCTCTGCTGCTCCTTCCTCCTCAGGGGGGAAATGCCTTACATTCTTCACTTCTTCTACAATGGGATCCCTCCCACCAGAGACAGTCCTCCATGAGCTTCTCTGACATAGGCTCTTCACAAACTGCTCCACCCTGGGTTCTTTCCATGATGTGCAGTCCTTCAGGCACAGGCTGCTCCAGTGTGGGTCCCACAAGTCCTGCCAGCAGACCTGCTTCAGCGTGGACCCCTCTCCCCACAGGTCAGCAGGTCCCTGCCAGGACCCTGCTCCAGCATGGGTTTCCCACAGGGTCACAGCCTCCTCTGGGCATCCAACTGCTCCAGCGTGGGGTTTTATACAGGCTGCAGGTGATTCTTTGCTCTACTGTGAACCTCCATGGGCTGCAGGGGCACAGCTGCCTCACCATGGGCTGCACCATGGGCTGCAGAAGCATCTCTTCGCTGTCAGATCCTCCTCCCCCTCTGCACTGACCTTGGAATCTTCAGAGTTGTTGCTCTTACATTACTCACTCCTCTCTCTGGCTGTAATTGCACAGGATTTTTTCCCCTTTTTACATATCTTATCCCAGAGACTCTACCAGCATCACTGAGGGCTCAGCCTTGACCAGCAGTGGGTCTTTCTTGGAGATGTTTGGCGTTGGCTTTCTTGAACATGGCGGAAATTTCCAGCAGCTTCTCACAGAAGCCACCTCTGTAGTCCCTCCACTATTGAAATCTTGCCATACAAACTCAATATAGTTACCAACATTATTCTCACACTGAATCCAAAACACTACACTGTATCAGCCATGAGGAAGAAAATTAACTTTATCCCAGCCCAAACCAGGACAGTATACTCAACTTATTCTATACTTTTATGTCCAATGTTTTCCAACACATCCCAATTAACCACAATTGCCTTTCCTGTCTTTTGATAGATACACACAGTATTGGATTGTTGCAGACTGAAGCCAGTTCTGGTTCCATCACCACTGTGTTCATCTGGTTCTATCACCAAAAATAATTCTTTCTTTATGTGTGTGTTTTTACTGTAATGCTGTTGATATGGCAAATAGTCAATCCAAATCACAACACAATACCTGCTACTGGAAAGAAAATTAACTCTTTCCTGGGTAAAATCAGGACAGAAACTTTGTAGGAACACTAACCAATTCACCAATAAGATGAAAAAGCTTGCAATACAAGCAGAAACTATGTAAGCCTAATTAATATTACAGGAGTAATTAACTAGACAGGAGTGCTGTCTAGTCTTTTAAACCAAAAACACAGTGTAATGTACACACTTAAAGTTGTAAAACCTCATAAGGGTTGTGCTCTGTGTTAATTATGGTCTGCCTAGGAAGGGGAAGGGGAAGTTAAGTTGATTATTTTAGTGATGAATTATTCAAAATAAAAACAAACAAAAACCCAAACAAAAAAATCCCACAAACAATTGACTGAAGCATTATAGGCAAGCCCTACACATTAATGTGGCCCTACACATGGGTGGTTCTATAGCAACATACAGATACTCTTAATCTGATAAATATATTAAGCCACTGTGATTCTCTTGTTGACCTGTTACATTTATAATTAATCAGTGAAGCACTGATTGCGAGGTATGTTACTAAGACATTACAAATATAAAACTCTTGTTTTCTTCATTAAAAGTTAGACAGAAACAGCACCCAGCACTAGCAATCTCTGCAAGTACAAGTTTATTTGTTGCAAAAAACCCTAGATTCCAGTTGTTTTTTTAAAGTAATTGGGCCTGGTCTTAGGTTCTTTTCAGGAAAAGCTTTTGGTAAGGCCATCTCATGTCGGGTCTATGGGATGGGAAAATAAAGCAAAGGAGGGATCAGGATTTCTATATACATACAAACACTAACGAAATGGAGTAATGGTTCTTCAGAAGGGAGTTTTCTGGTCTCCGAATTAGGCAAGGCTTAGTTGAAGCCTTTGGTCTAGATGGGATTTCCATAAGAACTGTACAAGACTTGGATTCCTTTGTACAAGTTGGCTTCATGCTGCAGCCCTTTCCTCAGCAAGCAATTGCTATGGGCTTGATCCTTCTTCTCCCAGGCTAACTGTTTACATGAATCTCATAATAACTCTGAGGCTCTTGATTCTCCATCCAATCTATTCAGAAATGTCCAGTTCCTGCAAAAGGTTTTAGGGATAAACAGACCAATATGCATTAACAGGGACATGCACAGCATGATCATATCTATCTATATCTATATGTATAACTATATATTTTTCTATATATTTAGCAAACTGAAAGTATCTACAAAGTGTCTGTCAGTATCTATTTAACATCTTCTCAAGCTGCTAATTCCTGATGGGTGATGATGATACAGATTTATTGTGAGCCTTGCAGTGGATGATCTTAATTTCAGCCTATTAAGTTGTTACTGAGGTACTTGTTCTCTGCATGACAAAGTCCAACCCATTTTGATCTCCAGAGGCTTATCAAAGCTTTTATTCTTACTGAGTCTTACCTTTGTAGTTGTGGAGTGGGTTAGAAAATTGAAACTGCAGTTCCTCTTTGGCTAGTTTTCAAGTTTCATACAAAGAAACTATTTTTAATTTAGGTTTTAGACCTAAGCAGTTTTTAGCTGTTGTCTGTGACAGCTTGAGTGCAGTGTCCAGCACTTCTATGAACTCAGTAAACTTGACTGAATAGGGAAGAAGCTGTCAACTGAATAGGAAATTCTTTATACTGTAAAGGCTTGTCAGGCTACAGAAAAAGAAAGTTAGACTTAAGTAGCAATCTGATTTTAGGTCAGCTCAGGTAGTCAGAAATTATGACTTAAGAGAGTCTCTGAATAGAGAAATAAATAGTAAAATAGTAGAGATTACAAGGATTCGGTTCCTTCTTTTATCTGAGTCAGAAAAAAAAAATTGGAATTCAACAGATTTTTCTTGCTGGGCTTGCACCCTCTGTGGAAAAAAAGAAACCAAATAGGTACAAATGCAGCTTGTATCTATAAAACCACTGGCTCTGCATTCTCTTTCAGTTTGTTTGATAAGAAGGTAATACCATGTCAGTGGAGTGTTGAATAGGTGTATTCTTTTTATAGGCTCTAGGAAGTGTCAGACTAGAATTTTCTCCACTACAATTCTGTTTTCCCCATGGTTTTGATTTGGTTTTCCCTTCAGATTGATTTTCTCTGACAAAGAGATTTCCCTAGAATCTGTTTCTGCCTGAGTCAATGTTCCAATTACTATCACATCTAATGATGTTTCTTGCAATTTTCAGTGTATTTGTGTTCAAAAAATGGGTTTTTTCCCTAGTTAGAGAGCAAAGCACCCAAGACTAGATCCAAAAACAGCCTCAAGTCTCACTGATGCTCTCTCACCTCATGCTGGAGATGAAGTATGAACATCTTCAATCTGAATGCTAAAACTCTCCAAATGTCTCCAGTTCTCAACTGGGAGAGAGTTTTAAAAACTGCCTGGAGAACATGCAGAAGGTTGTGTTTGTCCATCTTTGTCTCACACCCTTGCCTGATGAACATCTTGCTGAGGCTGACCTGTAAAAAATAGTCATAAGTTGTTATATTCCTTCAAAACTTGGCTAGAGTGTGGTGTTCATCTTTCAGAAATAACCAGCTTCCTAATGCAGTCCACCAACACCTGAGGACCTGAATTCTGCTTTCTTTTATCACAGGTGGTTATGGGTGCATCTCCTACCTTGACAGACAAGATGAACCTGGGATGTGTATGAGGTTGTTTTTGGGGGAGGGAGGGCTGGGAAACAAGGCAGTTGCCCTCATTTGCTCTTGCTGCAGCTTCGCCACTGCATTTGGATAAAGATGATCCAGGTCCAAAATCATGGCTCAAGTGGCTGTTGGTTGAGGCACTCTCGAGAAGCAGCTGAGGAGAAGTAGGAGGCAGAGTGAGTAGACAGTGAGTACTGAAGGCTGTAATATGCTCAAAGGTGATGTGGATCCTTCATGGCTACTGAATTATCCAACACAGAGTATGTGTGGTACATAAGCCTGGCCCCTACTGCAGTCTCCTGTGTAAGGCAGTATTGATCTCTGCTGTATTTCTCAAGGAAAGAATAGAGATCTGGAATCAATAGTGAATGGATGCATTAAGTGCCTGGACTGTGGAGAGAGTGGGATTTAAGAATCACATCTGCCGCTGCATCTCTTATTGGCTGGTGCAGAGACCTTCCCACCTGTGTTGTGAAATCCCTTCTGAGGCATTGCATGGGGCAGTGAGAGGATGCCAGGCCTGTTAGAAATGCAGGAGCCAAGGATTCAAATCCTTCATGGTCCAGGTGGGCCAGGGAGACTAAAAGTCTCATCCCAACTCTCAAGACACCTTTTTTAAGGGAAGAAATTGGACCCAGGTCAGCACTGTCACCACTAGACCTGTGAAAAGGAATCAGTGCAAAAGGCAACAGGAACTTTCCAAAGGCAGTTATTTTGATGAAACATACACCAATATAGGGCCACTTTTGTTTATCTCTTTATCATCAGTAATTAATACAGGTATATAGAACCTTATCAGGATAAAGCTGACTCCAGTACCTCTAACAAACATGTTCTTGGTGACTGTTACAAATGTACTTTGTCATGAAAGTTAAGACTTCTTGCTGTCACTGTGCAGCTCTACTTCATTTAAATTATGTTCATGCCTGCTGTATACTAGAATTCCAGTTATTATAATTATATGGAACAGGTTATTAGTTTGTATGCTAAAAAAGTACCATGAAAGAAAGAGGGAAATGTGTTACATCAAATATCTCTTTTCTGTCCTCTATGTTATGAGTTAGCATAAAATGCACTTTATTCTTAATTAAATTATGTCAGGGACTTGTTGCAGTGCTTCATTACCCATTCTCCACAAAGAGGCATGGCCCCATCAGTCTTGTGATGAGATGCCACCCAATAAGGTCATTATGCCAAGAAGCAATCTAGGGAGAAGCTATTATCTGGTTTTCTACAAAAGCGGTTTCTATTCTTATTGGTTTGCATTATGTAGCAGAAATTGGATTTATATAGTAGAAATTGGACTTAGGAGGGTGCAGTGAAACATGCATGCTACCTATTTTTCAGCCTGACTGTGGGATGTTAAACTTCCTTTAGATAGAGCAGAGCTAATAGTCCAAGATCTTGAGGTGCACAGTCAGCATCTCAGCTGAAGACAGTGGAAGGAGTCATGCAGTTATGATAAAAAGGGTTATACAAAAGTCATTCTGAAATCTATTTCTCACTTAAATAGGGTAGAAAAAGCCAGCAGGCCTGAAAAGAGACCTGCTATTCCTGCAGATACTTGCAAGTGCCTTCACTAGCTATTTATTTACAAGAACTACAGCCCTTGCATATGAAAATCTTATAATTTATAAATGGAAGTTTAGTTGATTTGACTGCACAGGGATGAACATCCATGTGCATAAATATGCCTTAGGGCCCAGCTTCAGATTAGAGAAATCTAATCCTGCCAGCCCTGCAAAATTGAAAATTTGTTATCCAGATGTTACTCTGAAGTATTTTGACCGAAATTTTGCCTAAGGTTTACATGGGAATTAAACAAGAGGAAAATTTGTCTTCTTGGGATGTTCTTGTTAGGGGCACTGCTACCATTTCAGTCATATTACAAGGAGTTTCCGTGATAATTTATTCTGAGAATTTAGAAAATGCAGTGAAATTCCAACAGAGGATTTTGTACTGTCCATTCAACAGCAGCAAGTATTCCAGTTTGGAGAGAGATTATAAAGTAATGCACTGGGAATAGATTCATATGAGCTAGACAGAAAAATATTCAATAACAGCTGTTTAAACATGAGTATTCACTTTCAAGTTATTCAGACAGAGAGGAAAAAAAAAAGAAAGGGAAGGGAATGTGGGTGAGGAAAGGGAAAGGGAAAGGGAGAGGGAGAGGGAAAGGGAAAGGGAAAGGGAAAGGGAAAGGGAAAGGGAAAGGGAAAGGGAAAGGGAAAGGGAAAGAACATTTTGAGCCTCTTTGCTAATTTGGGATTGAAATAATGTTAGTAAAATAGATATGGATAAAGCACACTCAGCAGTCTTGAGAAAGGCAAAAAACCCCTCATGTCTCTTTCATGAGACTTTGCTGCTTTACAGCACCTTTGGTAACATAGTGATTATTTTGTTCAGTCTTGTGTTTTGGTCTGTGATGTAAAACCATGTTCCAGGGAGAGTCCTGCCATGGCCTGTGCTCTCTACAGTTGTAGCCACTCACAGCTCAGTGGAGTGTTTCAGTGTTTGTTATGATAAATATCAGGCCACTGACCATAACATCTCTGAGTACTGAAATTCCCACCTTCACCAGAATGACATTTTGAAAGGTGTATTTTTTGGCTCATAAGAGAGGGAATAAGAAAATGAACACAGCTTTTGGAAATGGCAATGGTGGAGAAAGCTCTCTGACTTCTTTCAACAGTATCACCATTCCAATAGAACTCATGATCCATTGTCATATAAAAAAGAATGGCAAGGTACATTTAGTTCCAACAGATGTTTAAACTCCTGTCTTCTATCATGAAGCTTGTGCTTAAAGGTTCTGACAACTGTTGGGTCCTGGTTTGGAGCTGTGTATGAGCCCATCCTGAAGACATTTTGAGGAAGAGTCAGCTCAAGACATCAGTCATGAGACCACCATGCTGGGAAGCAGAAGATAGAGAAGGGAGAGGATTGCAGATTGTACCCTATAGGACTGAGGCCTTCTGGTGAATCCTACTTAACTGTGGTAGTGTTGACAGACTGTTGTACCTCTGAGATTGCTAAGGGACCATAAGTCTTTCTGAAGAACTGCAGGAATAGAAAAGGAAAACTAAAGGGAAAGACATGTGCCCCCTCACAGGCAGACATCTAGAGATGGCAGAGAGGCACATCCAACCTCAGACTTTACCAAGAAACTTAAGGGAGTTCCAGATGAAGAAAGTTGTTCTCCAGAAGAATTGGCAGAACAAAGGAGGCAAAATTAAGGAATTTGCTGGCTCAGATTACTCTGTCATTGGCCACAGATCTGGCTACTACTGGTTAAATCTCATAAGGACATGTGAAAGAAATACTCATTGCTCATGCAGAAAGGTGCTGCACCCAGTCTGTGCAGGAGAGTGGAAGGTGATATTGCAGGTGGAGAAGGAACCATCCTGAAGTTCATCCTGAAATCGCTGTCTGATAAAACCCACCCTCTTATTTAGATTTGGGACCATGATGGCCAAGGAGCACTGCAGTTTAACACTACTCCCAGCACTACACCTCAACCCCTCCTCTAACTTGTGGATTTTCAGTGCATACTCTCCTAGCCTTCCAGATCACCTTCCTAAGGGGACACAGGTAGGAAACATCCACCGAGGTAACAGCTTATGTAGTTGCAGGGCTACATAGTCGAAAGTAACACAACAGTAGTATGTAAAAATACTTCATCACAGTAAACCTGTCTCTCCCTAGGAGGTCCTCTGGATGATACTAACCTTGAAGATGACATTAGATTTACAGCTCAATTCCCTTGGGTAACGATGCCGATTACATCCATACTAAAAGAGCAAAGCAAGTTCATTTCCTTCCCCTCCAAAGCAAGACTTCACTCATGGCTGCCACAGGGAAAGCCTATGACAGGTTCCTGAATTGCTTTAGACATCCAGCAGCTGCAGAGCTCTTTGTAAAGGATAGAAATCTTCCACTGCTCCAGAGCAGCTGACAGCTGAAGAAAGATGATCAGCCAAATTCTTTGTTGTAGCCACTCCATATACCAAGATAAGTAGAGTGATTAAACTGATTGATAGTGCTTGGATACCCAACTGCTTTTCTCCCCAAAATAAGAGCTGCAGAACAGGCACTCGATTGCTTAATGAAATGAAACAACCATCTTTGTGTTGACAGTAGTATTACTGAAATGTAAGCAGAGGGATCCCAAATTGTTGGTTTAAGGCACATTCACCTTTCACGTGTGGCTTGAGTCAAAAATCCTGGGGTTCAGGCTGAGTGAATTTGCTGACACAGGTAAATAGTATGGGACTTGTCTGCCTGGCAGCAAGTAGCTGAAGATAACAGTGGAGTTGTCTACCTCTGAGTTACACTGAGGGCTCACTTTCTAGTCAATGCAGATTTCATCTGTCACTCAATGGACTCTAAGACATGATAATCTCACTGTAGAATAGACATCTAAAATATATCAGATGAATCATCTCTGAAAACATGCATTTCCCCTCAATTTATCTAAATCTGCACTTGCACCTACGGTTGCCTGAGAACCAAGAAAAACAGGCACGTAGTAAATCCACTTAAATGATTAGCAAAATTCTCAAGTACCTTATCCATGCTGTTAGGCAGAGACCCTGCATTTCTATTAATTGCTGCGTTAACAACACACACACTTAAATCAGAGTGTCAGTGGTCACCAGGTGAGTCATTGTGAATCGAGAGGTCAGGGAGGAATGCTTTTCTGACAGATTTTTTTGGTTTATTCCCAAGGCCTTTTGATAATCAGGGGAAGGGAGGCTGTTGATAATTTTCAATGGCATACTAGCATTTGATTTAAAGCTGCAAAGCTCTTGGTTTCTTGATGTTCCAGCAGGAATTTGACCACCTGCAAGGCTGGAAACAAGTGCTGCTGGTAAATACTCTTGACATGGACCATTCATAATCAACGAAGCTCAGCACAACCTTTAAAGGAGCATACCTGAAGGAGATTGCCTGAGGCAATTCTGTTCAAGGGCATTTGCACTGCGTGTAAATCTGATGCAAGATCTCTCCTCCTTGTTATGATCTTAAAGAGGCAGTAAGTTTTGGGGACTAGGTGAGACACTACTGATGGTGGTGTCATGAGAATTAACCAGGTTAGGACTAAGACTGTGGTACAGTTTTAACATGTGTCTTCATAATATGAATGTACCAATTTATCTACTATAACTGTATTGTTTAGCATATATAATCTGAGAGGTTACTAGATTGAGTAATTTCAGTGATTCACACAGGAATATTCACTATTGTAAGTATATATTTATGTAGCTTGCCCTATTGAGTCTTTATGCCTTTTTCTGAGAAAAATATAAGTTAAGTCTGAGGTATTACAGCATACTGGTGCTAATCTGCAGCACTTCTCTTTATATGCTTTGGCTCTCTGTATTTTAGGAGAGCTAGACAGCTTTCTTTGGGTACAGCAATGCAGCCAACTATCACCATATGCTGTGTGGGTTCCCTTTTTCCGCTCCTCAAAGGAACTGACAGTCTTGCCAGAAAAGAAGCAAAACAGAGTACTTTACACACACAAAGAGGTTCTGAAGGTTTTATTCAGGGTCAGGAAAAGAAATTATACATATGTATATTACATAGGAAAATTCAAGAGAGAAACCTCAAAATAGCTCAAAGCCTGGGACATTGGTGACCCACCTTCCCACTTGGGTCAGTGTACCACTCCACCTTGTTTGCTTCTCTAACCTCAAAGGAGCTTTGGCCACTTGGTTATTTCCTGCTCCAAAGGTTTATGTTTTATACATTTTGTCTAAGAGTCAACTTTTCTGTACAGGAGGCATGGTCTTGACTGGCCATTCTCTAATGAAAAATCTTATTTTTTCCTAGTATTCTGTGAGGCTGAACATTTTAAATTGCAGTAGCTGACTTGTGCACTATTCTATTTCCTTTTTAAAAAAAACAGTCAGCTCCCATTTACAGAATCTCAGATCACCACAAACTTAATCCCACCACCCTTGTGCAAACATTTTCACCATGATGTCACTGGGAGTTGTAGGTTTGGAGAGCTGAAAAGAAGTACCTGTTAAATATCTGTATAGCTAATGTGAGGATTAGTGTTCTGTGTTTCACATCGTGTCTTTGTTGCTTTTAACTACCTGCTCTGCTCTCCCAGAGGCTACAATTTGGTCAGTTACTTAGCTGACTTCAAAGGTGTTCTTCTGCTGAGGTTTACCATGCCAACACTTAACAAAATTCCTGCCCTTCTGAAAAATGCATGTGTAAGATAAGGCACTGCTCAGGGCAGTTGACTCCTGGTACCTGGGCTGTGGGTTATTCATGCCAGAGCTTCGGAGCCGACTCAGCTCTAACTGTGCTGTTTGAGGAAGCACATGAAGATACAGCTGTATTCTTTCCAGGGCTAGAAATAAGGCCATTCATTTTTGGGCTGAGCCAACTTTAAAAGTCACTGGTCAGAATAAGTCATTCTATCTATCTAGAGGTGTCACAGGTACTCCTCCTGGGTATTGGTTGGGCCAAGGTCTGGACCACCACCTACAGTTTCACATTCAACTGGTTTAGGTTGAGCTGGGTTCAATATTTCCAGCCATGACAGATCGAGACACATCTTCCTAGTTCCTTCTAGGAATCACAACCAAGATAACAACTCTCTGCCAGAATCAGCTGCAATATAACCATGCAGGACTATGAGGCTATGATAAAATCCAGGCTTTCATCTGGAGACTGGTTGGAGTGCACTGACTCCTGTGACCGTGGGGAATGAGGGACAGGAGAGAAGGCTGTATTTTGCCAGGTAGTGCCATGCAGTCAGGATGTGGGACAGAGACTGGGAAAGTACTTCCTTGGTACAGGCATAACCTCAGCATGTTTATTGCAGTGAGCCTGGGTCCCAGACTGCTGGGTTTGGATCAAAAAAGTCCTCAATCCAAATAGTCTCTGCCTCTTTAGCTTAGTTATGAGGCTAGATTTGAAGGGATCTCATGCCTTTGCACTGTACCTTGGTTTGGAATTGATTCCTCTGGGAATGCAAAGCATGAAGAGCACATGCAGGGGAAAAACCAGTGCATGCACAGCAACCTGACAGGGCCTGGGGTCAGGAGGGAGCAAAACATAATCTGGAATGACACCATCCATCCCAGGGTAGTGGTGTTACCAGGGATTTGCTGTTTTCCAGAGTATTCCAACATGCCAACACGCTGGGTGATGGAGTGGTGACTATGGTGCCTTAGTGACCCTCTAGTTAATGAGGTGTGATGTTTATAACCACAAAAATCTCCACTGTTAAATATAATACAGGCTGAGTAATAAATAGGTGCTGTTCAACCTCACACTTAACAATTCATGCAACAGATACTACTATAGTAGACTACACGTAAATCTGATGGAGGAAGAGAAATGTGATTTTCCTGATAAACATACCACCCATTTTACTCTTTCCACTCTTGAAATTATTTTATTTTTTTTTTTAGGAAAATGAATAAATTTAAAAGTCTCAAAATGTAAATTTGTGAGGGACTTTTTTGCCATAGTATTTTCCAAATACATTTTGCTAGAGCCACTTCAGTACAGTGAGGTGCACCACAAAGTAAAGTTCATTGCAAATACATTTTATTAATTAAAATCACGTTCAGTATCAGATCTTCACCCACATACCAGCAGCACAGAAGTCAATTTGCTTTGTTGAGGCTATGTCAAAATGAGGGTATCCACTTTTATGCTTGCAAGACACATTGAGGACCAATATAAGTACAGTCACTTTTAGTTTGGACAAAAGGCAAGATCTAGGGAAAATAGACATCTAATTTTCCTATGAAGTTACAGCTGGGCTGCCTGAGGTTTCTCATGCAATTTTGCCATTGTGAAGCTGCATTAGATTCTGTTTTTCCAGGCAGTTTTCCTACAGCTCCAGTGAAGTTGATTTATGACCCACCTACTTCTACATGTTGTAGCAGCAATACTAGCCAAGCTTCTTCAGTACGTATCCACTTTCAGATTTTCTTATTTAGAAGAAATTTATTTACTCTATATTCTTACATGGAACATGGCCTGTATTCACGCTTTATTCCCCTTATCATATATAGGTTAGAGGAGGAAGTAAACGGAATATTTCTTGGGCAGTGTCCTACACTTAGATCTTAAAGTAATATTCTCACTGTCCTTGAAGAAACAAAGAAGAAAAACCCAGAAAAATCCTTCCCTCATTCTTCCTTCTCCCCAGATTAAAGGCACTAACCTAAGGCACTCTAAGCTATAAAACTAAGAGGCCGACAATCCTGCTGTGCTTAGTAGAGCAGCAAGGTCTAATGACTCCTGAACTGACGATAGAAATGATTGGACTCCCAGCACACCCAAGTGCCCAAATTAGGTAAGATTAATTCAGAACAAGGTGCAGATGGAACACAACCCTTCCCACTCACACCTGCAGCAGTTGGTACATGTATTTGTGTGCTGTCTCCTTCCCTCAGGCCCAGGGACCCTCCCTGAGCAGGCACTACCCCTGCCTGTCCCTGCCTGTGTGCTCTGACAGGGCAGTGCTTCTGTGGGCAGGTAATAGGGAGCATAACCTTCATGGGGGCATAATAGAAGGAAGGGGAAAGGATATTTCTTCTCTCCGCCTGTGAATTTCATGATGATGAAAGGGGAAGAGAAATGGATTCTCTTTTTTTCATTCCCATGGGAAATTAGTTCTTGGTCTGTGAAATTAGGGACATCTGGGCAAGATGTCTCTTGTATTTATATGTCTCATCCCTTCACTGGGACCCATGGAGTGAGCACTAGAGTTGCAGCCCCACTGGGGCCAACTCAAAATACAATTAAAGAAGGGAAGTGATGTGATATAAATGGAACTACATGTCACAGAGCCATAGTATGTGTTTTGAACCAGGCAGAAAAATGTTGTGGGTGTGTTCCAAGCATAAAATATTTTATCTGAAATGAAGAAAGGAGTCCATTTATTTCACAGCGTGAGCAAAGCTTACCACTGAAGAAATCATATTTTGGTGGGTTTTTTTTTTCCTGCAGTGTGTGTTTGCTACCCTCCCTTTTGAGAGCTCACTGCTCTCTGTGTGGTATCTGACATATCCTGCATGGCTTTCAGATGCATTAATTCTGAAACTGGTGAAAAAGAAATAGACAGTGACAGACAAGAGCAGCAAAAAATAATTGCCAGTGTTTTGCACAGAGAATGGAGAGAACAAGTAATACAAGGAAAGCTGCAAACAGACATACCTCCATAATTTCTTTCTGATGTGGTTGATGCCTGATAATTGACAGAGCTCAATTCTGAAGAGTAAGCAGGGAAAAAAGGAGGTAGAATGAGATAAAATCAGATGGAGAGGGTTCCGTTGCTGTTCATTTTAATAATGTTCATCTCCCCACATTAAGCTTTTGTATCTCTCTTATTCTAGTGCTAATAGATGGAGAGGTAAGAACATGGAAACCTCAGCTTTATCACCACTTATCATCCTTACAAAAGACAGGCAAAGTAGCAACTTCCTTAATAAGACAGGATGATAATGGATAAGTGGTTTCCAAGGACACCTTTGGGAGGAGGCAGGGTTTGAAGTGCTGGCTTGGCAAAGAGTGCAGGGAAGAGCAGCTGCTCTTCCCACCCTCCCCTTGGGTCAGCAGCGCTGTATGTGTTTGCGGGTCTTCATGGATGGGTGGTGTCACTGGTGCTTGGGAAGCTGATCCCAGTGTGGTTCACACATCTCTCTGCCAGTGCTGGAAAACAGGTGGTTACTCTCCCAGGTTACACTTTGGGAGCCTGAAGGCAGTGGGGTGGGGGTGATCTGTGAAGATTTGTACCCCTGTGCTGCCCATGCCAAGTGGAGTGAGGTATTTCCACCAGTGGCTGAGCCAACTGCTCTTAGGCATCTTGGTTAATTATTTTGAATGTAGGGAAGGGTTAAATATGAGCCTACACATCTCCTTGATCCAAACTCTAGTTGTGCTTGAGAAAAAGGGCTGAATGAAATCTATTTTGGGACATGAAGAAGTCCTGATTCAGCTACACTTTTAAACATATATATAATTTTTCAGTAAATGTATCATAAGCAGTTGTTTAGACAGTGCTGACTTAAGGCCAAGTTTCCCTCTTGGTACCAGATTGTGATTTATTTTTTTCCTACTACAACCCAGTTGAAAAAAAGCAAGACAACATTTTTGTTAATAAACGTTAGAGGACCTGAGAACAGATCATAACAATTCTGCTTTGATTTTCTCATAGTATTAAAAGTGGGGAAAAAAAAAAAAGGGCAATGGTGCTTTTTATCTTCTCTAAAGTTTATTGATTTCTAGGAGAAATGCCTTTCTCTTTTAGAAAATCAGAAGACACTTTTTGAGGAATGCATAATATTCAAAGGGTTAGATAGTAAAATCCTACATTGCCAGGATGCATCTTATTTCAGTGTGGCATCTTGTTAAAGTAAATGGAGATGAAGTGAAGACAAAGTCTTGGCAAAGTTGTGTTGACAGTATCACTTACTTTTAATACAGAAGACAGCCCTAATGTTAGAGGATTTATGTTCTTTAGAAAGAAATCATATTTGAAGTTGGCTAAAGTAATCTCAGTTCAAACTGGAATTAAATTCTCTGATACCTTTTTCGTTTGAGAGCTTAAGCTGAAAACCCTGTTTGGGGTCACATCATTCCCTTGTCAAACATGTCTGTATTGAGAACATATTGTCCCTCCAAGGTAATGTCCTAGTCCCTCGAAATTAAATATGCTGCTGAATATTACATGAAGAGACAATGGCCATCTTTCTAATTGCAAATAAATAATAATAAATTGCAAACCTATAGTAACAATATATAATAATAATATAGTTGGGGTAAATCATGCATCCTTACAGCCCTACTAAGATCAGGTACAAGATCAGCTTCATAAACTCTGAGGACTTTAAATGCTAAATAAAACTTCTGATACCTTATTTTGTCCTCTTTGGTGTCCTTCATCACTCAAATTCACAACAGATACTGATCAAAACATTGATTTCAAAAAGCTGTGCTGGCTTTAAGGACAAACAAGTGAAAAATCCATCTTTTCCTTTGGGAATTTTTTTCAGCAGTTACATCAACATGCTAATACAAAACATGTCCTGTTTTTTTCAAATTTAGCTTTGTCTTCATTCCAGGCACTGGTTCTTGTTATCCTCTTCTAGGTTAAAGAGTCCTTTCAGAGCCAGGATGTTCCCTGTATATCAGCAACAGCAATCCAAGTGGATTCTAATTTCTTCCATTAGCTGAATGGGCCAACCTAAATGTCCTGCTTTAGAATATCTTTCTCTACCACTAAAATGATTTTTGTAGCCTTCATTTGCAAACCTTTTCAAATTAATGCAGTGTGAAATATGGATTAAGAGCTATGAGGAAGATATTCAGTAGATGGGGAACTAGCTTTCTGATTTGGTGTCTGTCATCACCTTTTTTCATTCCTTTCCTCTTCAGCAAATATTGCTTTAGTGGAGAAAAATAAATTTGTGCAAAACACTTAGATATCTTCTAAATGTGTGACAGATCAGCCGTACTGCAGCACAGGTACACAGGCTTGGATGTATGTTGAACATACTGCACCTAGTGCACCATGTACAAGCTGTGCATTTGTCCAGCATCACCTGGATGGAAATATGGACCCTTGTCTCCATGGCAGCTGAAGGCCCTGCTTCTCCATTTTGAGTGGGGCCACCTCAGCCTTCTGCAGTTCAGCAAACTTATATGTGTCTGCAATTTGTATTTTCATGGTGTAGTAGCTTGTGTGTCAACATGGCTCATCCCTTTGCAGTCCAGATTAAGTCATTATTGATATTTATAAAGAAGTTGAACTCACCATTTCCAATCCTTTCTTTCTGGAAATTCAAACTTTATTCCCTCAGCTTTTTCACCATGGGAAGAGTTTTACTGAAGTGATTGAAAAGGAAGAGAATGAAACTTGATGCTGCATTTATTGCCTTCATGTGTTTTATTCAGGACTTTAGCAACAGCATCAGAGGAGAAACACAAGGCTCCTACAGAGGTGCTTAAGGATTATCTATAATTTAGAGTCCCTGTATAGACTCTGCGTGATCAGTTAAACAAAAGCCTTTTATCTTCAGTATACAAGAAGTAAGACTACTTGGCCCAACAGTCTGAAGAAAATTTAAGAAGCAAATAGTAAGTTTTGAAAGGATTGAATTTCAACTCAAGACACCGTTGTATTTAAAATCCTTCTGATTTCAAAGAAGGGTTAAGATAAGTACTTCATAACTGATTTTATAATCTTACTAATTCCTGCTGCTCCATTGTTACACAGGTTTTGTATTCAGAGTCCTCAGCACAGTGTGACTCTGTACCAGTGGAGACCTTTAGATGTAGCCTGTACACTACATTACAAAAGTTCATTCCATGAGTCCTGCTAAGCACCCTATGTATATACAATGAGATCAGGCAGTAAAGTTTTCCTGTTGTGCCTTAATTTTTCAGACCTATTACTTACAGGGCTTTCACGCCTTCCAAAGACTTACTAAGTGAAGGCTGTATTTTTCAGATGATAATTTACTGAACTTTTATCTTAGTGGGGTATAGCTATTTTAGGAAACAGTCAGTAATTTTGTGCTTCAGCAGTGTTTAACTGTACACACCCTTAATTTCCAATACATGGATTTTGCTGTGCAAAGGAAAATTACTAAATGGATCAATGAACTGGTGAAAGTTCTGAGATCACAGAATAGAATTTCTTGCCTAGTTCTCCCAAAAATATCACTCATGAAAATCTCAATCTTAGGCTTTTTATGAAGAAACAAAAAGAGAGAGAGAAAAAAACCCTCATTCTGAAATACTGGTGAGGCAGCTGGAATTCAGCTGCTGGAGGAGGCTCTGACAAACCATGTAACCTGTTTCACTACCTTTTAAAGAAAAGCTTATAATCCATGGGCTCAGCACTAAGATTTGGGACAAGGTCTGCAGATAAGGAAAGCTATGGATGTAAAGCCAGCATAATTGTTTTATGCACACCTTCATCTCCCTGGTCTCCATTCAAGCTGAGAAGTTTAATTACTGGTTTAGTTAATCAGCTGGATGACATTACCATAAATCACAATGCAGTAAGGAATCCAAAGGAAGCCTTTGTCAAGTCCTGAAGACAGAACATCTCCACAGATCAACCTACTCACCTCTATTTCTGCTCTCTGCTCCCTCGTTTTAAAGCTCTCTGGCATTCAAGCCACAGGATTTTTTCCCGGGTATTTCAGAAGTGCCAGCTGGATCCATCTAAAGGACAAATTACCCGGTACCTGAACCATCATTTGGCTTCACCTGTTAATCTGTTTCCTTCTCACTCTCTGTAATCAAGTTTCAGACCCCACATATGTGTGGATTTTGCACCAATGTTATTTTTCATGGAGTTGCACCTGTTTTTCAGGTCACATGTGGTGGCCCATGAGAAGGAAGGGATCCTTTTTGCTATTTCCCTTGAGCAGAACCTCTATATGCTGCAATAGATCACCTTCTATACAGAAGGGATAGGATGGAACAGGGATTCGATCACAGGCTGCAGAGGCAGAAGGGTGAACCACTCAACAATTTCATATTGATGAAGAGTTTCTCTCAGAGATCTTTGAATGTAGCTGACAAATCAGTACATTCTGTTAAGCTGTATATATAACCTTTCTTGATCATACAGTCCTTGTAAAATCACTGTGCTTAGAAAATTAGCTAATCAATTCCCTGTCTGAGTGACTGAACACTCAATCCTCAATCTGCCTACAGCATTTTACTTCCTTGGCTTTTAGTTTCATCTGAAAAGGTGAAAAGCTGACATGCAGTTTAGAGAATGTTTAAATTGATTAAAAATAATATACTCAAACACAGATAAAATGCATGCTACAGTTTTGTTTTGTTTTTGTTTTTTTTTGTTTGTTTGTTTGTTTGTTTTTTAACAGAAGGAATGCCAGCGTGGCTAGAGAACAAGGTAGAGAAAGCTATTAGGAAAAAACCCCACTTTTTAGGTAGCTGAGATTGTGCCCCAAAGGAAAAAAAAATCACATGCCTTATCAGGCTAAATGCACAAGCAAAACGCAAACCAAACCCCACATTGTTTAAATCTTTAAATACCCTTTCCAGGTCCATCATTTGCAAAAAACTTGAGTGCCAAAAGATGATTGAGGCATAACAAGAGCTCTGAGAAAAAGTAAAGCCAAATAAGATGAATGACCCAGTGAAGAGTGACAAAAGGCTGCTACAGACTAGACGGTATTCATGAAAATCTAAAGGCACTAAAGTATAGAATAGGTGAGCTACTAGGAAATACCTAGTCTTTTGTTTAAAATTGGCTTAATACCAAGGAGTAAATGGCCATATGATACCAGTTTAAAGGATGGTGGCAGAAGAATCAGGGAATTTGAGCTTTGGGGCAGGATGACGTTCATATTGGGTAAATTGGTAGAACCTTAGCGTAGGCATTAGACATTAGCATAGACAAAACTAGCAGGCATGTGGATAAAACCTGGGATATATTAGGAAATGCTGAGACACTTGTGGAAAGAAAAAGATCATGCTACACAAGTCTGTTTGAAGTACTTTGAAGGGATCTTGTCTTTGGATAAAGAACTCTAGTCTGATGACAAATTTGACCACATATTCTAAAGATTTTTGAGAATCTGCTTTACCAAAAATTCTTAAAAAGTTAGTTGTTTTGGAATATGAATGGGAAAATCTTTGCATGGATGAGCAGGTAGCTGAAAGGTAGGAATAAAAGGGCAGGAACATATAGGGGTGTCACCAGTGCCATCCTACAGATGGTTCCAGCACATGCACTTTTAAAATTATACAGAGGATGTGGATAAGAGTCTTGTCAGTGAAGTGGGGAAGCTTGCTGATATTTTATTATTCAGAGTAGCAGAAGATAAGTGAACTGCAAAGACTTGCAGAAGTATTACAGTATCATGTGACTTCATGATAAAATGGCAAATGAAATTTAACACCAAAGTGTGAAGTAATGAACTTCATTTTAAAAAGGACCAAAAACCCCAAGCACAATCTTAACTTTGCATATATAATGACAGTCTCTTATTACCACTGAAGAAAAACATCTTGAGGTTAGAAAAGTCACTTTCATGCAACTATTAGCTGGATGCTCACTGACAATCAAAAAGTAAAGAATAAAAAGCTAAAGAATAGAGAATAGTACAGAAAACATCATTATGCCATTATATGAATCCATTAAATTATCCAGCGTTTGAAGTAATGTTTGTGATTTTAATCCTTTCCCTTCAAAAGGATACAGACAATTGGAAAATGCTCAGAGGAGGTTGCAAAGGTGAACAGAGCTACAAAATTATTTCCATACAAGTGACTAGACTGAATAGAACCACCAGCAAAGACACAAGTTGTGAATGTCATGGTGGAGGTGGCAAGGTGGTGATTGCACTTAATTCTCATAATACAGGGATTAGAGATGATGTGAGGTGGCATATTTAAAAAAAATAAATCAATGAAAAGACTGGGTACTTTTTGCACAATGAATATTTAAGCTGTAGTAGTTTTGTCGGAAGCACACGTGTTGTAAATACTAAAAGTTTGTATAGACTTAAAGAAATGACTGCATAAGTTCAGGAGAGAAAAGTCTTTGGAGTGCTGTTCCACAGAGAGGCCAGCCCAGTCCTGGCGTTTCCCTGGACTGGGCATGGTGGGAGGTTGGGCGAGTGAGGTGTGGCAGCTGCATTGCCTGTTCACACCCTCCTCTCTAGTTATGTGAGTGCAACACTCAAGAATGGCATCATTTTTCTGTATGTCTTGGAGAGGAAAAAAGACATTGGCTGAGGCACAATTCATTGTTCATACCACTCCAAAATGGAGGAAGTTTCTACAGTTATTGTTTAGCTCAGAGAGAGGGTTTTGTTAAGAAAGCTCATTAGAAAAGTCAACTTTCACACCTCGGCAAAACCAGAGCAGAGGCTCATCCTTCTCCTGTGTGGACAAACCCACATCACAGCCCATTGCCACCTGTGAGCCCTGGGTCGTGCTCCCAGACGTGTTCACCCAGGAGTTTCCAGCCATTTCTCCATCTGCTGCATTACTGAAGTTCAGCCTCTGGCCTGGCGCTGTCACTGAGGATATCTGGTCACCAGAGCTGTCCCCTTCTCCCCAGCCATATGAAAGCTGGCAGCTTGGTGGGAGCAATGTGAAGAGGTCTGAGCTGCTCCTGCTGACGCTCCTTTGCTCTGGCTAGAAAGTGCTTGAGTGCCTTTAACCTGATGAAAATCTGGCCCTTTTTATTCAAATGAGGATTAAGTTGTTGCATAATTAAAATAATCTAATGACAGGAACTCCAGAGGGAATTTGCAGTTTCTTTTCCACAACCATTTTAAAATATGTGTAATGCACAGCTGATTTACAGCCTAAGTGACAAACATCTTGGGCTTTAAAAATAATCTCTTCGATTTCAATTTTCCCTGTATCCCTCAGCAAATGTATGCCCCACAGCCTGAGAGACTCTACAAGCCCTGCTGAAGGATATTCTGATGAAACAGCCACTGCAAACAAGTGTATTACCACAGCAAGTAAAAAAGCATGAATACAGCGAGGTGCAAAATGACACAGTCAGCATTACCATATATATTTACCTGGGCCAGAGCTCCATGTAAATAATATATAAGGAATGGCTCTTTACTGTGTCCTAAGGGAGGAGCAGTGGTTTACAACAGATCATCTTAATAGGACACAGTGTCTAGAAGGTCCTGGAAAATTCCTGATGTAAAACTTTTGCCGTAGTGTAGAGATGTGCTTGCCTATGACCTAGCTTTTACAAATGTTCAGATAACCCATAAAACGCCTTTTTGGCAATACTTATTTACACATAACTCTTCTGAATTTATGTGGAAGTGCAAAATGCACAGAAAGCTGCTCAAAGGACCAAAGTCCTCCCATGGAAAGCTATTCCTTAGCCACCATCCTGTTTGATTTTTCTGTGATGGAGATTTAAGGTGACCATGATTCTTCTGTAATGGCAACAAACATGATGGAGGGGTAAGAAAGAAAGCCGATTGTGGAGGTAAACATGTGGATGACTGCTGGGACTGTGAAGGGGGGAATGTGGTTGGCACCACTTACAGAACAGAAGTGATAAGAGGAAGGTCTGTAAAAAAGCAGAAGAAAATCCCATGGGTACAAGAATAGTTAGAATAGAGTTGTTACTGTAATTCATAAAGTATTGGAAAGGGGTGAGAAAACATTAGAACAAGTCTAAGCATCAGAGAGGATGAGGAGGGAACAGAGACCTACAGACATGACAAAAAGAAAGAGTTGTCAGTGAGAGTTCAGGGAGAAGCTAAATTTGAATGAAAAGCAATCCAGAAAAATGGTTGGGGGAATAAAAAATGGAATTCATGGTTGTCATCAGCATTCCCAGTGAGTTGAGAGGAGAAGGAAAGCAGAGGGGTGATAAGGTTTTTAGGGAAACAGGTGAGTACAGGCCTGGAAAGGTGCTCAGTTTGGTGGGTAATGGCTTGTAAAGTCAGCTTAGGTAGTGCTTTTTCCCTCAGAAATGTCTGAGTATTGGAGTGGACCAGTTCAGGAAAGGAAGCTATGAAACAATTGAAGGCAACCAGGAGCTGGGAATGCAGGATTTATCCATGGAGAAAAGAAGCAGGAATAAAGAGCAAGCAGAGAGCTCAGAGTGAGAAAAACAAGGGAGAATGAAGGACAAAAAAACACAATAAGATCATGAAGAAGGAAAGAGGGAGGATACTGCAGCTTTGAGCCACTTTTTCAGTTTGCTAGTAGGGGATTCTCTCTGGGAGCTGAAATCATCGCTGAAGGAGCACAGGGCAAATGCTTGCAGGAAATTTCTCCAAAGTCCCTGAGCCCTTGCTGGGTGCATTAACCATAGACCAGCAGAGGTTAATCAAAGCTGGAATGCAAAATTAGGTTTTGGGGAGAGTTTGAGCATGTGAGGGAAAAGCAAATGGAAGAGAGAAGTGTACAAAGCATCAAAGACTGAGAGCAGATCCAAGGGAAGACTTTATCACTGAGCTAATACTTTATCCTCCACAGAAGAAAAGTGCCTGAAGCCACTTGTTACTCATGTCAAAGAGTGCATGGCATTGAAAGTAACTGAGAGGGAGTTATAATCACCATAAAATCATCATAAATGCTGAAAGATATCCCCTTCATGATCACATTAGCAGCTGAATCACTCAGCTTCTTCATTAGTATATGCAGGAAAAAAAAGGAGGGAAATGAAGAATTTTTTTATAAGAAACTATTTTTCTGAACAAGCAAGGAAATCACAAGCCAGCATCCCAGAAGAGAGTTCCTGCACAGAACTCATTGCAGGTTAGTTGTACATCATTTTCTATTAAGTGTTGGACATATTGTAGAGGGACCAACTTGTTGCCATTTTACATTTCCCAGTGGAATGATGTTTCTACACTGATTCCTCTCTCTTGACAGCTTGGTAATACTCTGGATGTGATGGGTAATGGCTTGTAAATCCTGTTTAGGAAAAAAAAATAGAAAAATAAAGAAGTTGCCTTTAGTTTTGTGTTATGGAAAAGCTGTTTTTCTTCCATTCAGCTGTGTCTTTGCACATGGCTACAAGAACCCACCTGCCTCTGCAGAGACTCAGGCAGTAATGGGGAAAGGGAACATGATCCCTCCCTTTCCTTTCCACAAGAAACAGTAAAAGTTTTGAGGCACATCTTTGAGAGTAAGGGCTTAGGGAACATGAAGATAGTCACTTGCTCTAAGTCCTGTTGCAGCTGTGAGGTTGAAATCATGGCTCCTCTTTTCAGTCAGTAGTATGCTGAGGTTTCTCAGAATGAAAATGTCTCCATTCTCTTTGAGTCATGTAGCAGGCAGAACAAGCAACAGTTGCTTTGACATACGTGTGGCTCGTTAAAACCTGGTTAGACTCAGTTTTCAGCCACTTAAAATGGTATTTTTTTTTATTGCAGGATTAGGGAGCTGGAGGAAACCAGGCCTAGAGAAAAGACAACAGCGTGGCTTGGCCTTCTGCTCCCTTCCCAAGCCTGAAAGAGGATGTCTGGCCTCACGTAATAGAGAAAGATATGCCCAAGAGCTCAGCAGTCAGACCCCCCCTTAATATCAGTAATAGCTCCTAGCACCATTTCCTAGCTTTTATTTCCCCACCCATCAACCCTTTCTCACTGAAATGCAAAGCTGCTGCTGGGCACTTCTGTGTTTTTTCTAGCTGTTCTTTAGGTAGCAAAAACTTGTACACACACAAAAGGGAGCAACAGGAATTACAATTGGTGTAAACTATACTGAGTTTGGGTGTAGGAGACTTTGCTCTGACTCCTGGTTGCAGTGGTCACTAGTTTCTATATCTAGATCCTTACCAAGAGGACAACTGTAGAATCAGGTAATATCAGCAGTTTTACAAAAACAATTAATTTAAACAATTTGATGCATTTAAAACCTGATAGATTTATTACATTTCACATGAAAATGACAACAAAACAGCTTAGACTAATTCTACTTCCACACCAAATGGTTGGAGTGGAGAGGTGGTAGAAGAAAAAAATCAGGATTTAGCTTCCTATATATTCCCCTCCTGACTGAACTACTCCCATTAGTCTCTCCCCTCTATTCATACAACATGCTCCCAGGCCTTGCCAACTCCAAGTTTGCACAGCTATTTGTTTTATGCTATTAATTTAAAGCTGATTTCCCTGAGGTCAGCTATGACTTTCACTCTGCTTTTACAGCTCCCTACATAATGGGACATAGCCCTGAGTAAAGCTTTAAAGATGCAGTATAATGCAAAGTGCATACCAGGAACAGCAATATCACAATTTTAGTCCCCCTCTTGAAAACTTATTTAGTATGAAAAAAGACAGGAAGAATGTCTTTAAAGCCAGAAGGGACTTTCTGCAAACAACTTGTTAGACCTCTGTGTAGCATGAGTCCAGGGTACATGTAGTAATTCATATTCCAGGTGCAATAGTTGTAGTTGGATTAAAACTATTTCACAGGAGGGAGAGGTTTCTTTCCAATCAAAGCTTCCCTCTTAGTGCTAGAACATCCACCATACATCTTGGCAAGAACAGACATATGGCAGAACTCTTCTGCAACCCAAAAATGCAGAAGTACAGAGGTTCAGGAAGGATGGCAAAACTGCTGCCTAAATCAACTGGTGGCCAGAGTACTTCTGCAATACTTCTGTTCATACATTTCTGCAAGTACTTCTGTTCATACACAGGCATGATTAGCGTGCTTTGAGAGTGAAAATTACAGAGGTCAGTGAAAAAAATAAGTGAAAATATCTAAACAATATTCAGTTAACACTGATGAATATGTGTTTGTTCAAGAAGCATCACACATGCAAAATCTCCTATCATGGCCATCTGGACTTCCTCAGGGGGTGCAGTGGATACTTGTGTGTTTCTCCTAAATTCTGCTGTCCCTGGTACAGAAGCAGACAGATGTGTGATCCAACATTTCTGTTGGGCATTATGCATCTTACCACTATTTCAGGTAGAACTTCATGCTGGAAACTTTTTTGACAAATAAGCGGCAAGTAATGAATGAACACAAATGGAATGAGATTTTAAAAGAAAAGCTGGGTAATCCACAGGTCATGTAACCAGTAGTATAAATAACAGATGGGCAAAGATAATCTTGGATTGGAGGCTGAACAGTGAAAATGCAAGAGAGTGACTTAAAATGAACCTGCAATATAAAGCAGTCCTGTCCGGAGCAAGGCTCAGATCCCCAGGACCCCTGACACAGACTCTCTGTACTCTAGCAAGGATTTAGAATCAGGAGCTGTAGAATCCAGCTCTTTCTGAATTGTAGCAGGAAATTAAAGGGCAAGATGACCAGGAATCAGCTTTTTTAATCCTGAGAAAATACCTGGGTCTTTTATTTATAGAAATAAATTTTGATATTAATATTTAAAATAGAGTGACTACCAACCATTAAATTTGCTACACACAGGAATAGAATCCTTTTAGTGATACTGGAGTCAGTGGTGACCTAAATAGGTATTAAATGAGGATGTGAATGGATGTAGTGTTGCTTTCTTTTTCTTTAGGGCCACAGCTGGGGTATTTACATCACCAACATGGGAAGCAACCAGTGCTTCTGGAAACAAGCCACATTATCAAGCATAGGGAACCTTGTAGGAAAAAGGCTATTTGTAGGAGAAGGCAAAGAAGCCATGGGCAGCATGACTAGCTGCTTCTTTGCTTTATTGGAATCTGTGTGTTTGCTGTGTTGCTTTTCTTGCTCTCACTGTATAAAACACACTCCCTGGAGAAGGCAGGCTTTGCCCAGCCAGCTAAAGGCTCTCTGCTATTCAAGCTGCCTAATTACAAATTACGTCACATCAACTCATCTGAACCCTGAGCAGGGGGATTATAGACCTTTAGGGAGTCAGATAAGACTGCTAAGTCTCAATTCACTTTGAACATTTCACAGATAGCTACTAATCACAGGCACTCTCTTCTTTGTGACATCTGAAGCAGGGTCGCATCTAATCTGGTGAGTCACTGCACCCGCTGCCATTATTCTCCGGGTAAACACAGGACATGTGGGTGAAGGCAGGTGACCCGAGCTTCCTACACATGCAGCTAGCAGAATTTTCAATCAGAGTGAGCGTATCATGAGCAGAAACTCACTGGTAAGCTGGGAATTGAGAGTGATTTCAAGGAGTTAGGGGCCATTTGCAGGGTGGCACTGTAAGTCGGATGCTTTGAATTTTATTCATTTAAATTCTCTTTCCAAACTAGAAGAAGGACGCCTGCTACCTGGAAGTTTACTGATGAAGCAAATAATTCAGTGTTGACCTTATTTGTTTGCTGAAAGTATGAATCTGTTGGCTCCTGAGGATTTAACATTGAGGAATGGCAGCAACTGATTCTATGAAAGATCCCTAGAAAGGCACAAATTCTCTTCTCGATTGCATTGAAGCACTACCACCCAGACAAAATCACAAAGGACCTGTCCTGGAATATTACTTACAGGTTTTTGACATATCTGTGACTTCTCTGGAGTCTCCTTTGTTACCCCACTAACTCTCCCGGAAAATGAGAACAAGCTGAAAACCAGGATTTCTGACTTGGGAATCATTCTCAAATTTGAAATTTAATCTGGTACCATGATGAAAACAAACTCAGTGTTATTTTTTTGTGGTTGGTTTTGGATTCCCTTAACACAACAATAGTTTGAAATAATGTACTTGTCTTCATTGATTTTTTTTTTCCTGAGAAGATCAAGTCATTCTGTTTAATCAGCAACTGTTGGTTTTCATTTTTTTTTTTAACTTGTTCTGAGCAACTTGGTCTAGTTGAAGATGTTCCTGCTTTTTGCCAGAAGTTTGAAATAGATGACCTTTAAAAGTCCCTTCCAACCCAAACTATTCTATGATTCCTGATTTCCTCTCCTGTAGAAACCCATCCAGGGGTATTCCATGACCGTCCTGTTTCATGGCTGCCCTGACACATAGTGAAGTCTCCATGCTTGGAGACATTCAAAACTCGGCTGAATATGGCCTCAGGGAAGCAGATCTGAGCTGGTTCTGCCCTGAGGTTAGAACTGGGGTGAACAGAACCCACCTTGTCTGCTGGTGGTATTTCTATGATGAGCAAGATCATTTGTCACTCCACAACCTCCCTGCAGACAGAAGCCAGACTCCCCTTGATTTTAGCAGTGTGCCTTCACAACAAGGAGCAGTTCTGAGTGAGGACTACAATAGCAGCATTTTTGCAGCCAGCCCAAGGATTCTCAAAGCTGTCAGGAACTGAGAGGAAAGTCTGGCAGGTTTCAAAGAGCCATTTACCAACTGTGACCCTTTTATCTCATTGTGGAGAAAGGGGAAGAAGGTATAGGTTCTTCCCTATTCTGACGTCTTTCCTCCATCTTCTAAAATGAATATAAGCAAAGTGGGGATATAATTTACCTCTTGAATGACACAAAAGCTGCAACAGAAGACACGTCCTGCAAGGGTGAGAATACTTGGATATTTGGACAAGAATACCCCATCGCTGAGAACTGCAGACACCTTCAAAGTGCTCTCTCCAGCTGCTAGCCAGAGGTACAGAAAAGCTGTACTCTTTAGAGTTATGACCCAAAAGCATATTTTGTGATTATGATTATTCTTTTTTTTTTCTCAGACTCTCATATCTTGCCTATTAATAGCATTAATTCCCTTTCTGTCAGTAGAGAAAAAATAAGCCAAACTGGGGAATATAGTTAAATACTACCCTGGAAGTTACATGTTGAAGAAGCAAATCTCATGGGATGAACCATCTGTATCATCTTCAGGTCTGAGTTGATGTGGTATGGGGCCTCTGAGGAGCCTGGCTGGGTATGTTTAGATCTTGAGGCTTTTTAATCATGTGCCTTAACATTATGCCCCTGAGTACTCCTTCTGGACTTCATCAGGAGCCCTCATCTCTTTGACCTTCTTCTTGAACATGTAGCTACATCATTAGGTTCATCTGCGTTAAGGACCTTAATTAGAGAAGGACTTCGTCTGAAAGGTTCATGGCTGAGCTTAGTGCAGGGAGGAGGGGGGAATGAGCCTCTGAAGTCAAGTCAGTCTGTGTGACAGACTTTAGCTTTAGACCTCTGTATCTGAAGGTCTCATCCAGAAGGGTGCTGCTCTCTGTCTACCAGCCATGGGGGTGCATTAGTGTTACACTGGATGTGATCAGGACAATTCCAATGTCAAACACAGATTCTGTGAATGGACTGAGATTTACTAATTATGCAAGTGGCCGTGTAATGACTTGTGTCTTCATAAAATGGGGCCAAACAAAATGAAAAGGCACAGCACAATGTGAACACTGGCACCACATAATCAAACAAGGTTTCTGTACAAAGCACTGATAAAGTAAGTTTACATTTATCATCCCACTTAATTGTAATGGGTCTAAAATTAATGAGCCTTACCTCTAAACTCCATTTAAGACAATAGTTAATTGCTTCATTTTAATAAATGTTGGCAGAATGGTGAGTATAACAATGACTGAATGCTCAATTATTACCTAGGCTAGAAAATGAAGATATACAGTATTAATGATAATCTGAAAAGCAATTAGGATCCTGAAGGTAGAATAGGCAACTCACTTAAAAAGAGGGTAATAAATGAACTTTCTTATCAAACACAAAGGAAAATGAGGTCTCAGAGGCAAGAAATCTCATTGCCTGGGATTTTAGTTTGATTCATTTCTTGTTCCCCTCCTCTGGACCTGTGACGTGTTCAAAACCTGTCAACAATAGTGTCATGGGAACACAAGAGAGACAAGCGAAGAGCAATACATTCCTGCTGAGCAGCTTCTGCTGTACAGGATGGATGTATTAAAGGCATTAGAGAGCTCAGCTTTACACCAGCACCAATAGAGGGACAGGGTACACGGCAGATCTGGAAATTGAGGGTCAGAAATAAAAAGGAGCATGGTTGCTGAAAAAGCCCATGGGAAAACTTTGAACGGAATTAATCTTCACTGCACCTACATTCTACACCTCAGAAACACAGTGGTGTATTTCCAAACCCACAAAACCCTGGGGTGTGGGGATGCTCTTTCTATTCCTACCACCTATCTAAGTCACTGTAAATGTCTTCTTTTCCCTGATTGAGTTTCCCCTGTGGGCTCTGAGAGCTCTCTAGAGCAGAGCACATCTCTTTGTCAATGGTGTGTAACAGTAGTCATTGGGTCCCCAGGACATCTCTGTCATCCCCACAACTGCACAAGGACACCTCACAGAGGGGAACCTTCCTCAGCACGTGCCTGCTGCGTGTGTCACTGTCATCTGCCCAGTGAGCAGTGCTGCCCTTGTATAGCAGGGGCACAGCATGAAATGGAGGGAAATATTGCTGAAAGTGACTATAGTTCTTCTCGATTACACCTACCTGGTTGTAATTTTTCTTAGGAACAATGTTACTAATTTGATGGGAGGATGTTTACATAAACAGCCTTTTCATCAGACACTGAATAACAAGTCTAATTTTTATTAAATTTCTGCATCACTAAAATCTTTGAGATGTATAATATTAGCCTTTAACTCTATTTTTCACAATTAGTAGAAATTAGATTCTTTCAGAAGCATGATGACAGTTACTATGGATGGTCTTTAACTAGTCTGTTGTACAGAAGCACTGTACTACCTCTCCTTTTGATTTGCAAATTATTATATTCTCCAGCAGTGCAAAGTCCTGTTTGCATTCATTACTGAAGTTACTGCCTGAACTCAGGACATTTTCTGAACCATTTTCTCTTTCTTTGACAAATCTCTTTTCTTGGCAGTTTGCAGCAGTATATTTCCATTTCCTCAATTGCTTTTTTGGTTTCTTGTTTCATGACTGATTATGCTCTGTTTATCTATATTTAATCACATTCACTATTTGATATTACTTCAGAGTCCAATTTCAAAGCCCATTATCATTTGTTGGTCTTTAGCATAATTTACAAACCAGAAAACCTTGATTTCTGTGTCATTATACCCAATGTTTATATAAACAATAACAAAGCTCACATCCCACAGCTGGGTTTTGCAGAGTCTCTCATGGTCATTAAATTTTTTTTTTAAAGAGATGGTTTCTAGAATTAACCTAATTTTAAGCACTGTGCTAATATCTCAAGCCTGTATAACTCTTTCTCTTAGATGTTATTTTAATTGGAAACCAAGGAATTGGGTTAAAAGCCTTATGAATATCCTACCCACTGTAGTGATCAGTTTCATTACAGAAGCCTTTACACTGACAGTAAAACTCAACATGTTCTAAGAAGCCAGTGAAGCATAAACCCTTCTTTTTTTATGAAATTGCGTGAGTTTTCCAAAGTAGAGCCTGTATTATAATTTTTGTGTCCTTTAGAAACAGATCCCTGCTTTAAACCGGATCCATTCACTGGAGATGGGGCATTATTGTCAGGTGACACGAGGCTTTGGGGATTTTGTGCAGCATCAAATGTGCAGCCTGAGCAGAACATTAAAGTCCTGGCAATGGCTGCTACTGCTGCTTCTTTTTTTATTAGCATGGCTGCTCTCTGGAACTGCTTTTCTAACAAATGTTTACAAGATGAGCCTATTTCCAGTGCTTTTCACTTGCCGTTTTCACTTGCCATCAGCAAGGGCTTGTGCATCCTGGCTGGAGCAGGATGTTCACCTGAAGTAATCCTCAAAGCAATTCTGATTCAGACAACTTTGAGACCTGTAGACAAAGATGGGGTTTGTGTGCTTTAATATTCCTGTGACCTTTTGATTCAAGGACTCTGTCCAGGTATTGCAACTACTGCACTGCTTGTGCCAGGAAACACTTGAGACTTCGCAGCTTTAGTACCCCTTCCCCACTTGGAACTATGGCAGGAGAGTTACCTTTATGCCAAGGACAACTGTGCCAATCCCTAGAAAATCTCTTGAGCTGAAGATTTTAAAAAAGTAACCTTGTTTGTTTGTTTGTTTGTTTGTTTGTTTGTTTTTCCCCAGATCAGTGGAGCCTTCTGAAAGTTTGACAGCAAACAACTTCCAGGTTTTTACTGAGATTTCTTCAGGCTTTCAGCTCTTACTCATCCTGAACTGTTCTTGGTAGAATCAGTGGCTGAATTTTCTCTTCACAGCTCCAGAGCAAACCCAGATTTCTTCACAACACATTTCAGCTCCCCAATATTGAGAGGTGGCCAGTTTCTCTCTCTTCTGTGCTTCCTACAGCTTTGTCTTCCTTGCTTCAAGTAAACCTGTAGTATGAGTGGGGAGAAGGGAATTGCAGGGCCAGACCAGAGAGTCTGGTGAAAAAGGTAAACAAATTAGGCAGACATAAGGGAAGAAAGTTAGAAAAAATGCCTGGACTAAGAGAAGAACACTAGGAGGTAAAAAAGAAGCCAGGAAAAGGAAGTATAACTGGGACAAAACAGGCAAGAAGGGAAGGCAGAGACACCTGGGGCAGTGGTGCTACAAGGTGGGCAAAAAAAGCACTGATCACAGAGGATGGAAAAGAGGTTCAGACTTTCATCAGACTCTCCTGCCACTAATGGAAAAGCATGAAATCCTCTGGCCATCTACATGCCTTGCTTTTCAGTGCCAGCCTGCACTGGAAACAGTGGCCTACTACTGCTCTCCTTCATTGATCCCAGTGACCATGACCAAGGACCACACTTCCACTCTGCTGGATTTGGCAGATGGACTGATCTATACATCATCATATGCTGAGATTTATCCTGTGTGGTGAGGAGGTTCTGTTTGGGTTTTTAAAAGATAGAAGAACCTCCATATTAAATAAAACTTTCATCGAAACATCTTTACAGAGACTGCAAAGTCAAGCAGTCAAAAGTTAGGAAATGCAGATTGACAGCAGGAATTTCTCATTGCTGTAAGCACATCTTGTAACTGAGAGACATCTGGAAGCCCTAGATCCCTCAATAGTTATAACTTCTGGTGCCCTTTCCATAAAAATACTAAAAAAGGTTAAAAATCAATTCTGTCACCAGTCTTTTGTGACTGCAAATGCATGTAGGATGTGGGTCAAGAATGAATTTTAGACATTCTTTTTCTAAAGGAGGACTAAAAATCTTTGACATAGAGAGCAATGTGTGAAAGTTGGACAGTTTTATCTGAAGATGAAGGTAACCCTATCAATCTCATTAGCTGCTTTAACAACTCTGAGGATGAGAATTGATTCTTTAGCCCCCAGAGCTCTCCTGTGTGGAGGGAAAGGTGAAATAACACAACAGAAACTGGCAACTTGGAAAAATATTTCAGTTTACAACTCTGTAAAGAAGCTGTGGTGTGTAAAGTGATTTACTTAACAAGAGGGTGTAAGGGGAAAGTAAAAGATTCTGTTTTGAGATATATTCTGCCTCTCCTGATACCCCAACTCTACTGATTAATCCCTACAGAATTCAGTTTTACAGGGTCTCTTTTACAGGCATAAATGACTAGACATCTCCAAGATCATGTGGGGACATCAATCAGAACCCCGTATCTCCCTTCTGAGGAAAGAGGAGATACAAGCCAAGATATGGGAGCCAGTCAAACTCAAGAGTATAAGAAGAAGGAAGAAATGTTAATGTCTGAATATCTGAGCCAGTCTGACTGTAAATTGTGCCTTCTCCCAGGGTGACTCCCAGAAAATTCCCTTTCAGTGGTTTTGAATTTCCCAAGAAAAGCTGCAGTAGTCAGCACCTGCTCTTAGAGAGGAAGATCAGAAAAGACCTCAGTAAAACTGACTTTTCAAAAGGGTTTTAATAAGAATCAACTTCTCAAAAATTCATGGTATTTTACATTCCTGACAAAAGAACTGGAGCTGCCGAATATATTGCTTAAACCAGGCTAACCTAGCTCATAAAAAGAAAAAATAGGTGATTCTAAGGAAATAATCATAAACCTGGTTTTGGCCACACATCACTTTTGAACTTTGCTTCAACCACAGTACAAGGCAAGATTATGGATTTGTCTAAGGACAAAAGTGAAATTTACTTCAATGTAAGTAACTTTTTTTTTTCCCAGCTAACTAGCGTTGTGATTCATCTCACCCAGCTGATGAACCAAGCTAGTCACTCTTCATAGTCATTGGGGAGACCATAGGTACTTTTGGGACATGATTTATCACCTGTATTCACAATTTCCATCTCATGCTGCTCAGCTGCTCCCTACCCTCTGTGGCCTCTATCACCTTGCCCAGTTATGGATGTCTACACTGCCGATGAATTTCAGCCTCATTGCCTGATTTTCAGAAGAGCTAAACACCCAACTTTTTTAAATGTCAGATGCCTGTTGAGGTATTTGGGTGTTGCTGTTTGTGGCATCAATTCCCCCAAGCCCTTATGGCTTGACAAGATCATGGGATTGTGAGGGGGCATGCAAAATATCAACTTGGTACTTACAGGACACCTTCCCCTCAGTAGATACATCCAGGCAAGGACATCCATTGAAACACCCCCTGCAAAATGGATAGCAAAGGCTTTGCCCTCAGAGTCTTGGCAAGTCCAGCTCCTTATTTTGCTTTTATAAATGAAGGTTCATTTCCTCAGTGAGGAGGGATCCAAACCTCAGTTGGATTTCTGACCCTCTTTTAGCCATTTCAACATCAAAGATGAAGGCTGCAAAGACTGTCAGAAAGTGCAAAGCAGTTTGGGCTGAGTGAGCCTCCTTCAGACCATCTGTGTTAATCCTATCTTAAAATTAAACTCATCCTCTCCAAAGCAGGTGTGTTGTTCTGCCCCATGGAAGTCACTGGAAGTCTTAGATATGCTTCAAGAGGAATAGATTTCAGCCCTTGAAATCTATTAAATGCATTAATCTATTAAATCTATTAAAACCTTGAAAGGTTTTAACCCTTTTTTGTGCATTTTACTAATGGAGGTTCCCTTATTTAGCTCTGCTCAGGGAATTTGGGGAAAAAGAAAGTCTAACAAACTGACTTTTCTCAGTAAAGTGCAGTAGCTACTTGTTCTGTGGAAGCTCAGAAATTTTATTGTGGTAATTTACAATGGACAGAAGAGGGAAACATGAAAAAATTGATTTTTGGAGTTGTTTAGAAACTACAGGTCTCCTAACTTCTGCTGGTATTCAGAACTTCTTGAAAAAGGGCCGAAGAGCAATTATTATGCAGTGCCTTCCAGCATGTTCTCAAAGTTACTTTTTCGGGCAATGGTTTATATTCCTCATCATTTATATTCTGACATTTGAAAAAAAATCACATATGAGAGAGCATTTAGCAGAGGTTATATATATTTTACTAGCTTCCCTTGACTGTCTTGTAACCAGCTTTGTAGAAAAATGTTTCTATTTTAACCCTCTCTCACCATTGTTATTGAAATGCTGCCAGACCTGTTGGTCTCACTGCAGACTGTATTCTAGCTCTCCAGAACTGAATTATGCAGCTTGAGATCTCTTCTTTTCCTAGTTTGTTTCTCACTTGAGCTGTGGTTCATGTCCTAAGAACTGACTCAATTAGTCTTTGATCTTTTCTTCTTCCCACACAAGGCATCTTCTCTGATTTCAGAAACCAGTTTTCCTACTGGAGCTGATCTTGGTGGGCTACACAAAACGTGTGCAAATATCCCCAGGAGAGATGGAGAGAGCAAAGGGACCCCTACACCCACTGAGTTATGGTCTTGCTCGTCTTGCAGGTGTTGTGGTGGTACCTACCTGATGAGCAGAAATTTTTCACTACCCCTGCACACACTACATATTAGTTGTGCAAGATATTTATAGTTTCTGAATACCTATCAGTGCCTCACTGAATCCTGATGTCTTTCCTGCAGATGTTCACAGCCAAGCCAGTGGAAGGAAGGATAGTTTCCCTCAACCAAGACCTGCAGCTGTGCCTATATATCCCTGCTCCACACTGGAATTAAGTGTCTAAATGCCCCTGTCCATCTGGAGTCCTGCCCAGAAGAATACTGGATACAGAAGGACAAGGGACGTGGGGAGCAAAGGTGGTGGTCAGTGGTGGTGAGCATCTGTGGCAATGAGAAATAGTCACAAATAGTGTTCAAACTTGGTGCTAGAGCACAGGAAGGGAAGGCAGGGCTGGAGGCTGAGATCCTGCCAGGGAAACTTCTGTAAAAGATCCCAGTTGGGTTCTAACACTGGCCCTATGGAGATAATGGAAAGTAACCTCTCCCTGTTAGGATGCACCTGCAGCACCCAGTTCATCATCTTTGCAGACTGTAAAGGTTTCTGAAACAGGAAACTGTGATGGAACAGTGTGAGAAGAGATGCATGTAAGCCCTGAATTTATTGTCTGTATTACCTCATGATTTTTTGTCTTCAGTCTTAATATTCTCCTTAGGAAGATTCAGAGGACGAAGTGAAGCAGCAGGAATGAGATACCACATAACTAATCAGGGCTCAGCCAAATCCTCCAAAACAAGCAGGTAATATTAGAAAGATTCTTCCACAGTCCTTCCTGATTAATTTTGATGAGATTTATGCCCAAAGAATGGGTGTTGGAATGAAGACCCATGGTGATATTGCCCGACCTTGAATCTTGCATCACACCACAACTGAATAAGAATATAGAAAAGAAGAAAAAGTTGCTAATAGATTCTTTGGGGGAAAATCCACAAACCTAGGACAGAAGTATTGCATTCAATCAACACAGCCTATGAGCCAAATTCTGGTGCAAGGAGTTCTGTTAGCTTTGATAGGCTTATTGTTGAGAGGCAGAGGAAAGGTATAGAAGCCCAAAAATGTGACAGTTTGCAGGAGTTCACTGTATGATACAGATAATTGCAATTGCCCTTATGCACAGCCACTTACCTGTAATTAATTCATAAAATAATTATTGCAAGAGTGCTGCTCTAGTTAGATTTTACATTGAACTTCAATAGAGAATTCTGCTGCTGCTGAACAGCAAGAGCTAAAAATAATCAATATGAAATAAGGGCTGCCATAAATACTGGATGGGACTGATTTGCCCTGCATAAGGGAAAGGCAGGAAACAGAGTAAGAGGAATTGGTTCAGCACTGAGGGAAAATTGATTGAACATGAGGTGGTGAAGGACTATACTGAAGGTGGCTCCTCCTCCTCCCCTTCAGGAGGGGTGAAAGTTCCTCTGTTTGGGCTTTACATGGTGTATGCTTTCAAATGGTCCAATTTTCAGCTCATCATCTGAACACTGACTGCTTAAAAATTGAGCTCAGAGAGACACTTGGGGTTTTTTTTAACAGTAAGGAAAAAAAAAAGCCAAGAATGTTTCATCATAATTTCATTCCTCCAAGGATTTATGTGTGGCGCCAGGACAGTGAGCCACGGGAAGGGCAGATTTCCACTTCGCCAAGAGCTAGGATAGATTTAAAAGGACTTACAGCATCAACTTTCATAAATATTCCTTCCAGTATATTCATATCACTGCTATCTTGGTTTATTGAACTTCACTTTAGCCACAGTGAAATTGCTTTACCTTTTCCATCTAGTTTGACTTATTTTACTAGTGATGTGTTGCCTGCCTCTGTTTACCAGTTTGTATTTATATGTGGGGCTAAGTGAGCACTGCAAGATAAAATTAAAGTTCAGCAAATTGCATTTGAAGGGTGTTTGCATTGTCTGTACTGGGTTCCTGCATGTGCACAAAGCACATGATCCTATGGTTGCTTTGGGGCACACAGGCATCTCACTCATGAGCCCAAATGTTTTCCTCTACTCCTTCCCACTGCCTCTGGCATCACTCTGGCACCAGCTGAGGAAACCACACAGCACACTGGGCAAAGGTTTGGTGTCAAAGGACAGGACTTTCCAAAGAAATATCTCCTGTGGCTTCAGGAGGCATCCACATACCATGTAGTACTTCTTCAGGAGAGACATCATGGCCATCAGACCTCTCTTGTACCACTGACAGAAGGGATAAGGCATGTCTGGGTTTTTCACAATATGACTCCTGGTGAGAGCTGGGACAGAGGTCTGAAATTATTTAATTACATCTTTTTATCTTGGAGCTGCAGAATATCACAGGACTCTGCCACAGCTCATTAGTCAGGTGTTGATTTGGTTAAGTATCATCCCCTTTTCCTGGGTCATTTCTGAACACACAAAAAACATTAATCTTAACAGAGATCCTTAATGTAGGACCTTATCCTCCAGTGTGAAAACAAACTGTTCATTCATACCTAAATAATTAATTCACAGTTAATTGCTTTCATTAATTAATCTGGAGTAGGACTTCCCTTCTTATCCCATGAGAACTTAGTTTCCTTAACAGTCTTTGGTAAGATATTTAAATTTTTTGAAACTCCAACTTCTTTGCACTAACAAAACCTTGTTTACCTTCATGCTCAATGGCTCTTTGGAAATAGTCCTGAGACATGTTAAAGATCCTATTTTATGAAAAGCCTATTAATTCTTCACAATATATCATTGTTTCATATCAGTATTTTCTAATTCTTTTCTTTATTGTAGCTTACACTTTTTTTGCCTGGCGCGAAGGACAGAATCCCTAATGTCTGGATTCATACACCACTCCTTAAGTTTTTTTTAAAGAGTAGTAATATATTTGCCATCAAGATTGTGTTTAATGCCCATGCTCAGAGAGGAAGGCTCAGTTAAACAATACTTAGTGATTCCTCAATTTCATATTTTATACCATTTGAACCCTTGAGTTAATATCTCTAGCTATAAAATTTGCACTTCATTTCAAGCCTTTTCCAACTTTGCAGCTGTAAAGTGTGGTTTGGATGTAGGAATCTTCCAAAATTGTAGTGAACCACGAAGCAAGAATTTGATTTTACTTCTGTGTAAAATAGCTAGTACTTCACTCTCTAGTCAAGGGTAGTTTATGAACATAATAAGAGCTTGCAGTATTTCAAAGTATTTTCTCAACTATTATTGTCTGTAATAAAATGTTGAAATAAAATTAATAAAATATCACAACAAGCCTTTGTAAATAAATCCTTCCAAAACCCATTAGAAGGCACTGTTGAAGGAACAGAACTGCACATTAATTTTTGAATTATACAGATGTGACAAATCATGGCAAATCGACTATCTTCTAAAAAAAGTGCTGACTTAATGCCCTGTTGGTTTGGACCTTCTGCCTGCCTCCTAAGAGCTACCTTCCTTCAGAGAAGTCTATTGTTCTAATCATCCCTAAGCATGAAAGCCTGGAGCTCATTATCCCAGTCCATGTATCCTGTGGTGAGAGTGACCTGCCACTTTCTGCCAGCCTGTACACAAGTGAAACCCTTGGTGAGATGTCTTTTGGCAATTGCTGTCACAGGGAATGTGGGTGTGGGGCACGTCAGCTTTCCATGAGTTGCAGCCAGGGGAACTGCAGTTGTGTCTTAGATGCTATGGTATCCAGACCTTAAAATGACATTCACCCATCTGTGCTAAATGAAAACCTAGCCTTAAAGGGTGGGTGCCCTGGGGCTCTGCTGCCCCTGCAGAATGTCTTTTCCTGCAGCAGCCTGTGGGAGCTGTGAAGCCTGGAGAAAGTGAGGACTCTACTCACCTGCAGGTAGATGTCTGCAGGCAGGGCGTCTAATGGGAGCCAGCTCTCCCCAGCTCCCTTTGGAGCTGGTGTGCTCATCTGAACACAGCCTGGAGCAAGTCAGATGGCTGGTAATGCAAAAAGCTCTGCAGATTGTCAAGGGACCTCGGGGTAAACTGCTCCAAGGGTTTTGCCTGCCTTAGGTCCCCTCAGCCTGGTTGCGAGTCCTGTGCGAGCAGCACAAGCAACCACAGAACCTGAGGACCCTCAGGCTCCTTGTCTATACTTTTTCCAGCCTGGTTTTTCCCCTTTCCCCATCAGGGCAGAGGTTGAGAGTGAGGAGGGAGCAGAGAGGAGAATTTCCCTGTAGTTGCCTGCGGTGGAGGCTGCCCTCGCTCAGCACTGATACCATATGTCCAAGGGACAGGGTAGGAGCAGGTTGTCCCTGGGCAGCTGGCCAGGAGGACAGATGGCTGTGCGAAGGCACTAAAGACTGCAGATCAACCCTGGATGTGGAGGGCACAAGTCAAATAAGAACATTTAAAGGTCTGCCCGGCCTGCAGTCAGCCACCAGTGTTAAAGGAGAAGAGGAACCGTTTGGAAGTAGTACTGGGGATTAAGAAATTCTCACTGTGGCATTGTATGACCCCCACTTGAGAGGCTGCCTCTTGTGTCTAAGAGCCTAAATGTGTCCCATCCTGCACTGCTCAGAAAGAAGAGGTTTTCCTGTTCCCAAAACAGTAGTCCATAAGGAAAACAGTTTTTATTTTAGCATAGCTATTTATCTGTTTGTTTTCTTTTAAGCAAATCAAACCAGAATAAATCCCTTAGAAGAACCCTGGATACATCAAAGCACTGTGCCATGCTTGATGCTGTTCCAGACACAGGACAGCCCATCCTCCCTTGAAAGGAGCAGTCTCAGAAAGGGAAGCACCCTCTTGAAGTAAAAAAAAAATCATGCAGAATTCAGCAATGCCTCCTGTTTAGATTCCACGTGGCTCATTTCATCTAAACAAGAAGCAGCGAGTGTTTGGAAAGCAAAGAGCAAGTTTTTGCCTGCTTGGCTGCGCTTTTTGGCCACCGGGTCAGGAAAGTGCTAAAATCTGCTGCAGAGAATATTTTCTTCACAGACTTGGTAAATCTCTGACCACTCAGATGAGAAATGAGTCCTCCTTGCCTAATAAGTTTTGCATGCATGCTCCTTCCAGTTTTGATTAAACTTTCTTTTAAATTTCTTGTTTAGAGTGAGGAAATCTCTTTAGGTTTCCTTTGAGCAAAGAAAGCTATTTCTCATCTAACGGGGTTTTACTATTATCCTAATCCTAACTCTGCACTAGTCATGCCCTGACCACTTTAAGGAAACAACAAGTAATTCACCACATATTTTCTGTTGTCTTCTTGGACTCATTTTTGGAGCCAATATTTTAGCAAGTAAAAAAGATAAATATATTTTTTAATATGCATAGTCAAAAGTAACATTCCCTGTAATTAAAGTTTCAGAAGAGTTTCCATAATAAAGCCACCTAATTCCCAAACATAAAGTACCAGATTCTGTTTGGATTCCTTCACTAACATTGTTCAGTGATGAATAATATTCATTTATAGATCTCATGGGAACAGCAGTTTAAAATGGCTGAAGGAAGATGATTAAAGGGATGATAAGAATCGTTTATAGAGTGTTAGAAGCTCTGGTACATAAACACATCATTAGCTGTCTGGGGGCGATTATTATAGATTTATTGCCAGACAGGTGGTACAGAAGAGTGGCAAAGGTCCTGGCTGAGCTCCTGCTGTGACACAGCGTCTCTGTGTGTCCTTGTCACCTTCACTTGGTGATGAGCTCTGAGGCACCTTATGCCTGCAGCTCTGAACCAGTGGACAGTGCACTGCAGGCGTGGACATTTGCTTCCCAGGGACACATGCCTGTGGTGCTGCTCCTCCTATGGCCCCTTCACCAGTTTGATGGATAAAGGGGACAGTTTCCCAGCTGCAAAGCAGGTCTGCAGTAGAACCAAACCTCTGAAGGTGCCCATACCTGGTACCAAGGCTTCGTGTTTCTTGATTTTTTTTTATTTTTTTTTTTAATGTAGGAAGCAAACATCTCCATCGAGGCATAGAGGTATTCCCTATGCCTACTCAGAGGGAGGGATAAAAGTAAAATACTGTCCAGATCCATGAGAACTCTGAGAAATGCAGTGTTGGCACTGGACTGTTCCTCACCACCCCAGGGACGGTCTGAGCAGTCCACAGAGCTCTTATATCACAGTGCATCAGGCAGCCCAACATCCACACCTGCCTGGGCAGGGAACTAGAAAATAACAAAGCAAGAAGGAGGCTGTTTTTCCCTTCCAGCACAGCTGTGCTGGAGTTGATGGCTCTCAGAAAAAGCACCTGCATATGAGCACTGGAGACCTGGAATCCCCTGTTTCCTCTGGACTTTGATATCTGGGTCCTTTGGAGGAAGGCTAAAAGAACAAAATGAACAAACAGTGCAGAATGAAATGTCTCTGTTTAAATGGAATCTGCTCTGGGGGTTGTTCCAGGGACTGGAGGTGGCAGTGACAGAGAACTCGATAATATCAGGGACTTCTGTTCAATCCATGCCATGTTTTTCTCTTCATTTTGGCTCTCCAAGCAGCACCAGGTGGCTTCGTGCTGCGCAGCCTTGGCCTTAGACACAGGAAAGGAGCAGGGATGGCTTTGGGCCTTGGCCAGGAGTGGTGAGCACCTTTTGCAGGATGCTGGCTCCCACAAGCTCCTCCAAGCTGTGCAACCTCCACAGAGTTGTCCAAAGATGCCAGCCTGTGGCTATAACAGAGATCATCACACAGCAAGGTTGGACCTAAAGCCTGCCGTATATTTGCATTCTCCTGGGAGAAAATAAATCAGGGAATGAACAAAAGTTTTGCGGGTTTTTTTTTTGCACTGACACTTTTTTCCTCTCCATTTTACAGCAATATGGAATGAAGGAGGGGCACGGGGCTAATGAATTTTGACCTGTCTAGTCATAAAGATTTATACCTATGGCTTAGAGCTAATATTGACCAATCAGATGGTTCCCCAAATCCTACCCATTTTATAAAAGTTAATCATACCCTCATGGCAAACCAGGTACAAAATAAATTTTGATTTACAACTGTATTAAACTGATCAGTGTTTTATGCTGGTCATTAACAGTATTTCACACTGGAGAGCTGTTATATTTGAAAACAGTAAAATGGTTTGTATCACATAATGATATCGTATTTGGGCACCACAACAGAATACCAAGGGCTTACTGAATTCATGTATGAATGGGACATTTGTTAAAAACATGACCATTGCAAGTGGCAAAAAATTGTGTAATATTTTCAGAAGATTGTCCTGCTAACATACAGCTAGTGCTAGTGTAACCTCTGTGTGCTTCTATAAGTGATGCTGATCCATATATTGCTCTGCAGTGACCATGTAAGAGGACTGAATATTCATATGTGATTCCTCTTTGGCCCATGGAATTTAGAATTATAAAATCATAGAACAGTTTGGGTTGGAGAGATCTTAATCATCTGGTTCCAACCTTTCTGCCATAGGCAGGGACATCTTCCACTAGAACAGGTTGCTCAAAGTCCTGTCCAACCTGGTCTTGGACACTTCCAGGGATGAGGCACCTCCTGCATCTCTCAGTAATCTGTTTTAGTGCCTCACCATGCTCACAGTAAAGAATTTCTTCCTAATCTCCAATCTAAACCTTCCCTCTCTCTGTTTAAAGCCATTCCCCCTTGTCCAACAACGATGTGCCTTTGTAAACAGAGGATATTGGTGGGTGTAGGTTTAGATGTAATTTTGTTCTTGCAACAGAGCTAAAGTTGTGAAAATATATGATTGATAGATTTTTCTCTTTTTTTATTCACCTTGTTTCTAAATTTGTTTCCTGTGTTAGGGTTTATAAACAAACAAGTTTAACATTGGGAATATCTGCAGTAGATTTTCCCAATGTGTTGATATAGGCTCTGGTTTGATAAGCAAGACACAAACACACAGTATGATTGTCCCAGAGAACAAATATTTTACTCATAATCCTGACACCTGATGGTTCAAAGGGAAGCTTCTTCCTAAAATACACATGTGCATACATCCCATGTGTTCTTGTACAATGCCCAAATCCTGGGGAGTCCCGATGAGAATATTCAAAGAAGAAATCCGACAGTGCATAGTCCAGCAAGAACATTTCTGAATCGGCCTCCAGAAGAAATTGCAAATAACTGCACCACTACCATCACAGCAGTCTAATTGCCCTCTCATTACAGAGCAGTTAAAATAATGCATTAAAAATATGCAGGAGAGTGAAATTGAACAAAAGGTTCAAGCTCTTTGTAGGTAGTGTGATTTCCCTTCCCCGTTGTCTTAATAAGTAATGCCTGAAAGCTTCAACATTTTAACATTTTATGCACAGGAACAAAGCAGCTGGCTTTTAAGAGGTGGTCACTTGTAGCGGTGCCTGAGTGAAAGTTGAGTTTTGGGCAGTGTCTTATATGGTGATGCCTCTGGAAATATCACCTGGAATGTGTCTGTTTTGTGCTATTGCTTTAGGTGTCAAATTTCATCCAAGAAATGATAGTTCACCACAGAAAGAGGAGATGTAAGCGAAGCTCTACATCTCAGCTCACCATTTGTTTTATTTTGCTAGGCACAAGGTAGCTGCTATTAAAAGACGAGACTTTTGCATACAGCTTTCACTCACTCTTATCATAGGAATTGCATTTACTTCCTCAAGCCTTTGTAGTTACAGGAATTTTCAATACAGCAGATCACAAATAAGGTCCATTTCTATTGTATGTGAGCTCCTAGGAACCAGAAATGAATCAAGAATTCTCTTCCCAGCTCGCTCCCTTCCCCTGTTGTTATGTGTCACTGTATAAGCCCTGAAAGAGAAGGCAATTTCAGTCTGTAAATCCAAATCAATTTTAGGCCAGAACTACTAAAATAAGGTAATCTGTGGCAAGTCAAGTTTAACCAGATTAGGGGGAAGAAATCCAAATAATGCAGAAAAACCCAGACAGAATGTAAACATTCAAAGTGATACAGATCTGCTCAGAAGGTGACAATTATGCTCATGGAAGAACTAGGATTAAACGGTCCAGGCTTTCCAATGCCTTTCTTTAACCTGCTTATTTGCTTATCACTCCTGTTGTTATAGACGACGAAGCTATAAACTTAATTTTGTTAATTTTATTTATTTATTTATTTATTAAGGGGAAAAAAAGCTAGTGATTAAAATAAAAAAATGAGTAAACTTTATTAGAGAAAGTGATTCCAGCTCCGAGGGGAGGCAGAAGCAGCAATGGATGCGTGGCGGCCGGGTGAGGATTGATCCCGGCCAGGACACACACTGGAGCTGTGCCAGCTCACGGTAATTATCCCCCTCCTGGGCTGTGTAAGTCACCTCCCATATGGGCATGCTCAGTTTGGTTCTTAGTGAAACCACGCCTCTTTACAGCATGCTCAGTTCAGTTTCAGTCCAGTCTCCGAGGTGGTAGGGTCAGGGGAACTGATGTCCAGTCCTGGAGTTGTAAACTTAGATGTCTTTTTCCTTAAAGTTGAATTATTCTGAGTATTTGTCTCTTTGGGGCAAGGACGGTCAGCTGAAAAATGCAGGGGTTTCACGTGGGAAGGGAGAGGGTGCAAGCCAGTGGAGACTTCCCCGGTAGCAGCAGTTGCCTTGCTGGGCTGGTACTGGGCAGTGGTGAATTCAGTCCTTAAGTTGTGGGGCTCTGAGAGAGGCAGGATTGTTCCCTTCTTCAGGCAGCAGCGACCTTGCCTTGCCTGTGAAGCTACTCGGCATCGGTACAGGGCAGCAGTGGGCAGAGGTGAACTTGGTCCCTGAGTCTCGGGGCCCTGAAGCAGGATTGGTCCCCTTTTCTAGGTAGCAAACTGCTCTGTTTGGGTACAGGATCAATCTGTCTTGCCTGCAATGCGGGATTGGTCCCTTCTCCAGGCGGCTGCTATTAGCACGGGCAGGTGGGAGCGAAGGGGGAAGGCTTCAGTTGCTGGCACAGGTGGTTACGAGTCCAAAGTCTGGGATCCAGCGCTGCGGACCCAGCAATGATTCCAGGCGATGTGAGAGCAAAGCTCACTCCCGGGCTTGAACGGGTAGGGTGCTTTTAACACACTGACAGGCAACAAAAAGGGGCCATATTGTTGGGCGAAGTTCCCCCGAAAACAGGGCTCAGGCACCCCAGAACGGGTTAGGGACCCTGGGCCATGGACCTTATTGCTGGATTGGAGGAATGGGGGGCAAACACAGTAATTTGTGTTGCCACACTTTTTCTTTTAACCAGGCAGGTCTCTCAAAAAGCCTTGCTGGATACAGAAGGGGAAGAGGTTACAAATAAAGAAGGGTTTAACATATCCATATTACTAAGAAGGGAAGAAAAGAAAGAAAAGAAAATTATAACTTCACATTAAACAGAAAACATCCCATTTTACAGCTTTCTTGTGATATAATAGGGTTCTTTGTAGTATTCCCCTTCTTGATAAAAATCCTGCCTGGCTCTTTTCACTATAATCCCACAGACGCAAGAAATTCTGGTTTTGCATAAACAGTAAGCCAGGAAGAACCTTATCTTTACAAGGCCTGGGTCTGTGGATCCTCAAAATGTCAAAGAAATTTACAAGTGTGATAAGATTTCTTCTTTCCCTGCAATTAACAAGAAGATGTTAATTCCTTTGTATATCCTTTCTCAGGGCTTTGA